>CM037093.1:21855052-22454620 GCA_020916435.1 Oxytropis ochrocephala
CAGAAAAAAATTAGATAACAAAAGCCAAAGATGCATTTTCTTGGGCATAAGTGATGAATCTAAAGCCTATAGACTCTATGATCCAATTAAGAAGAAGGTTGTAATTAGTAAAGATGTAGTATTTGATGAAAATGATAATTGGAAATGGGAGGATAATGAAGGAGGTGGTAATGTGATTTGTAATTCTGATGAAGAAGAGACAAACGAGGGAGTTGAGGTAAATGATAATGCTGGTAAAGAGGTTCAGTCTACTCCACATGCTGATAGGGAGGGTGACAGTGAATCTGAGCCCCAAACTAATGATGATTCTGATGGTGAAGCTACTGTGACTACTAGAACAGGAAGAGTTGTTAAAAATCCTGCTCACTTTGATGACTTTGTGATGTTTGGAAAGTTAGCAAGTGAAGATAATTGGCAAGAAGGAGGAAACATTCACAGTTTTGCTGTCTTTGATGACTTAGTGAAGCTGTGAAGCATAGTAAGTGGAGAAAAGCTATGGACAATGAGATTTCTTCAATTGAAAAGAACAATACTTGGAAGCTAGTTGATCTTCCAAGTGGTGCCAAAACAATTGGGGTCAAATGGATTTATAAGACTAAGTACAATGAGGCTGGAGAGATTGACAAATTTAAAGCTAGGCTTGTTGCAAAAGGATTTGCCCAGCAGTATGGTATTGACTATTCTGAAGTATTTGCACCTGTGGCAAGGTGAGATACTATCAGATGCATTTTGGCAGTGGCAGCTCAACAAGGTTGGTGTGTGTACCAACTTGATGTGAGAAGTGCATTCCTACATGGTGAATTGACTGAATTGGTGTTTGTGGAACAACTTGAGGGATACCAGAAAAAGGGGAGTGAAGAGAAAGTGTATCAGTTAAAAAAAGCTCTATACGGATTGAAGCAAGCTCCAAGAGCTTGGTATAGCGAAATTGACTCTTATTTTGCTAAGGCATGCTTCAAGAGGTGTGCACATGAACACACTTTATTCACAAAATCTGTGAATAACAGAGACCTTATTGTTATCAGTTTACATGTGGACGATCTGCTCTGTACTGGCAGTAATACTAGAGTGATAAATGACTTCAAAGAGTCCATGAAGAAAGAATTTGATATGAGTGACCTTGGCAAGATGAGACACTTCTTAGGGGTTGAAGTAACTCAAGATGCACAAGGAATTTTCATCAATCAGCAGAGATATGCAGGGGAGATTCTGAGCAGATTTGGTCTTCAGGATAGCAAACCTATGCACAATCCTGTAGCTTGTGGTAAGAAGCTAACTAGAAATGATGGAGACAAGCTTGTTGATGGTACTCAATTCAAACAAATCGAAGGGAGCTTGATGTATTTGAATGCAAGCAGGCCTGACATTATGTATGTTGTCAGTTTAATTAGCAGGTATATGGACAAACCTGCAGAAAAGCATCTGGTTGCAGCTAAACGAATATTGAGGTATTTGAAAGGAACTCTTGGTCTGGGAATTCACTACAAAGCTGGAAAGAAGCATCATCTTCTAGCCTATTGTGATTCAGATTATGTTGGGGATCTAGAGGATAGAAAATCCACCTCTGGTTTTGTTTTCATGATGGGTGCTGGTGCAATTTCTTGGTGCAGCAAGAAGCAACCCATTGTTACATTATCCTCAACTGAAGCTGAGTTTGTGTTAGCTTTATTGTGTGTGCCAAGGTGTGTGGCTTAAAAGGATACTTGAAGAGTTGTGTGTGAATCAAGACAAGTGTTTGACAGTCCTATGTGATAACAGCTCCACAATCAAGCTCTCTAGGAACCCGGTGATGCATGGAAGAACCAAACATATAGATGTTAGGTTTCACTTCCTAAGAGATTTGTGCAAGGAAGGATTAATTGAATTGAAGTTCTGCAACACAGAGGAGCAACTTGCAGACTTGCTGACTAAGCCTGTTAAAAAAGAAACATTTCTCAGGCTGAGAGAAAGACTTGGAATGTGCCTGCTTCGCTAGTTTACGTACGGTGTTTATTTGGTTTGGTTTCTCGATTCGCAGCTTTCTTTGGTGTTTTTTTCATCATTCGATACATCTTTCATTGTTTTTCTGTTATTAGTTTTGTTTCCTTGTAAACTGTATTGATGTTTTTCAGTTTAAGGGAGGGATTGTAACACATTGTATTGTATTGGGTCTCTAGTTATTGGGCCTATTGTTGTATAAGCCCATTAGTATCTCGGCTAGCCCAATTATATTGTAAGCTTCATATACTCATTGTAACAACGGGTTAGAGGAGCTCAAGTCTTGGAAGGTGTTTGTGGGGTTTCGTCACCGTGAGTTGTTGGTATCGGCATCCAATGCGGTGATCACCGATGGTGGGAGCCTCCCTAGTGAAGTTGGGAAGGGCACGATTTTGATGGGGTCGTCGGTGATGGATCTGAAGACAGCTGTGGCAACTGCTGGGGATTTGACGCAGATGCAGGTTTGGGTGGAGATGGTAGGGACAGTGTTCGGGGTGGCGCCACCCAGTGTGCCCATGCCTTCCACCTTAAACGTTACTAACGATGGATTCGTGTGTGGTGAACCCATTGTTCAAGGTACCTACTCTTCACAAACAATACTTATGTTGATTTATAATAAGGCTAATTCTTAATTATTATTGTCAATTAGTTAGGTACTTGGGTACTTCACCCTGCACAAAATATAATAAGGGAAATGTGATAGTTTTTTTTTGACTAAGTCAAAATGTGATGCCTTTTTATTGACCAAGTGGAAAATGCACTTAAAACACACCTTGGGCGCTTGGGCGTAGTACCCAAATTTATGTTATGGTACCTTAGTTGCACCTTATAATAAAGTAATGTTATGTTATTTAGCCAAAAACTTTCAACTAAAAATAGCCAAAAACTAATATACAATACCAATTAATTAAGTTTTTCATAATTTTCTAGGCTTTTGACTAAAAATTTGGTTAGTTGATCACTTGATTAATGACTTCAAAAACTTGGTTAATTGGTGTTGTAAAGTGATTTTGGCTACTTTTGGCTGAAATTTTTTTGGCTAAAGAAGTCATGCCTACAAAAATGTAATCTTTATTCTTAAGAAATCAAAAGTAATGAAATTATACTAACAATATGTAACGTTTACCTCTTAGAATGTGGTTTAGGCCTAACTCAACCCCACAAAATCGGCTTGTAAAATGAGGAAGACCCTTTCATTATATACTCTTATGAGACCATATCTTTAGTCAATGTGGGGCTTGGATTTTTTCCAATACACGCCCTCACGCCCAACACTATTGGGCTTGGTGCGTGAATAATAATGGTGGGTGGCCCGAAGGATCTAGGATAGACTCTGATCTCATTTTAGAATGTGTTTTAGGCCTAATTCTACCCCACAAAATTGGTTTGTAAGGTGAGGATTGTCCTTTCATTATATGCTCTTATGAGACCATATCTCAAGTCAATGTCAATCTTGAGTTTTTTCCATTATTACTCACTAAAACTCAAAAGAAAGATAAAAAAAACTATAAAAAAGAGAGAAGTGCTAGCAACACTCCCTTTGTCACTCTTCTTCAAACACGTGCATGTTTTATAATTGATTAAAATTCATTTGGGTCCCACCACTTTGAAAATATGACCCATTAATTTAGTGACACCCACATAAATTTAACCAATCATAGAGTCAGAGTTGTTGACCAAAAAAAGAGTCAGTGTTGGAGAGAGTGCATAAAAGAGAGTGCTTCTAGCATTTCTTATAAAAAATAAAGACTTAAATATATGTTTCTCCCCTATAAATATACATTTGATCCAGCTTAGTTCTTGTAAAAATAAAATTTTGTGTTTGATGTTTTATCCTGTTTAACACCTATAAAAATAAAAAAATTATTGTCGTCCCTGCAAATATACGTTTTATGTAGTTTGGTCACCATATATAATATGTAAAATATTTTACTTTAGTCCCTGCAATATGAGCGGCCAAGAGGACTAAACTGGATAAAACAACTTAAATAATTTATTTTTGCAAGAACTTAAATAGTATTTGCAGGGATTAAAAACTGGATCAGACAACTTTATTTTTGCATATTACAAGCACCAAATTGGATAAAACATGTATTTGCAGGGATTAAAAACAACTTTATTTTTGCAAGAACTAAACTAGATAAAACATTTATTTGTAAAGACAAAACTGGATCAGACACATATTTGCAGGGACTAAACATATATTTAAACCAAAATAAATATTCATTTATAAAAGTAAAAATGTTTTATCAAGATTAAATAGAACAAAGAAAAATAGATATTTTAGTAGGTGTTTTGATTAAAAAGATTATAGATAGTTTATAAAATAGAAATGTGAAGAGAGGGATAGAGAGAGAGAGAGAGAGAATAGTTGGGAGAGAGATAGAGAGAAAATGAGAAAGATAATAGTGAGAGTAGAAAGAGAAATGTGAGTTTTAAATGTGAGATTAAAAAAATTAAAAGATGATATGAGACACACAAAAAATAAAAGGTGAGGTAGAATAATTAAGAACGACATATTTGTTTTAAAAAGTGAGTTTTATAAAAGAGCAGTTTGGTATTTTTGATACTGATTGTTTTAATTAAATGTATAAATATATGTATTAACGGTATAGTTGAGTTGAAGAGTACACTCAGAATTATTTTATATGTAACTCATATATTATGAATTGTGATTGGTTGTAACTCTAAAAAACAATTACACCAATAGTGTGTAGCAAATAAACTCTTATTTGAAATCATTCTCAAATATAACAGTGAAATCTCAACCATACATTGAATAAGATAAAGAGAGATAAAATAATATTAAAAAAATAGAGAAAGAATATTGAATGGTTAAGATTTAGCACTTCACAGCATTCAATGAAAACACCACTAATTATTTTATTTTATTTTTTTGGGGAGGGGAGTGAGTATATTTTGATTTTAGACAGATTTTTGCTTGGACTTATACAATAGTCAATTTTGAGAAGCTTATTTACTTTTGATAACTGTTCTTCAGGGAACAATGAAACTCATGTTTGTTGCACAAAAGATCCCAATTTCAAGACAAACACAACCACAAACAAAGACTTCCAACCTCGACAAAATGGTGATCTCACAATCATGTACGATGTAACCAAAGCATATGATTCAAATTACTTTGCAGAAGTCACAATTACAAACAACAACCCTCTTGGTCGTCTAGACAATTGGAAACTAAATTGGTTATGGACCAACAATGAGTTCGTTCATAAACACAATGAAAGGTGCCTATCCATCTCTTATAGATTCTTCTAACTGCATCTTTGGTTCACAAGCTCAATTCTACAAGGAACTTGACTTCACCAATGTATTGAATTGTGAAAGAACACCAACAATCATTGATCTCCCACCCAAAATGTTCAATGATTCAAATCTTGGAAAAATCCCATTTTGTTGTAGAAATGGTACTTTATTGCCACCAATAATGGACCCCAGATTGTCAATTTCAAGGTTCCAAATGCAAGTTTATAAAATGCCACCAAATCTTAATCGTTCAATGCTTACACCACCACAAAATTGGGAGATAAAAGGTGTTACACTTAACCCTCATTATAAATGTGGTAACCCAATTAGAGTTAATCCTAGTGAATCTCTAGACAAAACAGGGTTACCTTCAATTATATGTATCAGTAATTGCTAGTTGGCAAATTGTGTGCAACATAACAAAGTCAAAAGGAGAAAGAGAAAGAGAAACATCTAAATGTTGTGTCTCATTTTCAGCTTATTATAATGAATCAGTGATTCCATGCAACACATGTGCATGTGGATGCCATAATAATAGAGATAGAACATGTAGTAGTATTGCACCAGCTATGTTGCTTCCATCAGAAGCACTTCTTGTTCCTTTTGAGAATAGAAGTGAAAAAGCACTTTTTTGGGCTAGTATGAAGAAACTAACAGTGCCTAATCTTATGCCTTGTGGTGATAACTGTGGTGTGAGCATAAACTGGCATGTTAATACGGATTACCGGAAGGGTTGGACTGCGAGGATCACGCTTTTTAACTGGGGTGAGATTGGTTTGTTGCTGTGCAAATGGACAAAGCTGTAACAGGTTTTGAGGAAGTTTATTCATTCAATGGAAGCATTTTAGGAGCTTAAATAACACAATATTCATGCAAGGTAAAGAAGGGTTGAATTTTCTTGTAGCAGAAGCAAATGGATCTGACCCTAGAAGAGATCCTAGAGTGCCTGGCTACTAATATGTTCCTAATAATACTGTTGCTAATCATCTTGATGCTGCAATGGTGACATTGTTTTTGTTTTGGGTTACTGGTTATTGTTCTATATAGCACGGATCCTCTACTGCACCAATGAGGACTGTCAAATCTAAAGAGAGAATTCTCTCTCTAAATCAGCCGGTCCTCGCTGGTGCAGCACCATTATGCGTGCAACAGAGGAAATAGATCCGGATTTATATGGTTGCATCATCTCAGCAACTCCAAAACATATTGTATGTCCATTTTGGAGGTTGTAGCAACCTCATCTAGATTAGTAACTTTGTAAAGCATTGAGTTGCTTATAATCTTTTTCGTTTCTAAAATTTGCCTAATACTCAGTTTTGACCTCTTAAAAGTACAAAAACAATGTCCCCCACTACCTGGTTGTATTGGCAATTTCAACGACATGAGACACTGGCTCTCAGGTCAGAACCAGAGTGTGACTGTGTGATAGTGTTTGTGCGTAGTGTTTATTTGTCATTTCGTCTAAACTTGGAAAAAAAGTACAAAAACAATGCTTTGAGACATGTTAACAAGTAACATCAAAGTACAGAAACAATCAGAAAAGAATGGCAAGATTGAATGTCTTGAGCAACCAAATGAAATATTTACATGCTAACAGCAATCAATTGCTTAATGAGAATAGCATAAATGGGGAAAAAGTAACAGAAAAATATTCATAATTTGTTATTAAAGCTAAAATTCTTCTACAAATCTGCAGATGTATCAAAACCTTGCTTCTGCAGTTTTTCCCAAAACAAATATCTTCATGGACGCTCTAACTTTAGAAGCTTGCTAAGATTTTCTCTATTAAGAGCAGTCAAAATTTGCTAATATGCATTTTGCATACATGCAATTGAAATCTGTAGATTGTAGTTATTCATCACAGTACACTACTCCTTGAAGACTGAACTCTTTACATCAACTAAATTCTATTGATTGAACAATTTAAACTCAGGTCTGAATTAACTTAATTGCAGAATGATGATGATGAGATTAATGTTGAACACCAACTATTTACATTGGCGACTGCAATTAGAGAGTACCGATACGATCAGCTCTACACCGGAATGTTGTCTATGGAATATCCATCAAAGTCAAACTCATTTTCAGCTTGTGTAATGCCTCCTTGATGCTAAAGATACAGAAAAAAAGTTGATTAGTATATAAAGGAAATTGTAAGGGAAAAAACATAACTATTTAGGGTCTACAGATATGAAGTACCGACACAGACATCGAACACAGACACCTGTTTTAATTTGAAAAATACAAGTAATTCAAGACTTCAAGTGTCGGTATCGGTGCGGTGTCTGACACGATACGTGTTGGACACCGGACACGTCTTCAACTAGAAGTGTTGGTGCTACAGAGGTCTATAGAAGGGAAGGAAGAACCAACCTGCTTCATAATTGCGCTCATAAGATCATCCTGCCCGAATTGCTCATTGAAGAGGTTAAAGTCAGAGCTTGGATCACCAATTCTTTCAGTCTTAACCCTTACTGAATTGTCAACCAGTGTATTGAGATGTTGACCAACATTTTGGAGATAACCTTGATTCATGCCTTCACTTATGGAGATTAAACCTTTTCCAATCAAATTAGTGTCTCTATTTTGTCCATTCTGTTGAATAGAGGAAAAACCTTGATGGCCTAAAAGTGACGATGAGACGTCAATGTTAACTTGTAAAGGATTTGCATGCTGAGAAGCATCAAATGTAAGGCTAGTATTTGTTATGTCCCAATCATTAGTCTTCTGATGGTTGAGTTCATTAAAAATATCATAACTCGGAACAACTCCAGCCGACGCCTTAATTCCCGAAGTCGCTTCATCAGGAAACATGCCTTTCGTACTTATATTGGATAAGGATATACCTGGAGTGCTTCTAAGAGGGAAACTACTGGCTGACATTTCAGTAGTTTGGTTCATCGGAAAACTCGAAAATGAAGACCTTTGTGGAACTGGATTATAGGCAGAAGTCGCATTGCTCGTATCACCAATCCCATTTCCTAAAACACCGCTAGAAATTCCGCTCGGTCTTGTAGGCTGCATCAAAGGTGATGAAAAACTAGTAACATGAGAATTAGTATTTTCATTTAGCAGTTGACTTCTTGGTTGAGACTGAGGCATCTGCATCAACAAAGGGCTTCTGTTTAGAGACGAAGCAGCATTGGCTCGCATATTAATGTTGCCGAAGGATTGGGATGACTGATGCAAATTAGCAAACTGCTTTGGCTCCATGTTGGTAGGGATTCCGTGAAGCAAGTTCATCGGTTTATTGTTGCTCATATGTTGCAGTTGCCCTTCTCCAAATCTTAACTTTGAGTTATCAAAACTGAAAAGGTTATTTTGGTCAATTAGAGATACAGACCCACCCGGTTTTACAGTTGATCTGTTAAGTCCGGCAGCTTGAAGCTTGGCTAGACTTTGCGCCGAGAGTTGACCAGCAACTGAAAAAGTTTGAAGATCAAATCCATTTATTGAAGTTGCCCCAAAAATTGAATCATGTGGACTCATAAAGGCGCCACTCGAGTTGCCCTGCTGCTGCGAAACTCCACTCAGTCTACGAAGATACAACCGATATTTCTGTACCGTAAACCAAATTAAAATAAAGATATTTAGCTCCTTCATGTAATATCATAGACAAACACAACAAAAGTATGATCATAACTTCAAATCATGAGTCTATCCAAAGTACATGGAAGCTATGAAGCACCGACACAGACACAGGACACGACACAGACACGTAGACATCAGTTTTAATTTGAAAAATGGAAGTAATTGAAGTGTCAATATCGGTGTCGGTGTTTGACATGATACGTGTCGAACACCAGACACGTTTTTAACATGAGGTGTCAGTGCTAAAGAGCATGTAAGCATAATAGTATTATACCTGGAGATGGCTAGCAACGTTTTCTCTAGTTAACCCCGGAACATTCATCAATTCCAGAATCTTTTTAGGAACAGCCTCTATATAAATATCAAATTCAAAACATAAGATGCAGTCACAATATAAAGAGAAAAAAAAATGACTATGAGGAACCAACGATTCTCTCTTCTTAAACAACCTATATCCTCCACACTTAATCAACATTTGATAGATTAATAAATCAGATAAGAAAATATCACAATAATTCTTTATGAAAGGGAACATTTTTGCAGGGACATAAATGAGGGACTAGGAGTAGGACACATACTGTCAAGTCCTAACTGATTAACAGCACCCATAAACTGTTGATGGAGTTCAACAGACCAAACAACTCGCGGCTTTTTTAACGAGGAACTATCATCCCTCTCATCTGCTTCATCATCTTCATCCCTCCGTCTTCTTGAGCTTTTTCCTTCATTTGCTGAAGATGAGTAATCTGCATCCTCAGATGCCTTTACCTGTCGATCTCCTTCATCCCCACCACCCGATTGCTCCAGATCTCTCCACCCGGTCTTTTTCTTCCGAACAACATGCTGCCATATATTCTTCAAAGCTTCGATACGAACGGGTTTAATTAGGTAATCACAAGCACCATGTGTCACACCTTTCATTACCACATTCTTTCCATCATCAGCTGACATCACTGTAAAGTAAACACATTCATACACAGATCCAATATCTCAGTTCATGTCAATGTACTCAATCAAATGATGTAAATCAATTAAAAAACAATGCTTACTTATAACAGGAAGGTCCATCTCCAATCCAATATGTTCTAAAAGCTTAAATCCATCCATATCTGGCATATGCACATCGCTTAAAACAATGTCAAAACCGTTTTTATTCTCTCTCAGAAGTAAGAGTGCAGCCTCAGCTGTGTTGCATTTTGTAACTGAAAATAGACCCAACAACCAAAAAGAGAATCAAATTAAGAACAAATCTGACACACTCACACACAGCAATATATTCAAGCCTCAAACTTTCACTTTGGAATCAATTCCAATTGTTGAAAAAAAGCAATTTTAACAAACAAATCTGTCACCAAACAGTTACAAGAATTCCCAAACACAAACCCATGTTAAACCACATCAAAAGCATAACATCAAAAGAAAGATATTTGCAGGCAACAAGAATCTGAAATCACAGTAGCTATAGCTATGAATAATAATAATAAAAAAATAGTTAAAATAACAAAAGGGTATTGCTAACTAGTATTATTAATCACATAAACATTGAAAAAATAAGGTAAAGTTGGTTTTTTTGATGCTAATTCATCCTGGGTAAGAAAGGAAAATTAAAAAAAAAAAAAAAAGTGGTGATTCACTACCTTCATAGAGACAAGCACGAAGCATCCTTTCAAGGATCATAAGACAAGTAGGATCATCATCAACAACAAGTACTCGGAGACCCACCGGAAACTGGTCGGCGACGAGGTCACCGGATTTAGATGCTGAAGTTGAAGCAGAAGTTGGAGTTGACATATTAGAAACCTTATTACCGTTGGTGAGATTCATGGTTCAGTTCTAGAGATCCAAACGGTAGACAAGAAAGAGAGAGAGAGAACATGAAACACAAGACAACTAGTTGTATTTTTTCTTACATAGTTGAAATTGAAAACTTGTATAGAAATGAAAAACTATGGAGCTTTGTCGAACAAACAATGAAAAGGGTAACGAATTTTTTTATTCAACACCAGATAATATTGTATATTTATATATAATAATAATAATTAAAATATTAAATTGCTTGTGGGTCTCATTCTGAAGTTCAAGTCCTCGCCCCTGCCTGACCTGGCCTACTTTAATAGTTTCACTTTGTCAAAATTGCACTTCAAACAGTATATTTTTAATTTTGTTTTTTAATTTTTTTTATTTGAGTTTTTTATGTTTTGGTTTATATTTTAAATTGTTTCTCTATATACAAAATTTGTCCTCTATATTTTTAAATTAGCCATGTTTTTGTTTATATTTTAAATTGATACTTATAAATGGAATACCTAGGAAAAAAATTGAAGCATAGACCATTGTGATTTTATCCGATTTGAGAGATTAGTCTCTGCAGTTGCGCGCAGAGGATACCTAATTCATACTAATAAAAAAATTAGGTGAGAAATTACCTATTTTTACAAAAGGAGGTGTGATATTACGTAACTTAACATTTATATTTTATTTTATTGATGAGAAATGAATATGCATTTAATTTTATTGACTTTTTTATTTGATATCAAAAAGATAAACATTTGTATTATGGTGAATTTGTAATAAGGTAAGTTGATTAATCTTTTGTAAAAGAAAAAAAGGTAAGTTGGTTAATCATTCGATTTTGTAATTCTATAAAAGAAGAAATATATCAAAACAAATGGTAATTAAACAAATTTATATGGTAGTATATCATTAAGACATTATTGTAATTTAATATAGTTGATTCACCAAATCAATATAATTCATTGCATGTTATGTATTTATTTTCCTTTTAAGTGCAACAAACTCTAAAAACTCATATTCAAAATTGGCGCATCTTAATTGGTTTTATTCTTTTGAAACCACGTCTTAATTGTTTGTGTAAAAAAAGTTTGAATACCTAATTTATTTAATCTCCATTTAGTTAAAAGTAGCCGATAAACTTCTAACAGATATTGGATAAGCGAGCAGATAGTCGATAAACAATGTGATAAAAATGATATGTTTTTTCTCGGTACAAATAAAATTATATGTTTGATAAAACTAGAAGTTATGTTAACTGATAAATTTAAAATGTCATAAAATAACATGTTTAATCAATATAAAATATAACCAATTTTTCATAAATTATTTTTTGTATAAGGCCATGGTAATTAAACTAGATAAAAAGATATATTTTGTCAATTTAATTTTTTTACTTACTTATTTCTACAAAAATATTTTGTATTAATTAAAATTATATATATATATATATATATATATATATATATATATATATATATTTATACAACTAAACCACAACTGAAAATACCAATTAACTCACTTTGAAATAATGACACCAAAATTTTTCAAGGGCAAATAAGTCAATTACATCTAACTCATTTATTTTTATAATATCTTTATTTTTCTTCTTACATTATCTTTCTTTTACACTCTATTTCCTCTTTTCACTTTTCTCCTACACTCTCTTTCTTACTTTTTTTTCTTACACTCTCTTTCTTCATATTTTTTCTTTTTACTTTACTTTTATTTTTCTCAAAAACAATTATTATATTTCTCTTATCACTTGACTTTAGTTTTTTTAACTAAATTCCTAAATTTATAGAAATACTACTCTACTAAAATTACTCTACTATCACATCTTATTGATAATCTACAATAATATACTAATCAACTAAAATAATCTATTGAAACTACGAGATAATTGCAAAAAACACGAGATAATTGCACTGATATATAAAAAAACTCAGAATTAATATTTGTTATTGATAATTAAATTTTTTGAAGACTATTATAAACCTACTATCTAAAAAACAAGAAGATTTAATGACTGTTTAAACTACTGATTAATATTTAAAGCAAATATTTCTTATTGATAATCTACTATCTCACTTTTACTATCTACTATATTATACTAATCAACTAAAATAATGAATTGAAACTACGAGATAAATGCACTGCTATATAAAAAACACGGGATAACTCTAGTGATATTTAAAAAATATGGGATTAATATTTGCTATTGATAATTATAATTTTTGAAGACTTCTATAAACCTACTATCTAAAAAAACAAGAAGGGTTAATGACTATTTAAACTACTAATTAATATAAAAAAAAATATTTCTTATTGATAATTTACTATCTAAGTTTAACTATCTATTATAATCTACTAATCAACTAAAATAAATAATTGAAACTACATTATAACTGCACTGATAAAAAACACGGGATAACTGGAGTTGATATATAAAAAAAACAGGATTAATATTTGTCATTGATAATTATAATTTTTGAAGACTACTATAAACCTACTATCTAAAACAACAATAAGGCTTAATGACTATTTAAACTGATTAATATTTAAAACACACGTGACAAATATTTGTCACTAATACCTAAAAAAGGACAAATAATTGTCACTGATATATAAAAAAATATGGGATAAATATTTCTTATTGATAATCTACTGTCTATCTTTTATTATATATTATATACTATATAATCTTTTACTAATCGACTCAAATAATAAATTGAAATTATGAGATAAGCTCGCACTACTAATACATTTGCACTAAATATATAAAAATACGAGGATAACTTCAATGATATATATAAAAACATGGGATAGCTTCATCGATATATATATATATATATATATATATATATATATATATATATATATATATATATATATATATATATATATATAACACGGATAAATGTAAAATTGTTTTAAAATGATATTTTTACAAATTTAGATTTTAATATTTATCTATTTTTTTATTTAAAACTCATTTTTCATCTACTTTAAATTTGTCTTTATTTTCACGGGATAATGTTCTCGACTATTTAAATATTTGTCTAAGTTCATTCATAGAAAGAAAGAACATGACAAAGACCTATGCATATATATATATATATATATAAGTATATCTACTACTATATATATATATATATATATATATATATATATATATATATACACACACACACACACACACACACACAAAAGTAAAATAAGCATACCATTAATTATTGTTCTGTACCTTGATGTCTTTCCGGGTCGATCCGGGACTGCAGTTGGTAGTGCTTCTGGCCGGTCAGATCTTTGTGTGTTGAACGAGAGGGGGTACCTGCAAAGACACTCCGATGCTCGAGTCAGTAGAGAATCGCGGAGGTTGCAGGGTTGAAAGAAACGTACCTTATGTGGTTATGAGAACCATTATTATAAAATTCGGGTGATGGCTCTAAGCCGTGAGACCATTCAGGAAGATCTGAGACGTAGAGGCTTAGTGGATCAGAAATGTGGATTCAAGGGAGATGGGCCACTCTGAGCCCAATGTTGCGCATGGACCTCATGGTCCAACATGGAGCGTTGGGTCGTGGACCTGGGTCTACGGTAATTTGGTCGACCCAGGTCCAAATGGCTAAGTGAGCCTCGTGGCCCAGTCCAGAACACTTATATATTTTCATATAATGATAGTGCGCCGCAAAATGCTTGCAAAATTAGAGCTTAAAATTATTTTTTATTTAATTATAGTGAGGATAGAGAAGAAATTTAACAAAAATAACGAAGGTAAATATGACAAAAAAAATGATAAGCTATAAGCTAAAATACTACTTGAAGTAGCACTTGAAAACATGTTAAACGCTACCTCAAAAGCGTATATATTTTTAAATTTATCATTCACTAGTAAAAATTGTTCCGCTAAATGATGAGACTTATCAAACAAAGTCTTAATTCTTGTAGGAATTGAATCATTTTCAATCACAAGAGAAAAATAAACTGTACAAAAAAAAGAAAAAAAATAAATTAAATAAAATAATAACATTTTAAAATAATAATATTTTATATTTATATAATATCTTTGTCTCAAAACTCTTGGTGAGAGGGTTTTTTTTATCGGATGATCGGACTATTAAATGTCAGGATCTAACACACACAAAAATGAGAAAATTAAGGATCAATACTTGGGGAAATCGAACCTAAAAATTCTACCGTTGCGACAAATCAACCTCGAACCTCTTTGAGAGGATCATAACCCTCTATATCCTATGCAGTGTAAACTATGATTTTGTTGTTTTAGATAAAATGTCTCTCTTTTGTTTGTTTCTTGTTTTTTTTCAGCTTTTTTTCTCTAATTTTTGATTGGTTACTATGTGTGCCATTTCCCTGAACTAATACGTGTCTATTAACTTTGTTCCATCAGAATCGGATAAGATCACTTTGTCATACACCCACTGTTTAATTTTAAAATTTTACTTTTTTCTTTTAGATCATTTAGTTTTTATTTGTCCACAATTCTTTTTTTTTTTTGGACGGAATTTAGTTTTTGTTTTAAAAGTAATGAAATGCAACAAAAAGGTTAAATGGCGAGTTTTTTTTATAGGAAAAACTGATAATATTTTTTTTATTAACAGATATATCAGTGAACATACTCACAACTCTGAAGTTTTTTTTGACAAAACAAAACTTTATAGTTAATAAAATAAATTGGCAAAATGCCTATAAATATGATAAAATAAAAGTCATTAGAATATCAATGACTCCAAATTTGTAACTTTGAAGCATAAAAGTCATTAGAATATCAATGCTTATAAATATGATAAAATAAAAGTCATTAGAATATCAATGCCTATAAATATGATAAAATAAAAGTTATTAGAATAAAAGTCATTAGTCGAATCTGCATTCTGCAATGGATCGAAGTTAATCTGTCCATTTGAACCAAACAAACGCTGCAACAAGTTGGCAAATAAAAAATGCCGCATCAAGATGAGGAACAACAATAACACCACTCTCAAACGACGAAATCAAGAAATAATGCAAAATAAAATATAGATCTATGTGAAACCACTTATTTAAATAAAAAAAAGATCGAAAAACCAATAGGGGTGGTTTCAGGCTAAAAAGGTGACCCAAAACCACCTCCTCTGGTGAGCGAACAAGAAGAAAGAGAGGAGTAGAATGAGGTTGAGAGAGACTGCTAAAGTTTAACGAACCTAAAATACTATTAAAAATTGTGTAATACTATAAAAAAACTATGTAATATAATATGATAAAACATGAATTTTCATCGGATTAGATTGTAAAACTAATTTATATGGACAATGGGTGTGGTATTTAGTACGAAGAAAACTTCGTTGAAAACAAATGAAATGGACTATCACATCACTCCTTAATAATAATATACACCAGTTGTCAAAAAAAAGTGATAGTAATAATAATACACACCCTAGATGTGTGCAAAAAGAAAATTGTGCTATTCGTTTCATTGTTTTTTAGTAGTACTAAAAATCATTTTCTATCAACAATTTAGGTTCACTAAACTCAATTTATAATTTATTATATTAATGCAATATTAATCATATTATTTCAATAACAACTATAAATATTTTTTTATAAAATGAGTTGTTCAATTTAAAGTAAATTAAAAATAAATTATTTACTTCATGTGAATTTGTAATACCTTAGCTTTACTAGCTGTCTAAAGCTAAGCTATTAAACATATTTTTTTTAACCAAAGAAAAATGAATATATAAGAAAAAAAGAAAACAAAGACAAAGAAACTTAGAGGAGATTAGACCAAAATCCAAGTCAAGAGAGAAAAAAAGCCAAACAAAAGTAAAAAAATAAAAGTACAGCTAAGAAAACAAAACCATATTAAAAGGATTCAAAAACAGAATTAGCTTTTGAACTGGTATTGTATCCAACGACCAGCTTTTTTTTTTGTTGTCGTAATTTCTTCTTTTGAGTCTTGGACACAACCGGTTCAGAGTAAGCATGTCGCACATCTGAAGACTCACCCCAGAGCTTTCTTAAAATTTTCATGTCAGATTCAACAACCGGGTTCAAGGTAGCAACAGATTCTGAGGCAGCAGACACTTCCTCATCACTTGAGATATCCCCTCAATTCTTCCCTAAGATTCTCATGTAAGTTGCATCCACTGTGTTAGAGGAGGAGGCATCTAGCCGAGTCGTGGAAGATTGGGTGGAAGAAGAATGGACCTCTTCTGAAGAGTTATTTGATGAAGAGTGGACCACCAACACCCCTAAAGTGGGGGCATGCACTCGAGAGCTGTGAACAAAAGTAGAATGGACCTTCTCGGAAGAGATTTCACAATGAGGAGCCGACAAAATCGAAGAATGCTTTTGCATAACATTACAACCATTATTTGCTACATCAAGAAGAGGGTTTGGGCGCCCAGCCATCTCCTCAGACGAAATAACAGCGTTATTCGTACCCTTGAAGCGATAGGGATCAATTTTTTCCTCTACCAAAACCACACTAGGATCGTGCAATATGGATGGGGCAACTTCCATCACAGGCTCAACAATATTTTCTGTGGCAATTGACTTCTCTCAGATCGAGCTTTGTACATACTCTCAGAGTAGTAGGTTTCACCTTGTGAGGTTGCACCGATTTCCTTGAGTCATCTCGCATCTTGGGAAAGCTTACAATTTTGGAGAGAATGACCAAAACATTGACAAGAGTTGCAAAAATAGGTACCCGCTCGTATTCCACTCACGATATGAAAAGAGTATCCTCTCTTTCAACTAACAATTGATCATGCAACTTATCGGATAAATCAACATCAATAAGAACTCTCGCAAAGTGACCAAAAAGTCCTCTTCATTGTGGCTTCATCCAAAGCAATAGGAACTCTCGGACTACCACTAATCTCAAACAAAAATTTTGGCCTCCAATATTCACGGGAAAGACCATGAAGTCTAACCCAACATTGAGCATTGGTTTGTTTTGCGAAAGAGGTCAAAATCGGGCTTCCAAGCAAACAGTAGCAGAACACACGGATTTAAGTTACGAGAACCAAGCGACGGACTCGCCTAAAATCATCCTTGGAGACAAAAGAGAATTCAAAGAATCCTTACCGAGGGAAACCAAGGACCAATCGGAAGAAATATTCCACATATTAGAAATTTTCGCCACAAATCCTTAATCGGATACGACTTATCCCCTTTCGACAAAATAATTCTCCCATATAAAATGTTGACGCATTCAAAGAATACTAGCTTCATATTCATCTTGAAATTTTAATAGCAAGAAACACCCCTTTTATACAAGGTTTTGGTGATCGCTAATGTGATCAAAAGGCGCAAAAGAATTTTTAAAAACAGAGGCCTGAAGGTTACCTGTCAGCACGTCAGAGAAATATTTTCTTTTAGCATTTGTTGCCTATTTGTGAGAAGCATTCTGGTTGGCAAAAATAGGGACAGTTGCAGGAATCAAATCCGAGAACATGGTCTGCAACTCGATCAGAGCAGTGGTTGGAATCACTGGAACTGATGTGGTGATAGGACCAGAAGTCGCGTCAACAGGAACAGCAGAGCTAATTCTATTTTTTAATGTTGGTGAATTCTGACCCCTGCACACGTATTTGATTGGTGTAGACAGCTGTTGGACGCTGACACCTGCGTATGCGGGCGCTGGGAATGAGACCTGCCTGTCCGGCGCAGAGGGGGCAAGCGCTGAGGACGAGGCCAACGCCGACAATGAAGGGACAGCTACTGTCGTTTCAGGAAAAAGCATCTTGTCTCTTGTCCAATCCGACTACAGAGGAACTATTCTCTAGTCTTCATACTGCAACGCGTTGACTGAAGAGGACAAGGCATCTCTACGCGCCTGGGATTCCACGCGAGGGACAACAATATCCATGGAAGGCGGCAGGCGACAAGACCTGGGATCAGCAGCCATGGAAGGTTGCGGCCGCTAGGCTAAACCCTAGCACAACTTATTAAACATATATGATAAGCAGTAATTGTGAAAAGAATTATAATTTGAATTACAAACCAAGTGAACCACTCAAGTCTCAAATAACAACTACAACATATAATTGTAACTAAATCTTCATTTGAATAAACATTACAATAAAATGAATATAATGTTTGTACATGGCAATTACATAAAATGAAAGCTTTAGTCTAAGACAAGGCTTTAGTGTCTTTCCCTTCTGGTGTGGAAAATGGCATGCAAGTATACATAGTCACACAAGTAATATAATGATAAGAAAAGATCGAACCCACATGGATTATGTAAAGCTTTGTAAAATTTAGAGTGTACACTTAGTGTGTCTACACTACTCACAGTTGGTTGAGGTATGAAAATTGAATTAAAACAATATAACCAGTACAATATAAATAGTAAAGATGTGTAAGGAATCAGTGAGATAAAGTAGTTGAGATGTTTTCACCAAGTAAATCACTTCTAAGAGTTTTAGTGGTGTAGGTCGTGTAGGTACACTAGATGCAGCTGCATCAATATGTGTCTTTCAGTCACTTTCTTCAGAGTTTCATTACAAGCTTCCTATGTCTAGGCATGCTAAATAGGTTCACTCCTGTCTCTTAAGCATCCACTATTTCACCCTAGGAACTATGTTATCCTATGTCTAGGACTTAACATGGTTTTAACAATCATTTCCTTATCAAAACTAGTTTAACAAAGAAGTTGTTACAAACACTTATTCCTATTAACTCTTGATTTCTTAAATGTAACCCATGTCTGCTATTACAAGTCTACTTATTTTAAAGTGATCAATTCAAAATAAGCTTTGAAAGAAGTATTACACAAGAGTTAAAGTGCACACACTACATAAACCACATTTACTTGCTTAGAAGATCATTACAAGGCTACAACATCTCAACTAAAGGAATTTAGCTCATATTACTCATTATATAATAGAGAGAATCTGTAAGGAACATAATCAAATGAGTAATATTACAAAAGAACTCAAAAGGATGGAGATTACACAAAGGGTGGATCTTTTGCATGAGATTCCAAGTTGAAGTACAATACTAATGCCTTACACAATTTTCCTCCAAGTAGAAGTGAAGGAAGAGGTTGTCAAGCACTTCCCTACCTTCTTACAATTCAAAACTATCAAAACTACACTTAGATTACAAATATAGAGAAACTATGTGATCCTTAAAATCTCGGATGGTTTTGAAGTGAAGAGATGGTCTTTATTTATAGGCAATGAGTTTTCCTCCTGGAGGTTTTCCTTGGTGCCAAAGGTAACTGAGATCAGCTAACTATAGTTAATCTTCGGACCATTCATGAGCAAGTTGGTCTTTCACATCATATCACATGGGGTGGTCCAATGGTGAAGTGCCAAGTGGCCTTGAATGAATGGCTCCTTAAAGCAAGTCTCCGATAGTAGCGCCTAAGAAATATGCAAGTGGGTCTGCTCCTCATGACTAAGCATGACGTCACATGTCAAGTGTTGGTGCATCAAATTGGTCCTTTGATGATTTGGTGCAATTTGCTGGTGTAGCAACATTGGATGCATGCAGTGCAAGTACTCCAAGTGCAGGCAGTGCAAGTACTCCAAATGCAGGCAGTGCAAGTACTCCTATTGTAGCTGCACTAAGCAAAAACATCAAACATACCAAGACCTATGCAAATTGCTTAATTCATTGTTGTAATCCATTTGAATCCTTGAAACGTTGTTTCTTTATTTATAAGCTATATTTACACATTAATTTACTTGAAAATAAGCAATAACATAAGTTTAATTGTATGAATAACTCTATATAAAATAGAGTTATCACCTTCATCTGCTTCTTACATCCAAAAATAATCTACAATATACAGGATGAGATAGTAAAATCTCAATGAGTCCTTCTTGGACCCCTAGCATGCTTCAGAAGTTCCACATCACATAGCATTTATACACTTCAACTAACAATATCATATGCAACTATGTTCATTAAAACTTTTCTTGTGATTGGAGTCATGTTCTTATTATCTTTATCTCTATCGATCCTTGGCCTTTTGGACCAAGATCTTTATCGTCAGATTCGGTAGTATCATATCACTTATCGCAGACTGACCATGTTTTAGCTCGAGTTATACTACCATTTACATCAACCTTTGGATATGAATCAACCCTTCGATTCAAGGAGACTACATACTCGTCCGTTGAATCAACCTTTGGATTCTTAAGGGTATAAAAAATCGTACAATGTGTATATGTTTTGTCGGATTCGGTCATGTATGCTTTCATATTGACTCAGAACGACAAATCTTGGCATAAGTGTCACTTCGAATGAATCACCTTTGTATTCCTCGAAGTTAAGCCTTTGTTGACAATATCAAATCATTAAATGGCCTATTATCACATTGCATGAGCATCACTTCTTAATCACACAAACATACATCTTATGTACTTACATGTAACATCAAACTCATAGATCACTTACATGTTAGAAACTTCTTTACTTCAAAATTGATGCTCAATTGATTCAATTTCTACTTTCGCGGTAATTAAATTCAAATTGAACCCATTAAACTCTATGATAATTCATCATTAGTTCCTCAAGGGACCGAATCTACTTTCATAATGTAGGTCTCAAGTTCAATACATATAGATACAATAATTAGGTTCATCTCTTAGTTCTTCCTTAATCATCTATGAAATATAAACAAGGGGCCAACAAATTCACATTGACAAAAAAAACATAATAAGGATTGATTCAAAGGATGTTCAAATCAATAAAAGGGGAAAAACAATCAATTCATTCTCATAAACATACCAACGAATTCATGAAAAAAGTTAAGGGTTTAGAGAAGGAAGAAGACGACAAAGATCTTTGATCATTGCCTCTAAAGCTCCTTTAAAAATAAGTCTAGTACCTTAGGAAAGTCTTTCTAATTTCTATTTATACTTATGAACAAAAAAGAACCAAAATTATTAAAACTCGTCCTTTTACCTGTCATAAATTCATAAGGAATCTAATTGATTTACTAGGAACATGGTTTAAGGATGTATGTAGTCGTTTTCAAGAAATCTCCCCGCAAAAATTCTGAAATAGTAGAATGGCTAAGGATGCATCTAACCATATCCATGATAACGCCTTTCAGCAACACTATTTGTTGGGGTGTGCTTGACTTCCACACCATCTATGTATAGTTCCATGCTTTTGTCGATTAAGTCATGGAAGACTGCATTCATTTCTCTTTGATAAGTAGCTCCGACATTCTTTTAACCAAAAGGCATAGCAACCCACACATAAATGCATTCATTTCTCTTTGATAAGTAGCTCCGGCATTCATTTCTCTTTGATAAGTAGCTTCGGCATTCTCATAAGCTACTGAATCTCAGTTCTAGAACCATTGCGACTCATTCGGAACATCCCGCGCTGCCTATACAACTGCGTGATACTACTCAAGTTGCCCACAAATCTCTTCTCCAATGCATCCAGACTCTTCCGTGGTTTAACATTTAAAATGGTATGCTCGTCCACCATAAAACGCTCCTCCTTATTGAACTGCCCAAAGATTGGAAGTCCGACACAAGTTGAATGAGGCTGATGATTGTGCACTCCACACATAACCACGACTTTCCAATCCTCAACAGAAGGATTCAGAGGTTTAGCTTTTAATCTGAAAGGACAATCACACTTCTTTGGAAACCTCGCTCTACCTCTAGAACACCTGACGTCTACTACAGTGTATCTACCATGTTTCTTGCAACAAAAAATAATCTTATTTTTTAGGCTTAAATATGTTTTTACCCCCTGCAAATATGGGGTGTTTTGCTTTTACCCCCTGCAAATTTTTTTATTTTAAAAAACCCCTTGCAAAATCAACTTTTTTGGTTTTAGTCCTTCTGTTAGATGGACGTTACAAAAACGTCTATGTGGCATTTTTAAATACATTTTTACCCCCTGCAAATAGGTGGTGTTTTGCTTTTACCCCCTACAAAATTTTCCATTATCCTCTCTCCCCCACCTCATCTCATCTCTATCTCTCACTTCTTATCACTATATTCTTCTCCATTCAACTCTTACTTCCACATTCAAATCCCTAATATTCAACAGAACAAAATGGCTCAAACCTCTAACTTCATCTCTCTCTCACTCGTTCTTCACCACCATTATTTCTTCTCATTCCAAATCTCAAAATAGAATCCATCTTCTCTTTCTCACAGAACCAGCACACAGTTTAATTAAACCACGCACATTTATTAAACACATAAAACCTTGATTTTGAGATGAAGAACAATCCATAAACAACAATCGATAAAACTTGAAACAAACCCTAAAATCAGAATCGCAATAAAAGTTAATTACATGTTATGCTCATGTTTTGCTGGTTCTGTGAGAGAGAGAGAGAGAGAGAGAGAGAGAGACGAAGAAGATGAGAAGATGGGTTATGGTTTGATATGGAAGCGTGGTTTGTTGGAGATGGAAAAGTTGATATGAGGTTGGGTGGGTGCTGAGGAAGAAGAAGGGGATTTAGATTTTTTTTTCAGGGGGTAAAAGCAAAACACCCCCTATTTGCAGGGGGTAAAAATGTATTTAAAAATGCTACATAGACGTTTTTGTAACGTCCATCTAACAGAAGGACTAAAACCAAAAAAATTGATTTTGCAAGGGGTTTTTTAAAAAAAAAAAATTGCAGGG
This sequence comes from Oxytropis ochrocephala, assembly GCA_020916435.1. Lineage (NCBI taxonomy): Eukaryota > Viridiplantae > Streptophyta > Magnoliopsida > Fabales > Fabaceae > Oxytropis > Oxytropis ochrocephala. The sequence goes on from CM037093.1 coordinate 21,878,303, forward strand.
GGTAAAAGCAAAACACCCCCTATTTGCAGGAGGTAAAAACATATTTAAGCCTATTTTTTATTCCACTTTTACCAATGGCTTTATCTGATCTAATCAAAGGATGATAACGACAGTTCTGTTAGCTTTCCCAACCTCTCTAGTCCAATGTATGAGATCATTTCACGTGTAGCAAAAATCTACAAATAATTTAATTTCTCGTTTTTATCACATTAAAATAACTTATAAATACTCATAAACAATATTAATGGTAGATACCTACCTCATTAGTCGTAAATGCATCTGATAAATCCATAGTAAGGGGAAGCATCCCATCAACTAACTGTAGCCTTAACTGTTTCATTTAAATAAATAAATAAATAAATATAAATATAAACATAAAAATAATTTAAATTGCCTCCGCATTTATCTAATTAACATTTTTCCGGAGTCAAAATTTGTAATACCTAATTATCAAATTGTGATAAATCCGGAAAACCCAAAATTTCTAAAATCCGGATTTATGTTAAACACATAATTTCGGTTCAAACATTTGTAGCTCTGGATTTACTGCAGGTTGATGGTTCCGGGAATTTTAAAAAGATTAGTTCCAAAAATACCTTTTTACACGTAATTCCGGTAAAAGTTAAATATTTAGTGATCTTGCGAAATTTTTGGTAAAATGAGAGGGGTATTTTGGTATTAAATAAAATTAGGAGGTATGGTGTCTAATAAGGAGGGTATGAAAATCATGAGAGCCGAATCATAAAATGATTTTTTTTTCATTTTGGATTCATCATATCTAATGTTTATGCTAACGGATTTATCATGTGGATTATGAAAAAAAAATCACTACGGATTTATGAGGAAAATGATAAATACGTAAGCCAATTTTATTCAAATTTCAAGTTTATTTACAACAGAAAAATCCGGCATAGAAATATTTAACTACGAATTTATGTGTTTTAGAGTAAGTCCGTAATGAGTTTTCACGTCAGGGATAAAATTTGGGTATAATGCCCAACTGTGGGGGTAAAAAAATCAACATCCCAAAAGGAAATGGGTAAACAGAGCTTATAAAAAAATGGGTAAACAAATATTTCGGTTTCATTGTTGGATACCTTTTTCGTTAGTTAGATTGATTTATTATTCAATTTAATTTTTGAAATTACTAATAGAAAACATATATAGAAATATGAATACATTTAAGAACTATAGTGACCCGTGGCGGTCCTGAATAGGGGCAGGAGGGGTCCGGGCCCCCTATTTTTCGAAGGGTATCAAAATGTTTTTACTTAGTAGTATATACATACAGTTGAATAAATTTATTATATTATTACAATTATAATTACACACCAATTTAGATCATTGTTAGATAATGACTTGAAACCAAACTTCTTGAAAACCTACCCAAAACATGATGATTTTTATGATCTCTACGGTGAAATTCTATTTGAAGAATTGAAAGTCATTAAAGAGAGGTTTTAACACTCGAATCAAAATCAAGTTTATAATATTGAATTCATTGAATACAACTAATTGTTTTACTAATGCATGCAGACATACCGAATAATCTTAACTATTCATGCTAGTGAAAAGAAATTTTTCTAAAATGAAATTGTTAAAATCTTATTTGTGATCTATTGTTGCAAAATATATTAAACAGTCTCGTTTTGATTTCTATCAATTTTTGACAACAATTTCTATCAATTTTTAAAATAATCTTGATTATCGTTCAATATTGTTCTTAACAAAAATGCAAGAAAAATGATATTCAAATAATTGTAAAGGTGCCATTTTATTGATTTGCCCAAGACACCCAAAATTTCATAATCGGACCTAATAGTGACAATGTCTTTATATCAAAATGACTTGTTATTGGAAAAAAAAATTGCACATTCTTTTTTTTTTGATAGAAAAATTGCACATTCTTACATATATGAATAAGAGTATTCATGAGCCGTTTTGGATTAGATTTGTCTAATTTTGTTGCCCAAATTGATTACATTTATTTATGTTGGTTTGGTTTGAGTTTTGTGATTTTTCATGTAAATCCTGAATCAAACTAACCCGCTATTATTGGTTTATTATACCGGGCTTACGGGTGATGTTATCTTTTAAGAATATAAAAAAAAAACTACGTTTAACATTTTTAAAAGTCAAAAAGGGTTGGTTTGAGTGTTACTTGGATTCAGATTTCACTCCAAAGTCTCAAGTTTGAGTTTTGGGTAAACAAAAACTCTATTAGGAGTGCAGAACCACACAGACCAATAAAATCATGTACACGCTGGTCAATTAGGTTCTAAGCGTAGATTAGTTGGTGAGACACGGCCATACAATGGTGCCCCATTAACACAATAGTAAAAAAAAAGTATAAAATTTAGAAAATGCACCAAATAAAACTCAAACTCATTAATAGTCCTATATATAATCCAAAGTACTAAAACCTTACAACTTAATCGTAGAATACATACGTAAAAAGTCTAAACAAATAACATTATGTGTTTTTAAAATAATCATCTAATATTCTTGCTCACTTGGTACTTTGGTTCGAATGATCGGATTTGTAAATTTATTTTTTTAAATTCATATTCGGAACTAAACTACAACGAGTTAGTATAAATTGGTTGGAATGTAGTCCAAAGCACAAAAAGTACCCCAACCCAATGTTATTAAAACTGAACCGGTGATCGACCCGAGCAGGTCCTTGGGTCATTGGGTCAATGGTCAGATCGAAGGGTCACTAGTTGACCCGCATGACCCGTGACGTACTAAAAACTGATGAAATATCTAATATTGTATGTCAATATTTTCAATTTTCAATATGAATTAAATGAATATTGATATAAATTTTAAAATGAATAATTATTCATACTCAATAATATATAGAATCTATAATTTATGGAATATGATACAAATTATTAGATATTAAATAAGATATATGCGTAATACAGATATAATAACACATGTATGTAAGTATAAAAGTAAATAATAAATAAATAAAATTAATAGATTAAAAGGGTTTTTTAACAAAAAAGAGAAAAAATGAATGACTTAAGTATAATATATGTTGTCAATGTACCAACACATCGTTAATTTCAATTGGTTCTAAGTTACAACTTGCATCTTAGGCACCAGGTACTGGGTTCAACACCCAGGCAAGCCATTTTGCTAAATAATTTTCGGTCAACATATTGATTTGACCGAGTCAAGGTCGGGTTGACTCGAGTTGGACCGGGTCAAAGGCGCGGGTCGATGACGTCATCACGGGCCAACGCGGATCAACTGCATGTCCGATCCAACGTGTGAACCGAACCGACCTCAGGCGCGGGTCACGGTCCGACCTGTCTGACCGACCGGGTCGGCCCGGGTTTGATAACACTGCCCCAACCAAATAAATCATTTTGAGTTGAATCCAATTTAGTGATTTACCCTGAACAACTAAACACCCTATTCCTTTTTTTTGGGTCATCAAACACCCTATTCCTTATACACGATCATCTCAAGAGAGAAACTCTATCACTAGTGTGAATATATCCCCTCCTCTCCCATTTGGTTGGGACATTGCCCATTTCTCGGTACAACTTGACCAAAATAAAAAATAATAAAAATTGAAAAAATATGTGTGCCTTATTTAGTTCTTTTGAGAGGATTGACATCATTATGTAATTATTCCATAAATGTTCGGGTCAGATCTAAGGACAAGTTGCTTTCGTTAAAAAGGAGATAAAAATGTCTAGAAATTGTATTTGATGATTGAACACGTACCCAATACAAATAAATGAAAATTGCTAAGTCCACTCAACTGCCAAGAAAATAAAATGAAATATTGGCCGTTAGGTTTATTTTTACTAAAAAATTTATTTATTTATTTATTGATAGATTATATCCAACATGACACAAATTTGGTAATATTATTAAAAACAAAAATGATGAATCTGTGAACAAACTCACAACAACAAAATTGATGGTATATAGAACCGTAAAATGCCTACAAATGTGACAAAATAAAAGCAACTGGAATATCCATGCCCCTGAATCTGTAACGTTAAGGCCCTAGTGGTTGGTTGAATCTGCAATAGATCGAAGTTGATCTATCGATCTAAACCTAACAAACACCGCAACAAGTCGGGAAATCAAAAACATCACACCAATACGACAAACAACAATAATATCACACTCAAACGATCAAGTAAAGGAAAAATACGAAGCTAGATCTATGTGGGAACCACTTATTTAGAATAAAAAAAGACAACAAGTGATATAGGGGGTTGGTTTCAGGCCAAAAAATAACCCAAAACAATCACCTCTAGTGGCTGAGCAAGAAGGAAAAGAGGAGTAGAGAGAAATTAGAGAGAGTCGACTACGGTTTGAGAGTGCCCTCTTTACTATGAATCCCATTAGGTTGGCCAATAGAAATTTTCTAGGTAAATTAAATTAATGCACATATATCCCAAATAGGTAGCTCAGTTGGCGAGCTAAAAATACTGAAGGATAACTAAAACAAAATTTTATTAGAACCACCTAAGGGCGTGAATTCACATTATTACCACCAGTAGGTTGATGATAAGGCCCCTATGTTCACATGATTATAATATTCAAATTAAATTAGCCCTACTAAAACTAATTAAGTGAGTCCCATTAAAAGGTTTCTACTTCTAGAGTGAGAAGTGTGAGACAGTAGGGTGTGGGCAATGAGCTGAAACACTGTAAGTCAGTCAAGGAGTTAACTCAGTTGGTAAGGAGTTGACTCATTACACAAACAGATAAATTAAAACCAATTAATTTGTGGTCAAAAAATTTACTACTAGAAAATCTCTAAAGAGCAACAGATTTAAAGACCAGAAATATGGTCGCTAAAATCAGTCACTAAACAAGTTAGCAACTGATCTAGCGACTGCAATTTGAAATTCGTCCCAAAATTGATCGCTAAAATAGTTAGCGGCCGATTTTGGGAAGTCGCTAAATCACTGTTCGCTAACGTGTAGCGATCGATTGAGATATTGGTCTTTAAATCGGTCGTTAAAGTTAGTCGGTAAATAGAGATTTTTTAGTTGAGCTGGGTAAGATATCATCACAAAAAATATAGGATCTCATTAAAAATTTAAAAACTTATTAAAAAATACGGGTCTTTAAAAGTAAATTGTTTATTTATCCCATTACAAAATAACATAATTGCTATATCCCAAAAAAAATTCTTATTACAAATTGATCGTACCTGACCAATAGAAGTGTGGTTGTTGCTGCTTGTTGTCCGGTCGCTCATTAGTTTGGTAAATCATCGGGGTCTTGGCGCCGCGCGGTGATACCTGCAATGACACTCTAACGCTCTAGTCAGTGGCGTGCTAACGGGCAGGCTTCACAAAGTGTATTAATGACGTACCTGATTCTCGAGATTCGCACCGCATTTATAGCTACAGTATTAGGCCATATTGGACCTATTGGACTGCATTGGGCTTCGAGCCCACTCCGGAACACAAATCAAAAGATTCATAAAATTACAAGATCCCTTTTTTGACCTGCAAGACAAATTAATTTTTAGCTCTTCTTTTAATTTTATGAGGCTCTTAATGTAATCCTGCAAAACCTTAATGTGTAAGTGAAATCAATTGTCAGATACAAATTTGAAATTGAAATGAAACCAACTGAAACTGAAAGTAAAATGGGCTAGTTTGAAAAGAATAAAGAAAAAAGTAGTGCTAATGTTAAAATTATTCGATGGTGGTAGACCCAACCCATTGTTGCCCGAACAATTTTAGGCCAATAAATTTTCGAGCCATGCATGGTCAAATTATTTCGGGCTCGTAACTACTAGCCCAGCCCGCCTATTTTATCAGGTAAGTTAGGGTCAGCCCATCGAGCTGGACTCATTTTAACGACTCTAATTTTTTGTCACATGTTTTCCATTTCTATCTGGATGTATAAAAATGTTTCACTATCTTATGATGAGAAGTTGGGAAAGTGGCACGGATGAAAGTGGGTGTGGGGCAAGGGGATGAGGAGAGAGTAAATACCCTCACTAAGGAATGGAGATCTCCATTACTAAAGTTGTGGTCTTTTGGATGTCTAAATGCATATATGTATATTCTTAGTGTATACGGCTATAAATATGTGTATTTATACACCCCTAAAACCTTAGTAATGGAGATCTTTATTTCTTTTAAGTTATGAAGGGATTTCTACCCATTGGGAGAAGGAGGAGAGGGAGTGGGAGTAGAGTTTGAGGATAGGTAGAATTTGGGAGAGATGAAAGTATGATTACATGGGAAACAACAATATTTTGTTTTACAAAATAACGTTTTATTTTTAATTACAAATTAATACGTCCTCTCTATTTCTCAAAAAAGGCTAGGCAATGGAATTAGGAGACAGTAAAGATTATCCCCATTTCTAAAAAAGAATAGAGTGCTCCAATACTCAGAGGCGGATCTTGGTAGGAGTCGGGATATGCCACGGTACCCCCCAATTTTTTAAAAATTTACTATATATAAATATATTTTATACATAATATTTGGTTATATATATTTAAACGAACATGAATGTCTAAGTATCTCAGTTGGTGCGATGGTTAGACAGGTTGCTTGCTAGCGCTAGAAATGTGGTTCGAATCTCCCGGCCTATATTTTGTTTATTTTCATTCATTTTGTATGTTTTTGTTAAAATTAAAACAAAAAAATGCTCCTACGAAGTGTTGAACTGCGAACAATAATGTTATTGTACATAAATTTTACCTCTAAACCAAATGAAACAATTTATAACAAATAGTAAAATATATTTTATATATTCATTATTATTGTGGTACCCCCTAATTTTTTTTTCCAAGATCCGCCAGTGCCAATACTAATGTTTTTGATGTATAAAAGCATATGTATTCTTAATATGCCACCATTTTAGAAATATCAACTATAACTTTATACAAAACAACCACTACCAAAATTACCAATTTATCCTTCTTTAAAATTCACTTTTTGAGGACAAATATGTCCTTTCTAATTATTCTATTCCACTTTTTATTTTTTGTGGGTCTCACTTTCTCACATCATCTCTTAACTTTTTAAACTCATATTTAAAACTCACTTTTCTCTTTCCTCTTCAACTATCAACTATATAACTTTAATCAATCTATAATCTTTTTAATCAAAATATCCACTACTAATATCTCTATTTTTTTTGTCAAAAAAAATATCTCTATTTTTCTTTCTCCTATTTAACCTTAATAATCAATCAGCTATCATCAACTATATCTTTAATCAACTATCAACAATATCTTTAATTAATACAACCACTACAAAAATAACAAATTACTCTTATCTAAAACCAATTTTTTGAGGACAAAAATGTCAATTCCCAATTATTTAATCTCACTTTTTATATTTTGTGGGCCTCTCTTTTCACATCACCTCTTAACTTTTTTTATCTCACATTTAAAATGCATTTTTCTATTTCCGCTCTCACTCTCATCTTTCTCAATTTTCTCTCTATCTCTCTCCCCTCTATCCCCCCTCTCACTCTCTTCAAATTATTAATTTTATTATTCTACTTTTGAGTTAAAACGGGAAAATGTTACATGTTGGTATAATTTTACTACTGATAAGATAAATTTCGTGTTATTCGCCATTGGGTTGCATTATTACTAAATGATTGGTAATTACCGAACGATTAAAAATGTCAATTGAAGATAATGTTCTAAAGTTATGAAACTTCACAATACATCTACTTTAACTTCATCTACATGTCTTCTTCTTTAATATTCCATTTTTCTCTATCGATAAGTTTTATTTAGTCTCTACGGGAATATTACAATTTGGAAAATTTGAAACATTAATACAATTTTGTTTTCTAATATCTACGGAAAATATTACATATTGTTGGTAAATATTTACGGGGTAATGTTTGAACTAACTCGATTACTATTTGAAACTTTTTGTTTATCTACTTTAAATTAGTATTGATTTTCACAGAGTAATGTTCGGGCTAATTAAATTATGTCTAAGTCTATTAATAAAAATAACACGACAACACCCGTGCGTATGCACGGATATACTTCTAGTGTGTATTAATATACACCCTAACCTTAGAAATAGATATCCTCATTTCAGATCTCTACTCCTTGGGAGAAAGGGGTAGAGGCTGATAGCAGTGCCAGACCCAAAATCTTGAGTTAGTGTGAGCGTAAAAATTTCATTATCAAAATTATTGGTTCATGGGATTTCAGATAACAGTGAATAAGAATCAACGTTTTTTTAGGCAAAAGAATTGAAGTTTTTTTGTTTATAATAGTGACTGGAAGGAGTAAATCTCTCTCAATATAAATCACTAGACAATCATTCTTCCATAAAAATTAAGTGATACAGTGCAACAATGTCGCACTAAAATAAATTTTGGTATCTAGCTTTTAAATTGAGGGGGACTGGTATTTATTTATTCCAAGGATGCAACTGACCAGTGTCAGAACTAGCCTACTTTTTTTGAGGAGACTATAAAGAGTGTTTTTTTATATGCAAAATGAATTTCATAAAATACTATCAAAAGTGCTAACGGGTTAGATGAAAATAATAATTAAGAAAAAAATCATCTCACTTGGAATTAGCCATCAGCAGAGACCTTGCAGGTATATCATTGAATAAAAATAGTTAATTTATCTCACTTTTCTATACATGCATAAGCAAATCATTTTGAAGCCATTTAAAATCACTTTCATATGTGGTGATATGTTTATAAGCACGTAAAGCTTTTTGAATGAAAGTTAGTACTTTTGCATCAGTTATCGTTGACAATATAACTATCAACTAATTAATTATCTCAATAAGCATATGAAACTCTAACACTATTTTACTAATAGTATAAATGTTAAATTTATAAATTTCACATCATGTCAACTAAAAATACTGCTAGTACTGGTGCAAATGTACATAACTACATATGTTACAGGTTCGATCATATATATAAATATATAAAACCAATGTTGGCTCTACAATGTGTTCTTGTCACACTTATAACATTAACGTAAAGTTGATACAAATTCCAACAAATATGCTACAGATATTCATCTTAAGAAAAATATGCTACAAATATTTTTTTATCTAAATATATCGTAAGGACAAAAATATAAAAATATTTATATTGACAACATGCAATGGATACCCATAGAGATAGATAGCTCAAATTTTCTCTAATATATACAAATAAGTTTTTATGAACTAAATCATTGCATGTTTTCCGGTTGAGAGGTAAGAATGTGAGCAAAAATTATAGATAGTAGGTTTATAGTAGTCCTAAAAAATTATAATTATCAATGACAAATATTCATCCCGTGTTTTTTATCTATCACTATAGTTATCCCGTGGTTATATATATATATATATATATATATATATATATATATATATAAAAAAAATTAGATTGTAAAATTTAGATAATAATTAATTATCAATAAGAAATATTTGTTTTATATTAATTAGTAGTTTAAATAACCATTAAGTCTTTTTTTCAGATTAGTTTTGTACTTTATATTAGTCTTCAAAAATTATCAATGGCAAATATTAATCCCATGTTTTTTTATATATTATCGCAGTTATCCCGTGTTTTTATAGATCAATGTAGGTATCTCGTAGTGTCAATTGATTATTTTAGTTGATTAGTATATTATAGTAGATAGTAAAAGAGAGATAGTAGATTACCAATAAGAAATATGTGTATTAAATTTTAATCAGTAGTTTAAATAGTAATTAAATCTTCTTGTTTTTTAGATAATAGGTTTATATAGTAATCTTCAAAAAAAATTAATTATCAATGAAAAATGTTAATGCTGTGTTTTTTATATATCAATGCAGTTATCCCGTGTTTTTTTATATATCAGTGACAATTATTTGTCCTTTTCTAGGTATTAATGACAGATATTTGTCACATGTGTTTTAAATATTAATTAATAAGTTTAAATAGTAATTAAGCATTCTTGTCTTTTTAGATAGTAGGTTTATAGTAGTCTTCAAAATTTTTAATTATCTTCCGTCAAAAAAATTCTAATTATCAATGGCAAATATTCATCCCGTGTTTATTTATATATCTTTGCAGTTATCCCTTGTTTTTTTGTATATCGATCACAGCTTATCACGTAGTTTCAATTGATTATTTTAGCTGAGTAGTATATTATAGTAGATAGTAAAATATAGATAGTAGATTATCAATAAGAGTGTAAACATATTTCGAATAGAAAAGAGAAGATAATTTTAGTACTGTAGTGTTTGTATAAATTTAGAAATTTAGGTAAAAAAACTAAAGTGAATTGATAAGAGAAATAGAAGAATTGTTTATGTGAAAAATAAAAGTAAAATAAAAAGAAAAAAAATGAAGAAAGAGAGTGTTAGAGAAAAGTGAAAAGGAGTAAAGAGAGTGTAAGAAGAAAGAGAAAAAAGTAAGAAAGATAGTGTAAGAGAAAAATGAAAAGGAGGAAAGAGAGTGTAAGAAGAGCAAATAAATTTACATTTTTGCCCTCAAAGATTTGAGATGTCTTTTAGATAGGATGAGGGTATTGGTAAAATCATAGGTGGTTTAGATGTATAAATATATATACTAGTAGGATACCCATGCATACACACGGGTGCTACCATATTCTTTTCATGAATGAACTTAACATAATTTAAATAGTCTGAACAACACCTCCACTACAAAAAAAAACGAGGATTAGCGACGGAATTAGCGAGGGAAATTTTGTCCCTCGCAAAAAACAGACATTTGCGACGGAATTGCAAGTCCCTCGCTAATGTGACCATTAGCGAGGGAATTAGCGACGGCAATGAGATGTTCTGGCTGATTTGACTGAGTAGCACGTTTTTTTGGCAGTTAGCGACGGAAATTTCAAGTCCCTCGCTAATTGATTGACATTTTTGCAGGATTCTGACCCATGGCAGTGGCTTGGGAAACGCGAGGATTAGCGAGGGACAGTCCATCGCTAATTCCCTCGCTAACTGTAATATATTTTTTTATAATAATACGAACCACCTCTTCTCTCTCTCATTTACACTCTTCTCTCCTCTTCTCTCTTCTTCTCTCTTCTTCTCCTCCACTCTCTTCTTCTCTTTTCTTCTCTTCCACCACCACCACCAACCACCACAACCACCACTCTCTTCTTCTCTTCCACTCTCTTCTTGCCTTTTCTTCTCTTCAACCACCACACCACACCACCACCACCGATCACCACCACCACCACTCTCTTTCCTTCTCTTCCACCACCACCAACCACACTACACCACCACCACCACATAGATCTCACGACCACCACTACCACCACCACCACCACATAGATCTCACTCTCTTTCTCCCATACTCTTCTCATTCTCCTTCTCTCTCTACGACACCACCACCACCACCACTCTCACTCCTCTCTCTGGATATATTGGTTATAATAATAATAATACTAATAATAATAATAATAATAATAATAACAACAACAATAATAATAATAATAATAATACTAATAATAATAACAACAGTAATAATAATAATAATAATACTAATAATAATAATAATAAATAAATAAAAAAACTGATCAGATTGAGAAGCGTGCGATCGATTTGGGAAGCGTCTTTGTCAAGATTAGCGAGGAATTAGCGAGGGATCGCTCGCTAATTAGCGATCGACACAATTCGCCGCTAATTGCCATTAGCGAGGAGGATATTAGCGACTGAACTAGTCCCTCGCTAATTCCCTCGCTAATGGCAATTAGCGCGGAATTGGGCCTTTTAGCCACTGATATTTCCCTCGCTAAACCCAATGTTTTTTTTGTAGTGCTCGTGAAAAAAATACAAATTTAAAGTAGTTAAAAAATGAGTCTCAAATAAAAAAAATAGATAAATATTAAAATCTAAAAATGTAAAAGTATCATTTAAAAACAATTTGTGCATTTATCACGTGTTCTTTTATATATATTAGTGTCAGTGTTGTTATCCCGTGTTTTTTTATATTTCAATAAAGTTATCACGTGTTTTTTAATATATCAGTGAAGTTATCTCATAGTTTCAATTGATTGTTTTTAGTTGATTAATAGATTATTGTAGACAGTAACGGATAGATGGTAGATTATCAAATATTTCAGTGAAATGTTCTTTATATATCAGTGCAGTTATCCCGTGTTTTTATACATATCATTGCAGTTATTGTCTCGTGTGTTTTTTTACATATTAGTATAGTTATCCCATGTTTTTTTTATATATCAATGCTATTATCTCATAGTTTCAATTGATTATTTTAGTCGATTAGTACATTATGGTAGATAGTAAAAGATAGATTATCAAATATATCAGTGTAGTTATCCCGTGTTTTTTTTATATATCAGTATAGTTATCCCGTGTTTTTTATATATCAGTACAGTTATCCCGTGTTTTAAATATTAATCGGTAGTTGAAATAGTCATTAAGTTTTCCTTTTTTTATATATTAATATCGTGTTTTTTTATATATCAGTGAAGTTATCCCGTGTTTTTATATATTAACGAAGTTATCTCGTAGTTTAGATTGATTATTTTAGTTTATTAGTAGATTTGATTTGATTTGAATTTCAAAATTTTAAAATAAAAAAAAAGAGGGGAAACTTGGAGTGAGAAGAAAGTGCATTGGGAGAAGAAGTTTGAAAAAAAATGTTCTAGTAATTACAATGTTGCCCTTAGTTAGATGAGTTGTCAAATAAATAGGGAAACTTGTTTGAGAAATTTAGTATGGTTTGTTTGTATAAATAGATATTAGATTAGTAGATAGTGGGTAAAGAAAGTTGGTGAGTTTGATTTGAATTTTGAATTTTGAAAAAAGAGAGTAAAAGAAAGTAGGAAAAAAGGAGTGAGAAGAAAATGAATTGAGAGAAGCAATTTGATAAAAGTATGATATATAGTAAATTACAATGTTGTCCTTAGTCAGATAAATTGTCAAGTAAATATGAAGACTTGTTTGAGTAATTTAAATGTGGTTTGTTTGTATAAATAGATTAAGTGTGGTTTGTTTGTATAAATAGATAAATAGATATTAGATTTTTTTTTGTAAACAAAAAGATATTAGGTTAGATAGTAAATAGGAGTAAATTATAGATTATTTAATATTAATTTAAATATATTAGATTATATAGTGGATTAAAAAAATTGGGAAAAAAAATATTTTTAAATAAAGGGTGTGGGGCCACTAATAATAGATGTGTAAGAAGTAAGAAATATTGGGAAAAATGTGAGATTGAAAGAGAGTGAGTGAGAAAGGAAGAGAAAGTAGAATTAAAAAATGATAAATAAAACAAAAGTGGTGATGTGTCAAAAAAGTAAGATGTCTAAAATTATAATTTTGTAAGTTGTTTGTTCGTATAAATAGATATTAAATTAAATTAGATTAGATTAGATATCAAGCTCATAAATATTAATTATTGGGCTATAAAGTGAAGAAGCAACAATTTTTTTTTGGTCTAGGGTCTTTGACCCCACTCCGTGTTCGGGGAAGTGCGCGAATAATCCAGAGTTTCAAATTTAGAAGTAAGAAAGCCCTGGCTCCAATTTGTTCTATCGGGGATCGAACTCTAAGTACTAGTCGAATCCGCTTTCTTTAGATGGAGTCATTAACCACTGCACTCCTGAGCATAAGCACTGAAGCAACAATATATTTTCTCTTTTTATTAATTTTCTGACAATCTCTCAAACATATATATATATATATATATATATATATATATATATATGTATATATTTGCACATGGTGCAGTCGACATAGATAAACACTGTCTTAGCTTATTTTTTGAGGAGAACGAACGTGGAAATTGGCATGTATATATCATACTACTGACTACGTGTTCTTCTGGGTGGAACAATAATCATTAATTTCCTTATACTTTTCATCACTTTTTCACCATATCTTAAAATATTTATGCATGATTGCTAAAAGTCAAAAACCTGGCCTGTTGCAGTTATAATTAAAGCCAGTTGAACTAAAAAGTGAGTCAAAATAATTGGATGGTGTAATGTCGTGTACTAAAGGGAAACTGTAAATAGCACTGTACTCTGAAACTATAAGCTCAACTCAGTTTTGTTTAATTTAAGCAGAAAGGAAGGAGTACATGACAACTTGATCTGACAGATTCTATGATAAATGGCTTCTAAATAGCGACCCATCAAAAAAAGGGTTACGCACTTTTTATGTTATCTTCTAGATAACCAGCAAATTGGCTATGTATTTTATTTAGAAAAATAATGTTGTACCGTTACATAGGACACTTGCTATCAATGTTTTTAAAACTCGACCAAATATTGAACTGAAGAGACTTCGAGTCATGATTCAAATATTGGTTCACTCGGTTCACTTGCTACCAAGGGTTCAAATATTGGTTCACTATAATTGAGCTGGATGAGTAATAAATAAATAAATAAATAAATAATATAAAAGTATTAAATTTTAAAAAAAATGAGTAAATTAATAAAAATGTATTTTTGGCAGTTCAACTCGGACCAATTTGCTTAATTAAAGATAACTTCTTAATTATTAGGGAAAAAATATGACCTCTATTAAATTTACCAAAGAGAATAACCATCCATTTGATTTGCAAGGAGATACATAATGGACGGAACATTGTTTGACAACTGTTTTGTATTATACACTATTTAGTGAACAATGGAATTGCAGGAAAAAAATATGTAAAATTTAATTTATAATATAAATGGAATTGTAAAAAAATTAAAATATTATTATAAATAATATTATTATAAATAATATTATTATATTATTTGTGTCACTTTCTCTTCAAACCGCTTTCTCCATTAAATAGAGGGGATTCAAACCCTTTCATCTACGGCTATTGAGTAATACAAGAGTTTATCTCTATACTCGAAAAAGTTCACTTACATAAATTTGTCATATATTTAAATATCAAACGCATAAATAACATGTACGGTATCTTTATACTTTTTATTGTGACTAGACAATTGCAAAACATCGAAGTGGTAGGGACTTGGATCCTTCCATCCTACTCTCCATACATCCCCTTGACCCCTTCCATCCTCTCTATCTCTCCCTCTTAATTCCACCCTCTCTCATTATTAAAAAATTATAAATAATGATGAGAGAGAGTGAAATTAAGAGAGAGGTGTAGGGAGAGTGGAAGGAGAGGATCCAAAATCCTATTAAATTAGTTTTTAAAACTATTTATTTCTCTTTTTTGACCAAAAAAATTATTTATATTTCTAAATAGTCTTTTTTCAAATTATATATTTTGGATTATTTAAGTTCTTTTAAATTAGTCATTTAGTTCCTAAATTTTTTTGGCAACAAATGTGATCCAAAATGGGGGCAAATAGTGTTAATTAGAGGTCGATTAAAATGTGTTACTGAGTTTTGTTCTATTGTGTCATATTGTAAGCAGGGACAGAGCCATGTTAATTATAATCTACAATGGCTTGAGCCATCCTTGATATTTTATGATTTTGCAAGATTCCCATATATATAAAGGTGAAGAAAACCTTGATCCCCATATTATAGAAAAAATACTTAGAAAAAAGCCTACTTAGTAATTAAAGAAAGGCTTGCTTGATATGACTCTTTTTTGTTACGAAGAAGTATAAGTCAACTCCTTACCAACTGAACTAGAGCTAATTTTCATTGGCTTGCTTGATACGACTTTGAAATGAATATCTTTGTTATTTGGCAAGAAAGACATGGCTTCTATTTTTATTTATTACATAAAAATCCTAGCCCCCTCAAGTATTCATTCCTGCCTGATTGTAAGGGTCTTATGTCGTCTTTTTGTAATAAAATATCTCATGATAAGTTTGTTGATGAAATGCTAATAGGGTTGCTCACAATTTAGCTAGAGCGACCATATATAATGTTAATTCTCAGTTGTTTTTTGAAACCCCGACATGTATTTCAGATTTGCTTTCAAGTGAAATGAATTGAGTTTTCCTTTCGAGTGAAGAGTGCACTATAATTTTGGGGTGTCTAGATTTCATTTTTCTCACCAATCACCATCTATTCTTTTATCTTCATTTTGGATCCTACTTAATGTCGTTATCATATTTATTTTTAAAAAAACTATAGTGAATCAGTGATAGAAGAAATGGTGAGGATATCCACTTTCAAGGAAATCCTGATTTCCATTTTTTTTGTTCAAATCGTATCGATTCATTGATAAAAATGGGCAAAGGCCCAAATTAATACAAGCAAACAGCAAGTGGACTAGGCCCAAAGAGGGTACCATACCGGGTCAACCCGGAACCAACTAAAGCTAGTTACATTTTTTTATTATAACGCTAGTTACACTTGATAAGTGGAAGTACATAAAACAAGACACTAAACAAGTATGTCACACCAACTAAAGACTTAAAAGATTCATAAAATGGAGTGGGAGTTGACATCAACCCATTTCTCATATGACGCATTCTTTATCGGCCTTCATCACGGTGGAAGTATCACCTCTAAGGAAGATGATATTTGGTTTCGATGTACCAAACATGTCTTTTGTAGGATGAAGAAGGACATCACATTCACAGAGTAGAAGGAAAAAGCAAAAAGGAAGGTTCGAGAGGGGGAGTGGGCTAAACAGGTAAGTAGTGTTACTTATCGCAAGCTCAGTTATGGAGACAACGACACTATTCGCTATTCAGCTATGGAGATTCGGAGCGACGACGTACGCACCACGATGGAAACACATGACAATTTTCCAAGACGTTCGTTGGAGCTGTTTGTCAAAACTATGCGAACTTTGGACGAGGTTATTTTTCTTTTGCGATAGGGACTTTGAAATTATTTTCCTTGCAATTTTGTTTGTTAACTTTGTAGTTCGCTATGCTTTCTACTTGTTAACTTTGTAGTTCGTTATGCTTGTATTGTGAAGAACAGTTATGGACTACATGAATAAAATGCGAATTTTAACTAAAAATAAGCGAGTATAGAAATATAATTTACAAAGTGTTACCTCAAACTTTCGACAGTACCTTAAATGAAGCTTTAAATGGGGTTGACTTCACATTTAATAATGTTTCGGAGACAACAGGTCAACATTCAAGTCAATTCACCATCAATTCGACAGGAAAGGCATGAAAGTGCTGACAACGTGATGAGCTTCGACGAGCTCAGCTCTTAAAGCAAGAAGCCTTCGACAAGAGAAGGCTCAACTCTTCGACAAAGCAGGGTTCAACACTTCGCCAAGCGGTTGACGATGTTTTAGTCGAAATGCAAAGAGAAACAGTTAGTGGGCAGTTGCTTCTCCTTATTTCTAGGAGGCAGTTGTTCTTTCTTCCTACGTTTGTTTCCAAGAGTATAAATACTCCTTTGTAATAGGAAATCAGGGTCACAACATTTCACAAGAACTCTGATAAACTCAACTTCCGCATTTAAAGCTAAAAAACGAGTGAAACAGATTCATTGTACGTGTTTGTGAACCACTTTACTTTCAATTTAATGCAATCTTCAATTTCTGTTTACATTTATTGCAACTATTACTTTTGCTTTACTTTTAGTCTTGTTCCACGCACCATTTACTGTTCTTAAGATCGTTGAAAACACAAAAATACAAGGGCAATTGTCAAAGAGATTTTCTAGTTTGATCTCACAATCACAATATTGAAAACTAGTGATTGTTTGCTAAAAACACCAGCAAACAAATTGGCACGCCCGGTGGGACCTTTTGCCATTGATTTTGTGTTATTTCTATAAGTGTATGTGTTTGTATGCACTTGAGGAGTGGTAGAATGGTACGTACTAATTCTAACAACGCCTCTAGTTCTAACCCTGTGGTATCACAAGGGCAAGGAACAAGCATGGATTCTGTAAGTGTCAGCGTTAGGAATGTTACAGAGACAATGGCCCCAGTAACATCAATAACCGTTCCCACGATGTCGACGACCACTGTGGGGTCGACAAAATCTATGTCTTTTCCACCGAATGCAGGACTTCCTTCTAGTCCTTATATGGCAACAGGGAATAGTTTAGAGACACATTTCCAGAATATGAGTCTACCACCATATCCTTTTGGTGTATATGGCATGCCTACTGGAATGCCACACGTTTCGACCTTTTCTCCTTCACATGTGTCTTCTGAAAGCACACTTGGTCAAAATCCTACTGCATTGACCAATGCGTCTTTGTTGGCGTTAAGACAACAAGTAGACGAAAGTAATCATGATATGGGCAATATGCTAACCCAACAAATTGGTAATCGCTTTTAATCCATTAATTCGTAATACCAATACAAGTTACCAAATGTTAGCAAATCAAATGGGTAGGATTGCAGATTTCTTTGGGCTCCTACGGAGATAATAGGCAAGTACCCAATTGTAGGAATAATGCGCCTAATACCCCACGAGAGATCGCCATCCGGTCGAAGCCCAAGCGGTTGTGGGCGAACAACAAGAGGACGGGAAACCATGTTCTGAAGTAGTTATGGTAAACCGAAACCAAAACGATGATGAAGTTGTTCGACAAGTGCAACGAAATAACGTTTGCGCCAAGATAACATAGCCACTTTGGTAGAAACCATAATGGCGCAAAATGGCCTTAACGTAGGTTTACATAGGCCTAATTTCATATCACCACTGTGTGAATATGTGTTGCAAGCGCAATGCAAGAGGTGGAAAATTCCCAAGTTTACTAAGTTTGGGGGTGATACCAATGAGTCCATCGTCGAACATATTGCCCGTTACATGACAGAGGCAAGGACATAGTTTCAAAATGAGAATTTGAAAATGAAGTATTTTCCAAATTCTCTAACTAAGAATGCCTTTACATGGTTTACCACATTACCCCTCGCTCTATGTATACATGGGGGCAATTGGAAAAAGCTTTTCATGAACAATTTTATATGGGCCAGTCGAAGATTAGTCTTAAAGAATTGGCCAGTGTTCGACGTAAAATGTCTGAAGCTATTGATGATTATTTAAATAGATTTAGGCTATTAAATGCTAGGTGCTTTACACAAGTGCCTGAACATGAGCTTGTCGAAATGGCTGCAGGTGGCCTCGATTATTCAATTAGAAAGAAATTGGATACTTCTCATTTGAGAGACATGGCCCAATTAGCCGATAGAGTTCGACAGGTTGAAAGGCTCAAAGAGGAAAAGGCTAGAGTGAATAAATTCAACAAAAAGAAAACTCGGTTGGTTTCATAAAAAGAGAAAATAGCCTATGTTGATGAGGAATTCGACTTCGCAAGACTTGGTGATGTCGAAGCGGAGGAAATAGATGTGGTGAACTTAAGCCCGGTCCTCCTTATTCTTGTAAACTATTAAGGCACGCAAATGGGAATAATCTGAGAGCCTAAAAACGATAGATTTGTGCCTAAAACGTACACTTTTGATGTTACTAAATGTGACGAAATTTTTGATCTGTTAGTAACTGATGGCCAAATAATAGTGCCAAATGGCCTGAAAGTACCTCCTCTTGAACAGAGGAAGAAAAAGGGTTCTTGTAAGTTTCATAATTTTTGGGACATACAACCGACCGTTGTGTACTTTTTCAGGACATAGTTCAAAAGGCAATTGAAGAAGGAGACTTAAATTTGGCGACAAAAGAACAAAGCTCCAATGCAGATTGACGTGATCCACTCCATCGTGCAGATGCCATGTATGCAGAGCCAATCGAAATGAATATAAGCACGGTTGATGTGAAGATGGTAGGTTCTCCTAAACTCACAAACCTTCTACAGACAAGCTCAAAACTGCTGTGATAAATGGGGATCTTTGACAAAAGATTACTCGGGAAGAGTATGACGAAAAAAGTACGATTTGTATACCCTAAGGTCAAGAGAATTGATAGATTTCCTCAATAGGTGCAAGTTAAAAACTCGAGGTAATGTTGTGCCCCTGGATGTAGCGCCGTGTTCGACAAGGAGGAGGCAGCCAAGAGTGTTGAGAGGCTATGGAGTTCGACAACCTTTGAAAAGGAAATGGCGACAAAAGGCCAAACTTGATTTCAAGAGAGAGACCTTCCTTATACTGCTAAGAATTGAACGGACCATCGACAAGCAAGCAACAGTATGCTAGTAAGAATACAACTAAGAAGGAGTTTGTGTTGTCAGCATCGGCCAAATCGTTTGTTCCAATGGCAAATCCTCCAAAGGAAAAATGGATACATGCTGGTTGTAAACACTACAGAATCTTTGTTCCACAGTCAAGTCGTTAAGCCAAACACAAGTGAGGCCGCAAAATATAATTACGTAAATAATTATAAAGGAAAGAATCCTATGACAAAGACCCAATGGCGTCGTTTCCAACGCTCGAAGAAGAAAGCAACACTTGTTGCCAATGAGCGAACGCCAGGAAGTTCGAAGGCGGCTAAGAATATGACTCCTAAAGTCGTGGGGACTACGAAAGTGAGTATAGGTGCTGCCAATCAGGTGAATGCTGGAAATAAGGCCAAAGGTAAAGCCATTGTGCTGGAAAAGCCTAGAAGGCCTGCAACAGAAAGAATTTTTCCTCCACTGTCATCTTTGAAAAAGAAAGATGTCAAATTGGACATGGATGAGGACGTAACTTCAGATTTTGAAGATTCTGAAGCTAGTTTTGATGTCATATGCAATGTGGTATCTATTCTACCCAGTGAATATGATGTCATTACAGTTCCTAATGATGTCGAGGAAAATTTTACTGAAGATATGGCTAACCATAAGCCAGTTTGTTATTATGTGATGAACAACGGTTGTGTCGAAGACCAAATGGCTACTTTCGAGAAGCCAAATGAAGGCATGCAACATCATTTGAAGCCTCTATATGTTCAAGCCAAAGTAAATGGCGTGGGTATCAACAAAATACCGTGGACTGAGGTGCCGCAAAGAAATCTAATGCCTCAAGCATTGTTGAAAACAATAGGGATGTTCGACACAGACCTCAAGCCTCATAACATCGTCTTAACTAACTATGAAGGCAAGTCTCGCCGATCTTTGGGGGCCGTAGAAGTTGAGGTAGTGGTAGGCACTGTCAAAAGAACCACTATGTTTTTTGTCATAGCTTCTAAGGCAAGCAAGCTATAACCCGCTCCTTGGTAGGGAATGGATACATGGAGTAGGTGTTGTGCCTTCAAGTCTACATCAAAAATTGGTGATGTGGAAAGGGAATGGTCTAGTGGAATATGTCGAGGCGGACTGCAGTTATTTTCTTCACGATGTGAACAATGTCACCAAGGAGAATTTTGAAAAGCAAATGGCGAACATTGCGCCATGTACATCTTCTAGTCAAGCATATATCTCTTACGATAATGTGCTCTCTCCTCGGTTCACCTATACCCAACCCATGGTTTTGTTTGGGAGAGGAGGTAATAGAAGATGCAAGTGTCTATCCCGAAGGTGTTCTACCTCCAACAGATGGGACATCGAATCCTAAAAGGATTTAAATGTCGCACTCAATGCATGGGATAGAATTACGCCTACATGGCCGAAAAATAAAGTAAAAGCGGCTTTGGAAGCCGAAGTAATTCAACAAACAATGGCTGTCGAAGCCATAACTTCATCTGAAGAAAATGGTGAAGTCATAGATGACAAACTTGATTGCATTTATGATGACGAACCATTAGGTTTTGAAAAGGATCCTAGAGATTCGACAAAACGCATGCAAGCTCAAGATCCAGTGGAAGAAGTGGATTTGGGAGATGGCTTAGTGAAAAGGTCAACATATATCAGTGCACACCTTGATGCTGCCTTCAAAACCCAAGTTATTTCACTTTTGTAGGAGTTCAAAGATTGCTTTGCTTGGGAATATAACGAAATGCCTGGTTTGAGTCGAGAGGTAGTAGAATTACAAATACCTATTCTGTGTGGAAGAAACCAAAGAAAGCAAACACCAAGAAGATTTGCTCCTCCAATATTGGCTAAAATCAAAGAAGAGATCGAAAAGGTCGTTTCAAGAGCAAATTCATCGTAAGCTATCGCTGTGTATGTCGATTGGTTAGCTAATATTGTTCCAGTAATGAAGAAAAATGGAAAACTTAGAGTTTGCGTAGTCTTTAGAGATCTAAATAATGCAACACCTAAAGATGAATACGCTATGCCTCAGAGTAGTAAATGCTAATAGATTCAGCAGCAGGATTTGATTATCTCAGTATGCTAGATGACTATTCAGGGTATAATCAAATCTTTATTGCTTAAGAGGACGTGTCGAAAATAGCTTTTCGATGTCCAGGGGCATTAGGCGTTTATGAATGGGTAGTAATGCCCTTTGGTTTAAAAAATGCTGGTGCCACTTATCAAAGAGCAATGAATTCTATGTTTCATGATTTTATTGATGATTTTATGCAAATATACATAGATGATGTGGTGGTTAAGTCGTCCTCAGAAATTGGTCATTTAGACCATCCCCGACGTTCTTTTGAACGAATGAGGAAATATGGATTGAAAATGAATCCAACCAAATGTGCTTTCTGTGTACGTGCAGGTGAATTCTTGGGTTTTGTAGTACACAAGAAAGGCATAGAAATCAATCAAAATAAGACTAAAGCAATTATGGAAACGAAGGCTCCTTCGACCAAGAAAGAACTTGGTCACATGGGAAAAATCAATTTCCTTCGAAGATTCATCTCAAATCCAAGTGGCAAAACACAAGCATTTTCGCCATTGTTGAGACTGAAGAAAGAAGATGAGTTCAAATGGGAGCAAGTCCATCAAGAAGCTTTTGATGCAATTAAGTCTTATTTAATGAAACCACCAATTTTGTTGCTCGTTGTTAGAAACAAAATGCTAAAATTGTATATAGCAGCTTCTGATAACACGATAGGTAGCATGTTAGCACAAGAGGATGATAATGGTGTCGAAAGAGCCATTTATTACCTTAGTAGGGTTTTGATTGATGCTGAAACAAGGTATAGTCCAATAGAAAAACTATGCCTTTGCTTGTATTTTTCTTGTACGTAAATTAAAGCAAGTATATAAAGTCACAGATGTTTATGTTTATTCGCACTTTGATGTTATTAAACATATGTTATCAAAACCAATGTTGCATAGTAGAATTGGTAAATGGGCTTTAGCTTTGTTAGAATATACCTTAACTTATCAGCCCCTTAAATCAATCAAAGGACAAGTGGTTGCTGATTTCATAGTAGACTACTCGTTGTCGAACATGAGATATATTCGTTAGACATACGTCCTGGAAGCTATACTTGATGGCTCAAGCCATAAAAATGGAGTGGGTATTGGGATCCTAATCATTTCTCCAGAAAACATTCCAACGAAGTATAGATTCAAAATTCGAGACTTTTGCTCCAATAATGAAGCTGAGTATGAGGCTTTGATAGTAGGCCTTAAAATTTTACTTGAATTGGGGGCAAGTCATGTCGAAATAAAGGGTGATTCTCAATTAGTTGTCAAACAATTGACAAAAGAATACAAATGCATCGATGAACACCTTATTAAGTATTTCGTTGTTGCCAATACTTTGTTAAAAAGGTTTACATTGGTACACTCTAGAACATTTACCACGAATTGAAAATCAAGTGGCAAATGAGTTGGCACAAATTGCTTCAGGCTACAAAGTGTCAAAGCAAAGCCTGGAAGAGTTAATTGAAATAAAAGATAAATTAATCTCAGAGGATTATCTTTACAATGATACTTCTTCGACGTTATTGTCAACACCAAAAATTGGGGGGGCAATAAATACAAATGAAGCACGCTGTTTAAAAACGCCACATTTTTTATGATATTGACTTAGCGTAAATTTTTGCCATTGACAATATGGTTGATGATGATTGGCGTAAACCTATTGTAGAGTATTTGCAAAATCCCACAGAAACACTAATAAAAAGTGAAGTACTGAGCTACGAGCTATGTGTTAATTGGAAATGAGTTGTTCAAACAAACTCCTGAAGAGGTACTATTAAAATGTCTTAGTGAGAATGAGGCATACTTAGCAGTGTCTAATACGCATAGTGGAGCATGCGGTTCACATCAAGTAGGCCATAAAATGAAATGGTTGTTATTTCGACAAGGAATGTACTGGCCTGCTATTTTGAAAGATTGTATAGAGTTTGCTAAAGGTTGCCAAGAATGCCAAAAGCATCTTTGGAATACAACATGTGCCTGCAAATGAATTACATTCTATAGTGAAACCGTGGCCATTTAGAGGTTGGGCTTTTGATGTGATTGGAGAAATAAAACCAACTTCATCAAAAGGCCATAGATACATTCTGGTAGGAATCGATTACTTCACTAAATGGGTAGAGGCAATACCTTTAGCCAACGTTGATCAAGAGGCAGTAATAAGGTTCATTCGAAATCATATCATTTATAGATATGGAATTCCAGAAACCATTACTACAGCATCAAGGCAATCGCTTTTCTTGGTCGAAAAATGGTAGAGTTTGCTGCTGAAATTGGTTTCAAGTTATTGACTTCGACGCCATACTACGCACAAGCCAATGGTCAAGTAGAAGCTGCCAATAAAATTATTATTAACCTGATTAAAAAGCACGCGTTGGACGTAAGCCCAAAATTGGCACGCTTCTCTTGACCAAGTGTCATGGGCTTGTCGAACTTCACCTAAAGAGTCTATCAACACTACTCCTTACAGATTAACATTTGGACATGATGCAGTGTTACCTGTTGAAATTTGTTTACAATCAACAAGAATTCGTAAACAAATGGGAAATCCTTCTGATCATTATTGGAATACGATGATTGATGAGTTAGTTGATTTAGACGAAGAAAGGTTGTTGGCTTTAGAAATGCTCATTCGACAGAAAGAGAGAGTAGCTAAAGCCTATAACAAAAAGGTTAAGTTAAAAACCTTTGAAGAAGGAGAATTAGTGTGGAAAGTTTTATTGGCCTATGGATAAAAAAGATAGAGTCTTAGGCAAATGGTCACCGGGATGGGAAGGCCCATTTCGCGTGATTGCAATGCTTTTCGAATGGTGCTTATGAAACCAAGAGTTGGGTGACGAAAACAGAATATTTCGAATAAACGGCAAATATTTAAAACAGTATAAGCCAACATTAACGGAGATAAGAGTTGAACAAACGTAGATAATTTAGAAAGTTGTTCACAAGTGGTAATGTATGATGCAAAATAAAAATACATAGCCATTATAAAGTTATCAAACTATTACGAAGTCTCAGAAATTCGTCAGAGTTGCTTTGAGCCTCTCAAGAATGTTGGCACTCAAAGAAATGGAAGTCTCAAGAAGGTGCAAGTCTCTGTCGAGTTCAACAAGAACGGCTTGATGTTGGTTGGCTTTCTCCAAATGCTCAATGGCCGTCAACGCCTTGGTTGTTTTGATTGACGAAGAGGCAGCACTCATCCTTTCGACGACCAAGCCCTTTTGATACTTAGCGTTTGACAGTTTGGTGTGAAGTGTCTTATCTCTTCGTCATAACGCGCGATATCTACATCCCATTTAGCAATTGCTTTCTTGTCATTAGCTGCTTGGATTTCAAGAGCTTCTATATCATTTTGATCAGCTTTAAGAGAAGCAAGCTCCACTTCACAAAGTTGGTTTTCTTGAGCCTTGGTTTGAGGATATTCGATCGTTGTGTGATCGTAAGAGAGAGTGCTCAAGATGGGACCAAATTCCATGAAAAAGGTGAGGAGGTCTTGAGGAGGATCTAACTTGGTGATTTTGTGAATGAGTGATTTTACTTCAAGATACACAGATGGATCACTTTCAATGTTCGCCACAAGATTCCCCTCTAAGACTTTAGCCTTCAGTTGACGAAGTAAGCTTTCTATCGATTCTTGATTGATAGAATCGAGAGAAGTGTTCAAGAATCGCAAATCAAACGATTTGATTTAACTTTGGAGACTCAAGATGATCTTCAAAGTCGCCAAAGGGTCTTTCTTTTCAAATTTCGGCCAATTCTTGGTCACTAACAAAGATGTTAGATGACTCTCCGCGTAAATATCTTGATTTTCGTGTTCTTCCCTTCTAAGTCCTTCTTGTCCTTGATCGACCATGTTCTTGTCAAGATTTTCAGCAGGAGTAGCTACCACTTCTTGTCTCTCATTTTCTGGGTTGGTGGCTTCCAAAACTTGAGCATGTTCCTCAACAGAGGCCTCTGGTTCGACACCACCAGCATGTGGAATAGTTGCATCGAAAATGGGAAGGCCAGTTCGATGAGTCCTTGGAAAATCTCCTCGCATAAGTACACCAAGAGGTGACGAAGGCAAAGAAGGTCTTGTGGCCGACAACTCTCGCTCGCAAGCTCACCAAAGACTCGACAGCCAGGATTATCAACAAGTCGCCCACCCACCATTTCTGAGAAGTAATATTACTTAAGTTAAAACTAGAAAGGTGTAAAACCAAAAAAGGTTCGAAATAACTTCGAAAGAAAGTTTACCTTGAGTCTTTTGATTGGGGGAGAAGGTGGTGGTTCAGAAGGCTCATTGATAACAATGCCTTTGGTTGCCCTTTGGGGGTCAGGTAGAGACCTTTTCCTTGATCTTTGTTGGAGGGTAACATTGTCGTCGTCACTTTCTGTATCCTGCAAAGAGATTTTCTAGTTTGATCTCACAATCACAATATTGAAAACTAGTGATTGTTTGGAAGCAACAGTTATTGGCACGCTCGCCATAACTCCCACGTTCGCGACCTTTCGGGGACGTGATGGCCCACCAACTAAACGACGTGTGCAAATGAAACGGTTCACTTTATCTGTGCAAGTCATGATGACTATCTTTTCGACTACTGTTGAAGTGCAAAAGGTGGTAGAAATGACCATTGCACAGTATTCAAAAAATGCCCTTTCTTGCCTCCATTCCTTATTCCGTCGAAAGAAGCATTTTTTGGGGGGCAATCTGTTACCTCAAACTTTCGACAGTACCTTAAATGAAGCTTTAAATGGGGTTGACTTCACATTTAATAATGTTTTGAGACAACAGTCAACATTCAAGTCAATTCACCATCAATTCGACAGAAAGGCATGAAAGTTGTCGACAACGTGAATGAGCTTCGACGAGCTCACTCTTAAAGCAAGAAGCCTTCGACAAGATAAGGCTCAACTCTTCGACAAAGCAGGGTTCAACACTTCGCCAAGCGGTTGACGACGTTTTAGTCGAAATGCAAAGAGAAACAGTTAGTGGGCAGTTGCTTCTCCTTATTTCTAGGAGGCGCTTGTTCTTTCTTCCCACGTTTGTTCCAAGAGTATAAATACTCCTTTGTAATAGGAAATCGTGGTCACAACATTTCACAAGAACTCGATAAACTCAACTTCCGCATTTAAAGCGAAAACGAGTGAAACAGATTCATTGTACGTGTTTGTGAACCACTTTACTTTCAATTTAATGCAATCTTCAATTTCTGTTTACATTTATTGCAACTATTACTTTTGCTTTACTTTTAGTCTTGTTCCTCGCACCATTTACTGTTCTTAAGATCGTTGAAAACACAAAAATACAAGGGCAATTGTCAAAGAGATTTTCTAGTTTGATCTCACAATCACAATATTGAAAACTAGTGATTGTTTGCTAAAAACACCAGCAAACACAAAGCCATATAGAAATACAACCAAAGCAAAGTAAAAACAACAATTGTGTCTGGCGCCCTTTCCTCTGATAGACACACTCATACTTCCTAACTCCCCGGGTGAATGCCCTCGCCAAGGACTTTAACCTATCCAGTATGTTCCACGTACGGGGGCTGTCGTGGAATCTTCCAATCCATTGTCTGCTCCAACTCATGGAACATGTCCATGAACTCTGGCATCAGCTGTATTAAAAAAAACTCTAATCAAATAAAAGTGTTAAAATAATATCAACTTTAATCCAATAATACGACTAAGATACATACCTGTCTAGCCTCTCCATCATATGGCATGAGATAATTTTCCAGTTGTAGGTATGAGTGCGAGACCTTCCCGTTGTAGGTATTCAGGGGGTTCAATTGAATCACCTGAATAAAACAATTGTGTACTTCCTATATAAAATATTTTTGAATCTCCTGAAATTTTAAGTTTGAACCAATATCCTTAAACTTGCACCCAATTTTAATAATTTTGTCTTATTAATCTCCGCAAGGAACTATTTATTAAACTTTAGGAAAATATTTTACCGATATAATATACTTTTACGAACTACTTTTTATTTTCATATACTTTAAGGCTTAAATGGGAAAGAGTGTGTAAACTTAGAGAGTAATTTAGCGATTTATTCTTAAGTAAATTTGGAGTTAGATAACTTGATTCATTAATTTTTGTATATTAAGTTAGGATATTTGGAAAAAAAATTAAACAACCTAAGAACCAAAATTTTTGATAATGACTTTTTTTTGAATAATAAGGCTATTGGTACACATTTTCAAAACAAACTGCTCTCGTTGAGAGTTGAACTCAAGACCTCCCGCTTACTAAACGGGTGCTCTAACCAACTGAGCTACGAGAGCCTGTTGGTATATCAGCCTCGACGAAGTTGTTAGCTCATATCACAACTCACCGTACTTTCCCTCACCGCATAGTCCCGCCCGAATGAGTGTCCGGAATTGAAGAAGGCCCTTTTGGGAATTAAACACGAGCAACGAAGCCACATGGCTATTTCTTTCTTTCTCCGTGCAATTCACCACTCCATATCTCTTCATAAAATTACACACACTCTTACCGGCACTCTCTCTCTCTTTCATCGCTTTTCCGATTTTCACTTTTCCGACATCGCGAAATGGACTCAGATTCTTGGATCTCTTCACGTCTATCTAACACTTCACGCCGTTACCTTTCTCGATCCGGTTAGAATAATTTCCCTTTTAATTAACTTTATATTATTATTATCATTTGAAATTGAGATTGTAGAATGATCAACGATAATCGAATTTGGTGTTGTTGCAGATCTATATATTGGTGGACACGACGAAGCCGAACCCGGTGGTGATGATTTAAGAGCGGAGTTTCTCTGTCCTTTTTGCGCTGAAGATTACGACGTCGTTTCTCTCTGTTGCCACATTGATGAGGAACATTCTCTCCAAGCCAACGCAGGGGTATGAATGACTATCTATCCTTTTTGTTGTTTACCGTTAAGGATTATAATTATAATAATATGCTTGTTTTGTATTGTGGCGGCGAATTTCACTTCGTTAACATTCATAAAGTATGCATATTTAGTAGTATATTTGATTTGATTTTTTGGGTGGCAGATTTTTTCTTAAAATTTGTGCATAATCGAATGAGTTTGGGTAGTGGTCACTTTGTGTCGAGTGAGTCTGCTTGGTACTTGGAAAACGATAAATATTTGTTACACTATTGATAAGCTGTATCTCTATTGACAGTTAAATCAGTTAGTTGTTTTTTCATTTCTGTACTGAGAACCAACCTGTATATGTAATTACCACATTCTGCAATGCAATGATACAGCTTATCAATAGTGTAAAAAATATTTAAAATATCAGTTAGTTCATAGTAATGTTTTTAAAATCGGACTAGACATTCAACTGGTGAGACCTTTGCGTCATAGTTCAATTGCTTTAAACGGCTTGAACCGGAATGAAACCATAGTTGGCGAGGTTCATGGTTTAATAGGTTGAACCGCCTGGTTGGTTCGATTTTTAAAATACATGGTCATACTTTCTCCAACATTTTTGGTGCTAAAATAACATTGTTGGTTGGTGGTTGTTATTTGTGTGGCATGTTATGTCATAAGTAGTCTCGGTCTGGAGAGGGCTTCTTTGTTTTTGATGTTTATCTAAAAGGGTGATTATTGACTGTAGATTTCCTATACTTTTTCAGGTGTGTCCTGCTTATGGAAAAAAGTGGGAATGGATCTTGTTGGACATATTACAACACAACATGGGAATTTTTTCAAAATATCCTTCTAACGAGTATTGATT
Source organism: Oxytropis ochrocephala (assembly GCA_020916435.1). Taxonomy (NCBI): domain Eukaryota; kingdom Viridiplantae; phylum Streptophyta; class Magnoliopsida; order Fabales; family Fabaceae; genus Oxytropis; species Oxytropis ochrocephala. The sequence continues at coordinate 21,908,016 of CM037093.1, forward strand.
TGCTCGGTGTTTTTATTATTGATGTTTCATTTTCTCTTTAAGCTATGTCCTTGCTCATTTTAATTGCAACAGCCAGATGGTTGTCTTGCTCATTTTGATACAGAAGTTTGTTGGAAAATGAAATTTTCAATATGCATATTCTGTTGCCTTGAAAGAAACTTTTTTGAGTAGGAAGTATTGAAGTTTCATGCCAAAAAATGTTTACATTATGAATGTTTGCTACTTAAAAATATGATGGATTTCAATGAAAGAAACAGAAAACTCAAGTGTGTTTCTGTTTAGCTGGCATTTCATTTGTTTATTTGTCTCATAAATATGCTTTATCGGTGGCTAGTTACTGTGTTTAGTTATTCTAGTTATTTCAGCGTATGCAATGGTATCATGCAACTGATGCGGATGCGGCTTAAGAAAGATGTCAAATATCAATGTAAGGGAAACTGGGCATTCACAACTAGTAGATGAAGCTGGAAGAAGAAAGGTAGGGCTATAGATATTTAAGAATATGCTGCAGCTAGTGGATTTTTGCCATGCTGAGGGTTTTGCTATGCCATTATTCCTGAGAGGGGAACCAATCAGTGCTGCTTCTGAAAGGGAGTTCATTCAACGTTCTTAGTGATGCATGATGATTTCCATTCAACTTCAAATCTTCTCTTCTACATACTTGGTTATTGCAAGAGGATCATTACAAACGGAGTCCATGCAAAGATCTTCAGAAGATGCATTGCTTGGTTTCCCTTTCTCAGGAATAATACACAAATCCCTAATAATGGGAAACATCCACCAACTTCTGCATATTCTTCAATATACTACCTACAGCCCTACCCATTACCTTTCTTCCTCCGACTTCATCTAATGTTTGTGAACGCCAATTTCATCAATCTCTTCCTTAAGCCATCTTAGTTGCATGATACCATGCACATGCTTTCTCTATGGCTATTCATTGTGTTTAGTTATTTCAGCATTGTTAATTAGCAATATCTTGTGCGCTTTGCGATTCATGTTTTTCCATAACCAGAAATTTACGTGCAGCGTAAAAGGAGGGTCAAGAAAGGAGTCTCTAGCTCAACATTCTCTTTGTTTAGAAAAGAGTTGAAGGAAGGGGCTTTGCAGTCCCTTCTCGGAGGTTCTCACATTGCTTCCTCTAATTCCGAGCCCGATACTCTGCTGTCATCATTTGTTTTTAACCCAATTGTAGCTGATGAAGCTGTGAGTGTACAATCTTGTCCTTCCATTGAAGCTCCCCTAGTTAAAGGAAGCTCTAAAGATGATTTCTTGGAAAGGTAGGAATGTGGATATGTTGTTTGACTAAATTTTCCATTGTTTGAGAAATGGATGGTGGATTTGTTGGCTTTTATTTTTTTAAAAAGTTTGATATCTATAGACTGAATTTATTTACACTGTTCATCGATATTAAATTTTTCATATGGAAGTTTTAGTAATGGATGCAAGCTTTTATACTCTGGTTAAATCTGTTGATATTTTGTTTCTCAAAAATTGGTATATAACATTGTATGTGTCATTTGGAGTTATGCCTTGGTTTCATTTGACTTGTACTCTAATATGATCATTTTAGCATCTTATCACACTGCTTCAGTGACGTTTCTTAGTTTCTCAGTTGATGCCATTTATAATTTAGTCCAAAAAATACATTATCTGACTACAGTTTATGTATGTTACAGAAAACCGCAACAGCCACAGCTGTCAGACGAGGATCAAGTAGAGAAGGCTAGAAGGTTTGATTTTGTTCAAGGGTTGCTGATGTCCACAATTCTTGATGATATATTATGACTACAATTGTAGTGTGTATGCCATTATTGTATTAGAAGCAGAAACTGTAATCAAAAGGCATAAAATTCAAGGGGGGAGTCTGTGCAAAATGATACAAAGTGGCAGTAGCTAGATCTGATAAATATGTAATGAATGTACCTATAGTTATGTTAATATAATGCAAAGATTTAAGAAACTTTTTTCATCCTGCTTATGTTCTGTTAGTTCCAAATAACCAAGAGGAATAAAATTCAATTGAGGAGATGGGACCATGGGTGCAACAAATTCTAGAGCATATATTCGATTTTTAGTAAATAGTAAATACTCCTCCGGTCCACAATACAGTATAAGAGAAGAAACAGAATATTACACACACCAATGAATGACATTGAAATTAGCTACTATTATTTAATATGGTTAAAAGTTTATCTACTTTTCAATATTGTCCTTTACATTAAAGGATGATTTACACGCTTAATTAATGAGATCATTTTTAACTATATCACTTAAATAAGGGTATTTTTGAGATTGATCTTTTAATGCACATTAACTAACTCCTAACTAACTCCTAACTGCCATGTCCACTTTATTGTGCCTACTACTTTGTGTACATATTGTATATATATAGATACAACGGTTGTAATAATTCATACAATCAATAAAAAAGTTTTACATTGTTCAGTTTTACTCTAAGTGTTCTATTCTAAACAGAAACTACACTATACTCCCTGCAGCCGTAAGCTCCTATCTTCAACCTTGAGTCTTGAAGTGTTGTTTGGTTCAATCAAGGGATTGTTACCTCGCAACAAAGAAAAGAGAAAGGTTAGTCTAATTCTGAGACTAAATTAGAATTGAAGAAAAGAGAAGAAAGGGCCAGAGAGAAAGAGTGTTACCTTTTTGAGTTTGTGAAGAACTCTGGTTCTTGTAAGGCTTGGAGTTAGGGTTCATCCAGGTCTCAACAGTGGTGCATGCAGGACATTAAACAGGGAAACAATTAGGGTTTCATCCAGAAGTAAGAAACAGAAGGTGAAATCACATAGAGGTTGTGATTTTACCTTAAGCAAAGTCTTGGTAATCTTCATGTCTATTCCTGTACCTGCAGTTCAAAGTTAGAAAAATTAGGGTTTGTTCGTGATAACTGAAATCGTGTAAATCAGTGTGAAAAAGTAAGATTAGATAGAAGATCTTACCCTTTGCAACGTGTTTGAAGCTTGAGAGCAAGATTCAAACACCAGATTGAAGTGACAAAGTGAAATTAGGGCTTTCAAGTGTCAAGCCTCAGATCGGTTGATTTAGTGCAGAACAAGTGGTGTTCTTGCATCATCATCATCAGATATCATCAATGGCTGAGAAACAATAACGATTGCAACTTTAACCACCGGAGATCGGCGAGAGCAACAAGCGTTAGGGTTTCATCGGAGAAGAAGAAAGAGAGAGAGAGAACGGAGAATCAAGAAAGAGAAAGTGATTCTTGAACTTCTGAGAGAGAGAGAGAGAGAGAGAGAGAGAGAGAGTGAAGTAGAAGAATAAATACACCGGGTCAAGGAGGATCCGCGTGTGATCCAAAAGCAACGGGTCCGGGTGCGCAAGACCCGACCAAAACTTTTGTTTGGCAGAGTTATTACTTCATTGGGCTGGACCTTGTAAAGCTGGGCTCTACAATCTACACCACCCTCAGTTGATAATACACCCTGCAAGAAGTAACAAAGGTTAAAATTGGAGAAAAAATTCAATATGGGCAATATAAGAAGGTTATAATATTTTTAGTTTTGGAAAATAGAAACTCATGATGGTTTCTTTAATTTGATCTTTGTGCAAATGCTTGATGATGATGGTTATAATAATCCCTTTAGTTTTGGAAAATAGAAACACGCTAAGGGTAACTTGGTTATGGTCAAAGGGGAGAAAGTTTTAAAATTGTATCGGCCAAAAGCTTTGATTGCTAAAAACCACATGAATACCATGGATATGGATACATCTTTATGACACAAAAGGCTTAGTCATACTAGTGAAAAATGGTTAAATTTCAGGATTGAAGAGTGTAGAATTAGATAAGTGTTCTCATTACATGGGTTGTAAGCAGACCAAAATATCTTGAAACATGCTCCCTCGAGGAAGTTAGAGTTGCTTCAATGTTCAATTGGTGTATTATGATGTTAGTGATGTACTCTGTTTTGTTACCTTTGTTGATGACTGTTCTAAGGAACTATAGGTCCACGATTTCAAGACGAAAGAACAAATGTGAAAGTTCAACACAAATTTATACATCAGTTGAGAGACAGTTAGACCAAAAAGCCAAAAAAAGCATTCGTACTGAGAATGGTGGTTAGTATTTGTGGCCTTTTGAAATTTACAATAATGACTTAGGGCGCTTATAAAACTGTCGACTATCCACACAAACCAACACGAGTCTTTTCAATATGTTTTGTCCTCATTCACGTGATTTCCAAAATAAATGCATTCATATTGAGAATGGTGGTGAGTATTTGGGGCCTTTTGTTATTTACAATAATGACCTAGGGTGCTTACAAAACTGTCGACTATCCCACAAGTGTTCCAAGTCAAGCATGCATAACTATGAAATTCTTATGTTTATGGCTCCCAAAAGAAGATGTGCATGTATTGTTATGGGTGGTACCAATTAATTCTTATAAGTCTTCCTTCAACTATGAAGTCTTATACACACATAACCTTAGAAGCCCTCTTATTTCGATGTGAATCCAATTCATTCATGTGTCCCTTTGCCTAGAAGCATATCGAGAACTGCTCATTGTCTAAGCTCAAAGCACCGACGGTCACTCTTCGCCCTTGTTAGCCCCATGAATCATATGGCCACAAACTTTCGTTTGGTTCATCCTCGAACCACACACTTATTAGGAGAGGTCCGTCTCTAATACCATTTATAAGGGCCGAGGCTACTTTGTAATTGTCGATGTTCCCACAAATCAAGACGATTCTTTTCAGCGTGTTTTCCCAGAAGGTCACCAGTTCCACAAGTGCTCCAAGTCAAGCAAACTTAACAGTCAATTCCCCTGATAAGGATCTGTTTATCATAATGGATCTCAACTTTAAATTTATATCAGCAACTTAAAAGTTGACAAAATAGACAACAAAATACTAATTCACTAAAAATTATTTTTTGGTTTGGTTATTTAATTTTTGATTAAAATATGTTTTTGGTCTGTTATCTTACTTGTTCTAGTTTCTGTTTGGCTTGAGACTTTAAAACTCATCATTATTTTAGGTTTCGATGTGACCTTTCTCGATAAAATTGTGTTAGAAAATGATAACAATGATACAACTTTTGTAAGTTAAGGCACTTTTGTAAATTATTGCTGGAATGCTGGAACAAACCAGTGATGCTGGAATTCTGAAGGATCCTTTCACGAAGGATGTGAATAGAATATAATGTCAATCATCGTCTGTACAAAACTAGGCACAAAGCCCAGCTGAAATATGCATTTCAGATAGACAATTTGACCATTTCCACATAAAAGAAGCTAAAACTTCTGATTAGAAGCCTTGAATCCTCTGAAAACATAAGAGGACCCTTATATCTATAATTTTCAATACTTTGGTCATTTCCAATATGAATAGTGGGACATAAAAAAATTATAATCAGGATGATTAACTTGCAATAGCCTAATCCAGTTGTCAGCAGCTCGTAACAAAGAACTCGCTTTCTGACCTTCAGAAACCTCATCAGGATCCCAGACAGAAACTTTAAACTTATTAAAGGCAAGCCCAAAGATTGGTAACGATAGCTTCGATGACGTGTCTGTATCTCTTGAACAATTGAAATGAAATCCAGCAGTAGTTGGACCTGATTCAAATAACACTGTTATAATTCATGTTCTTATCTCTATAGCACCAGTACTTCTGGTCGGCTACTGGCACCGACACTTCAATTACTTGCATTTTTCAAATTAAGATAGGTGTCTACGTGTCTGTGCGTCATAGTTTCTTATAAGCTCTTGGGCTTGGTACGTATAGACACTAAAGAAGGATAACAAGACATACATGGCAAAGCTGTTGACAAGGAATGGAAGGTGAGGAAGCAAGCGCTGAGGCTCTGTAGTGTGAGACCGGTAGGTATTCTATATATTGGATACCTTCATAATACAAAGAGGAACAAATCATGTTAATTTAGTAATTATCATGTGCACTATCCAATCATAACAACGTCAAAATTAAAAAGGATAAGACAAGCATACCATGCCAATGAAACCCAACTTGTAGGTGAAAGATCACAACTCCGGTATGTTTCCAACTCGGGAAATTGTCGAGCAAGATCATAAATCTGAAGCAAAAATATAAATATTTGTTAGGATTAGTAAGTAACAGAATCTCAAGGTCGAATTGAACCAAATGATAATGTCCTTGCCTTATCTACTAATGGCACACGATTATATGGTGTTTCATGTTCAAAGTATTCAAACACAAGCTGACCAAGTGGGTTACAGCTCTCATTTTCATCACTTGATGAGGCTGTATAAGATTTACTTCTAAGTGAAACTCTTTCCACATGGTTGCCTGCATCTGATGAGTTAGATTGGTTCCAACTGCCATTAGCTACACTAGCTCCTCTGTCTTGACAATAGCCATTACAGCTATCACTGCTTGTTTCTCTAGCCGCTTCATAATCACTCTCCTGACTGGGTTTCCTATAGTAACATGGAAACGTGAATGAATCCTTATTATATATGCAACAAAAACGCGGTTTGGCAAGGCTTGTAATTCAGCCGAAGTGCTGATCAAACAGTTATGCTTTAATCAACATAAAGATCTTACTTCTGAGATCCTTGTTCTAAATGTTCATAAGTTTCACTGGTAGCAAAGGACTACAAAGTATAGAATAAACCTCAAGTTCTGAACTGTTAAATTTGAACCACATCCACACACACACACACACTAATGCACAAGCAATAGTGTTAACAGATCAAATCATTAAATCAATAACAAATATCATAAACACAACGACACAATAACACATCAGAACGTTAATAACCACGACACATTAATCATTAGCATATCAGAATGTTAAAATGAAAGGAATTGAGTCAATGATTATAGAGTGACAAGCATAACAATAATTTTTCACAGTGAAGCACTAACCTTAACTGTGTAGAAGGCTTTAATGGATCAATATAAAGCTGAATGGCAGACAATGAGACACTATAATACTGTGTAACGAATTCATTCCCATTCAACACCAATGGAACTCCAGCTCCATAAGCACTCCACTTCTTGATTGATTCCCACAAATCCCCAAGCACAAAATATGGATGCAACTCTGCTTCCATTGTTTTCCATCTCCTCTTACTTCTCTGTTCATTCACACACAATAATATTCCACTCAAACAAGCTCAAAAAGTTTCCCTTCGAAACAAATTAACAAACATGACCTTAAGAATAGCAACCACATTATACAATTTTTTTGCTCAATTAACTCAATTCAGTGGATATTCTTTAAGTAATCTTACTAATCCCAATGCTTGATCACATTATTTCACCAAGCAAACATGAATTTGATAAAAATTCTAAACTTTTCACAGCAAATTAAGAAAACTGAACTCTTAAGAAAAAACAATAACAATGAAAAGTGAAAAGAATTGATTTACCATGGGAAGATATTGGGCGGGAACATGAGGTGTGGTGTGCTTCAAGAACCGACACAGATTGGAGACGTCACATGTTGTTGTCTCATGCGAAGAAATAGAGCAATTGGAAGAGGAACCGGGCCTGTTCTCCAACAATGTTGACTCTTGCTCTAGTTCCTGTTCCTGCTCCTGCTTTTGTCTCAGTTTTCGCAACGGTGGTGGGCTGTAAAAGCGGTCCTCCACGAAGTTCCGGTTGTTCCGACGGCCGATAATCGCAGTGCCACCGGCGACTGACATTGCCGATTGAGAGTTCTAACGTTTGCAGTTAGTTACGACAAAAACGACGACGTTGAGATGTAGGTCACGGCTGCTAACAGACCACGAATAAACAAATGATTTGTGACTCTGGGACAAGGGTTTAAAGGTTTATTATTTACTAATTTTTTTTGACAAGTATTACTTTTATTATTATTATTATTATTATTTAGTATTTAGATATTTTGGTTTTTATTTTTTTTTATTTTTTTTTATTTTTTGGGATTTGATTTTTATTTTATTTGCTTAGAAAGAAGTGTGAAAGCAATCTTTTGAAAATTGAAGTGGATATCGAATTGGTGAGACTTCTATTAACTGCCTTAAACCACTTGAGCTCAAATAAAACCATGATCAAACCGCTCAAGGAAAGGTGAAGGCATATGGAGTATTCAATAACATGGGGGGTTTTAATTTACGTACCCCCCTCATTCCCTCCCACACCCCCATAATCCAAAAAATTCCAAGAATACCCGCTTTTTAAAAAAAAAAAAAATTCAAATTTTTTGAATTACCTCAAAATAAGGTAATTCCTGCTCAAAAATAATTGATAATTTGAATTACCTTAAAAGCAGGTATTTAGGTTCATAAAACATAAAAAATTTGAATTACCTCTAAAAAGGTAATTCAAATTTTTATTTTTTATTAATTTTTTAAACTTTTATATTGAATTAATATTTAAACGCGTTATATTTTGGAACTATGATCTGAGCGGTTTCCCGATTTAAATAACAATACGTCAAAATATATAAAATGAAGCAACATAAAAAATAATATAATGTACAAATACAACTACTATGGGTCCAAAATGTTTAACAATGATGAAAATAAGCCGCGTGAAGTGGGTGAACGTGCGACATCTAAGCGCATCCGGGTCAATCTGTTTGCTCCGCACCTCTCCTCATATGTCTCGGGACAAGAGCTCTCGATGATATGGTGGATCCCGAATGGTGTGGCTCGCTCGCGTGGAGTGCACCGGAGTAAGACGCGCACCTGTTACTCTGATCGTACTCAAGGAAGGTAATCGGGATCGCACTCGCCGTGGTAGCCCGCCAATCTACTAGCCCGCCAAAATGTCCGCGCCGAATCGATACATCAAGTAACCTCCTGTATGATCTCGTCGCGCAGGAGCATTACCCGAAATGGGTGCTCTAGTGGATCCTCTGTAGTTGCTCGAATCGCCAACGCACTGCATCGGCATGTAGGGAACACCGTCATCGCCCAAAGCAACCGACCTACGGCAGCAGGATATGTTCGACAAAGGAACATACCGCTGTGGTCATCATAAGGGGTGAGGATGACATCCCCACCGCAGAGCATCTATCCGCATACTAAAGTCCACCAACTTGACATTATCCGACTTCTTGTTCCCCCATTTGGTGGCACGTGGTCGATGCGTCCTAGCTAACACTTTAGACCAACGCCCGTGGGAAAGTGCTCGTAGATCCAAAGATGAAATAGTTAAATTAAAAAGAATCGGTTATTAATATATGTTAAATTTAATTAAAAGTTTTAAATTAAAAAAATAAATAAATGATTACCGAGGAGTGTCAGTATCCGCCGAACCGCTGGTCGTATAAAAGACCGCTTTCATCACCGGGTGTAGAGGTAAGTAAGAGCGGCTATACCCCAAGACCACCGCCACACCGCTTTGAAGATCACCGGCGGATACATCCACCTCACCGGCACTAATGTGTGACTCTTGTCACCGAGAATGGTGGTGCCTATCGGAAAGAGCATGTAGCCGTGCGGCACCGCTCATAAGCACCCCGTGCCATGTTCGCGCCTTGTAGCGTCCCTCACACAGAGATCCTCTCGATCATCGCTCTGTTATCCCTAAGCTCTCGGATGACAAGTGCTTTGATCCATGCCCAAACGATCCACGACCATGTGAAGAGCCTCAGCAGCATTAAAATCGGCTGTGGTCCAATGGGGTGCCATCCGGTGGCAAGTGGAGCAAAGACGGCCACATCATCCAAGGTGATCTGTCATCTCCCCAAAGGGCATGTGGAATGAACAGGTCTCGGGATGCCACCTCTCCACAAAAGCGATATCAACTCATGGTTGATTCCCTCGCAGGTGTGATGTCCAACTCGTAAAGCTTAGCCACACGCAACCAATTGCTCTCACCCGTGGGTGGTGCTCAGAGGTCTAATCCTAGAAAACTTACGCCGTGAGATACAACCTTGGTTTAGAAATTTGAAAAAATTAAAATTAAACCATACGTTATTAAAAATAAGTAATTAATTGTTGTTAAGTAAAATTAAAAAAATTAAAATTAAACCATACGTTATCTATCCGGGACGCCGCAAAGGCGTATCCGATGTATAATCAATGGTGGGTGATCCACAGTGGGGGGCGGTGAACCTCCTCCTCCTCAACCTCCTCCCGAACCTCCTCCTCCTCCTCCTCCTCCTCCTCCCGATCGTCGACCTCATCCTCCCGCTGCTCCTCCCAAGCCTCCCAACCGTCATGATACATCTCTGGGTGCTCTGTTGGTGCCGCATATGGTACTCATAATCGTGGTGGTCTCAGATCCATTGCTCATACCGGGTGAGGCTGCTGAGGCCGAGGCTCGTGCTCAACCATCTCTACCACTCGCACGGGCTCTCGCGCTCTCGGGCGCTCGAAGCGTGCCAGCAGACTACGAGCCTCAGAAAAAGTGTCCGGAGAAGGAGTATCGCGCTACTACTCGCCTCCCTGAATCGTGTGCTCGCGTCGTCACGCGCGTGGTGCCGCTCGGAAGACTCTCGCCGCTCTACGTTGTCCGATCGTCTACTCGCCTTTGTTAAAAAAATAAATGTAATTAGAAAATATTAAAAATTGAAAAAAAAAAAAAATCGATTTTTGAATTACTAGGTAATTAGAAAAATTCGGAAATACCTCGGAAGGAGGTAATTCCTGTCAGATTACGAACCTAATTACCTCCTTCGAGGTATTTCGAATTTTCGAATTACCTAGTAATTCCGAAAATCCCTTACGAATTTACTTACTTATTTCGAAATTATGTTTTGTGAAATGTGAAATGTGATTTTGTAAATTTCCAGGGGTATTTTTGTCCATTTGGGACATTATGGGGGTGTGGGAGGGAATGAGGGGGGTACCAAAATTAAGACCCTAACATGGGATGCTTCGTATCGTACTAGTATTTTTTTTGTTACACGTATCGTACTAGTAGTATTATATAGAGAATCTAAGGGTTTGGAGCTTTGATTTTATGGCACTGGAACTGGAATTCTATGAAAAGTTAGCTTTGCTGCCTAACCAAACCCCCACTCTATAGTCTATATTGCTATTGTTAGGCAGATCAATCCCCTTGAACAGCTACTGCTGTTGCTTTGACTAATTTGAGGACGTATTAAGCAACTAAGGATTTGTTTGAAAAAAAATAGTAGATAGCAGATAAACTAGTTAGCTTATAGTGGATGAGCTTATATCGAATAGCTAATAGCGGATAAACTAGCAGCTTGAATTTAAAGTATTTAGTAAATTTAGCAGTTGAACTAGCTTATAAATATAAAATGACATAAAAGGACATTTGTAATTAATAAGACTTGAAAAGGAGAGAGAAATTCATTTAATAAATGATAAATGGGGAATTTCATTAAAGTGACGAGGGTAAAGATGAGAGAAAAGTGAAACACCATGAGTTATTAGCTCAACTAGAGTTTCAAAAATGCTTGAAATCAAGCGCACTAAACGATGACACGTCAGAACCAAAAAACACTTACAAGTAGTTTATCCGTAAGGTAACGAAATTGCATTGTCAAACAGAGCCTAAGACTATATTGCCGGGGTGTTCAAAACTGATCCAAACCGAACCAAACCAAACCGAAAACCGCAAAAAACTACTTTTGATTGGTTCTTTTTTCATTGCACCGCACAGTTCGGTTTGGTTTGCGGTTTTGATTTCCGAAACCGAACCAAACCAAACCAAACCGCAAGTAACACTAAGGTTTGTTGAATTACAACCTTCCTTACTAACCCAAATGCAACTACAACTCAACTCTCACTCACTTACTAGCCCAAATCCAATTAATTCTTTGACGATCACTTACAAACAATCCATATTGTTATGCTATATTTAAAAATTACAACAAAATATTTAATTCAAATTCTTTTAAACATTGTCTTAGCTATTAGAAAAGAATTAAAAGAGAGTGATTTATATACTATATATATTTGAGTAGATTTTTTCTTAAAGATTTATGTTAGCCTTTTTTATGTTGGTTAATTTTCACTCCATTTTAAATTACTTTTGTCTTGGAAAAAACCGAACCAACCGAACCAATCCAAACCGCATTGGTTTGGTTTGGTTTGGTTTTATTTTAGGATGCCAACCGAACCAAACCGCACTACGAACACCCTTATATTGGTCAAGCTAGCTAATAGCAAATGTGTTTTTGTTAAACTAACTTATAAAATGTAAAACGACATAAAAGAAAATATTTACTTAATTCATGATATCCATGGGAACTAAGGTTTGTTGAATTACAACCTTCCATACGGACGATAAATCGTTTTATCACGGGGATTACTTGTAGCAGACTCAGTATGAGGATTTCTATCGGGGGAGGGAGCCTCCTCAGTACCATCCCCAGCCTCCCTATTATTAAGAGCATCATGACCAGCATGAGGATCAGGAGCATATTGATATGTCTTCGTCTGATGATTCTATGTCTGGGTATCAGGAGGAGCAGCTTCAGGAGGATCAGAGCCATCAGGAGGAGCCTCAGCCTCAGCCTCAATACTCTCTCTTCACTGATCTGGAAGATCATGTCTGCACTGCTATACGCGCTAACCCGGTAAGTTGAATTTTTTGCTTACATAGTTTACTTAACGCACATAGTGTGCATTTTTTGCTTACATCATTTATTTTTAATTCAGGAGTATCAAAGTGTTGTGAAAGTCTGGGCTCATGGCAACAAAATCCATACCAAGCTGCAGGTACAGTACGAGGCCCTAGTTCAGCGTTCCCCAGAGCTCAGGGACTCCAGACTGACCCCACTTCTCTACACTGGCCATGCCACAGTAGACCATGAGTTGCTGTCGGCTTTTATCGAGAGATGACACTCAGATATTTTGTCATTTCACTTAATTACCGTTTGGTGAAATGACGATCACTCTGGATGACGTCTCTTGTTTGCTGCATCTTCCCATCCAGGGGAACTATGCCAGACCTCCTACAATTACTGTCACCTCGAAGTATGCCACACAGCTTGCAGAGACGTATCTTGGTGTTTCACGGGTTGAGGCTGCTAAAAACACCCGTAGCGGTCCGTATTTGATTTCTGCCAGCTCTGGACATTTTTGAGCGTAATAAAGCGAGAGGGGGGACATGACATGGCGATTCTTTGTGAGGGCTTATCCGCTTACTGCCGACCTACGCCTCTTCACTACGAAGACTAGAGACACGGCTGAGGCTAAGTGGCTGCTCTACCTTGATGATCTGAGTGCAGATGTTCTTGGAGGCTATGCATGGGGTGCAGGTGCACTAGCTGCCATGTATGAGTCCTTGAACTCTGCGTCTTTGAGGGACATGAAGTAGTGTGGAGGGTATGTTAGTCTATTCCAGGTTTAAATGTAAACTTAATTTTTTTCTTAATTCAGACTGTCTTTTGGTAAATAGTTTTTAATTAAACATGTTGTTTATTTTTGCATTTCAGGCTTGGATTATGTGGTATTTCCCTGGGATGGCGGAGAGGAGTGCTGGTCATATACGCGGTGCAAAGCCACTGGCTGGGCGCTTTAGGAAGAAGAAGACAGATCACCTGAAGCTGAGCCACTACAGGAAGATGATTGATGAGCTGAGACCAGAGAATGTCTGCTGGCGACCATTTGAGGAGCATCGGGCTGGTAGACCCTTTGAGAAGATCTCCCTATCTTCATTAGCTGGGCCGACTTCAAAGTTCGCTGCATGCCTGATAGGTGCCTGCGAAAGTTTGGGTACGTTCAGGTCATCCCATGTGACCCTCTTAGCCATACCGACTGCGTCTATCAGATCATCCACTTCATGGTTAGTGTGACTGACATTCTGCGCACTCATCGTGGGCGCTCGTGAGGCGGATGAGGCTGCAGGTCGATGATTTAGCCCGGTATGTCAGTGTCTATCCCCAGACTATTACCAGCTCCACCAACACCACCAGTTTGGACACCTGAGCCAGAGCTACGATTCCACGATCCTGAATGGATGCGAGAGGTTGTGGACATTTGTAGGGAGGGGCTTCGTGATGGCGAGATCTGTAGTGGCACTCGAGCGTTTTAGAGACTCTATCAGCTGATGGGGATGGCACCACCTAACAGACCACCACCACGTAGGCGACGACGAGGCTAGGGGATTTTTGTGTTCATGTCTGTACTGACTATATTCGTACTTTGATGTTTGATGTGATTTGACTTTATTATTATTAGCTGTTGCACTTTATTATTTCGGTTGTTATATTTTACGAGTTTCCATAAATTTTCAATTTCATTGATTTGATAAAACAAACTTACACAAGCGAAAAAACATAAACAACTAGAATAAAAATAGATAGATAAAAAGAAAATACAATAGAAACTATTGATCTGGTGAAGTTAAACGGCGAAGGATCTCAGCGACGGCTCTTCTGCTTTCGACGTACAGATGAATGTAACTCTTCCATTTAAAAATAATATGATTGGACATCATGTCTCGGACGTCATCCTTGCTGTTGACATCCATGGTAGACCAGTAAAGACCTCCATCAATCCATTCCGGTTTCCGATAAACGATACGAATTATCTCATGCTCGTCGTTCTCTAGTTGAACCATCAGCAATAGTTTTTGCTTAAGAGCAGCAAATGATATGCAGTGTTTTAACCTACACTGCATAACATCTCTCCCATCAAAACCTACACCATCATCTTGCAAGATGATACCTTGATGATCAGCGAACCCCAAATTAGAATGAACAATAGTGAGGGAAGAAAGGCTTGTAGTATGACATTAGCGAAGCCTGCATCATCTTGACTTGTGTTGTGTGAGAAAAAGAAGTTGAATTTTTGGTGTGAAAATAGTGAGTGTGGGAGTGGGTATTTATAGTTGAGGTATGTTGAGAATTATGCCCCAAGATCCACTGAATCGAAGAAATAAAGATTGAAGGAGAAAGAACAACACACCACGATTGATTACCCAGTTCGGCCAATTTGGCTTACATCTGGGGGACTTGCAAAGCAAGATCCAATTTTATTGAGTATGGTGAAGAAACCGAGTTGTTATAGGTGCAATCGTTTACAAACCGAGATGCCCAACCGAGCTCCACCTAGACCTAGATGACCCTAGTTCTTGATTCCTCTAATTGATTCTCAATTACGATTGCAACCGATCTAAACTCTAACTGTTTATCGTTTTCGTTATTTGTTACAGACTCGAAGGACCCTATCTCTATATATATACTACTAGAACCGAGCTGATATGAGAGAGAGAGAGAGAGCTTCAATAACGCTTCTAACGGCCAAAACGATACCAACGGTATTTGAACCGAAGCTTCGCGCCTGACAACTTCGACAAAGCCGACTTGAACCAACGAGACAGATCCGAGGGACGAACTTCGACAACCGATGAACTTTGACAAGCCGATATGACTTCGACAAGCCGAGTTGACTACGACAGCCGAATTGACAATTTCCAATATGCCACATATCTAATAATCTCCACATTGGCATATTGAACCTTCAGCACTCAACAAAACCAGAAAACCAGCTTGCGCATCCAAAGGAACATTACTCACCATGTTCCGATTTGGAGTAATTCAAGACAATGCTTGAATTTCCCCATAGAGATCACTTTTGTCATGAAGTCAGATGGATTATCCGAAGTGTGAACCTTCTCAATCTTCACTGCTCCATTTGCAATCACATCCTTTATCCAATAGAGCCTTATGTCTATGTGTTTTGTTCGAACATGGAAGGTGTGATTCTTACATAAGTGAATCACACTTTGATTATCACAAAACACACTGTAATACCCCAATTTTGTCCGACTTTTCGAAAATTAAATAGAAAAAATATTTTTGTAAGCCCCAATATTGACGGGTATTTTTCCCATTTTTAAAAAGAGTTCAAAAATATGTGTGCACGAACTTATTCTCGTAGTGCGTATTTAAGTTGCCAATCGGGTGCGTGTTTTTTGTCAGACGAGAATTACGCTAATCGCGAGTATCTTTCGAAAGTCGTTAGTAATTTGACATTATTACTATCGTGTGGTTATCATTATTGTTATTTGTATTAGTAGTTATAAACAAATAGAGAAACACCAAAAATAGTCAAATAGTTAAACTTGTCTAAATCTTTCTTTATTATCATTAAAAATAATACAAAACTACATGTATTTGTTACACATCAAAAATAAAAATAATATAGAAAATTTAAAGGCAAAAGGCCAAGCAAGGCAGCGACTTGTTGTTATTGTTGCAGCTCATGAAGCCATTTTGAGGATGAAGCTCAAGCTTCTTTTCTCCTTGTCTTTTACCTTTTTCCATTTTTGTGAACAAATATTCCAGCTCTTTGACCTATCCCCATAGCTGATGCCTTGCCTTGCAACAGAAAGTTATTTTGAGAATGAAGCTAAATGCTCCTTCCCCTTGTCCCCTTGTTTGTTTTCTACCTTGAGCAAGAACAGCCCAGCTTTTGCAGCAACCACCTCCACCCCTTTGCTGGCTGCCTGCATCTGCTGCCTTGGTCTCCCATGGGTTTTGTTCCCCTGCTCAAATACCACACCTACACCACACCAAATCCATATATAAATACAGTCATACACAGAGAACAAGGAGAGGAAGAAAAAGGGGCAAAAAAACACACGCAGGGAAAAAGAAACCAACAAGCCAAAACAAGAGCTGAAACACCTATCTTCCCATAATACCATATGAGCCCATAGTCCACCCTTCTCCTTCTTCCTCTCTGAAATCCAAAAACAATAACCATCATTCCTATAAACTCAAAACCACCATAGTCAGCAACCCCCAAAAAACAACAATCACCACACCTACAAACTCAAAACCACACACACAAACACACACTGACAACGAAGGAAGAAGAGAAGCAGCAAACAAAACATATACAGAAACACAACCAGAATCACAAAAACTCAAAACACCACTCCTTCAAACTCAAAACCACACTTAACAAAAACACAAAGAAAAGCCAAGAAGAACAGATACAAACCCAACACACAGACACGGAACAGGGGAAGAAAAGAAAAACATCTTCTTTCCTTACAGCAAACCTGCCACTGAAACCGCGCCTCCGCCGCCTATCTCTCCGTCGCGCGCCGCCATTACCGGCACGACACCAACCGTGGTCGTCGCTGACCACCGCGCCTCCGTTGTCGTGCTCTCCACCATCTTCTCCGTCGTCACCACCATAAACCGCCGCGCCTCCTCTCTCTCCGGTTCGCTCTCTCTCTCTCTCTCTCTCTCTCTCTCTTTGTTGAAGATGGATCGACTGGAAGATGAAGGGAAAAGGGGGATCTAGGTTTTCCTTAATTAGAACGTGTTATATATATCCTTCCTTTCATTTTAATATTTTTTTTGTTGTTTTTTTTCATTAAATTCGTTTTATCTCAGATTACTATATACACCCATATTTTGATTCGCACACACCCCCATTGCAAGCCCATTCTAGCAGACTGGGCTCCAAAACAAATGCTGGGCTTGTTATTCGCACCCCTTGTTTAATAACACGACCTCCTGCAACTAACTACACCTCTGTTTATTAATATAACACCCAGCAGCTAAATAACACCCCATTTCTACTAATCTCCTCCTTCAAACAATTCCTTTTCGAATAACCAAACTCTCCACAAAAATAATTTCTTGCTAATGGTCATATCGTTAGTAACGACTTTGGTTTTTCGAATGAGTTAGTAGCGCGACCACTCTAAACCGTTGTTGTTTGGTCGTCGCGAATACTCGAATCAAAAGTAAAACCGATTATCATTAACGATCACCGCGCGCTGCCGCGTTTGGTTGTTAATGATAATTTCATTTTCAAAAGAGTTAGTAGTATGACCACTCTAAACCGTTGTTGTTTGGTCATCGCGAACGCTCCATCCCAATTGCGCATCCCTTTTATCACGACGTTCTCGCCAATTCAAACCAACGAAAACACTTTTTTCAAAAAAAACAAATATTTTCAAACATCAAAATCAAAACTAATTGTCACTGATGATCACTCGCGCCGTTGCCGTTTGATTGTGAGTGATAATTTAATTCCCGTGGGAGCTAGTAGTGTGGCCACTCTAAACCGTTGTTGTTTGGTCTTCACAAACGCTCCCCTTCAATTGCGAAAACCTTTTCGGTGCTTAAAATAAAAACCGGTTGTCATCAATAGTCACTCGCGCCGTTGCCGTTTGATTGTTAGTGACGATCCCATTTTCAAAAAGAGTTAGTAGCGTGGCCACTCTAAACCGTTGTTGTTTGGTCATCGCGAACGCTCAATCCCTTTTCGAAAAAACTCTAAAAAGATTAAAAAACAAAAACCTTTTTCGGGACAAACAAGAACTACGTAGCTTTGAATTCTCCATCGACTTTGGGGATACGTAGGAGCGAGAGGCCAACTCTCGTCAAGCGCCCAAAATAAAAATTTTCATTAAGTCTTTTCATTCCTTTTTCAATAAAGAAGCAAATTTAAGTATTTTCCAAATCGACACTTAAAACCACACGTTTAATTAAAGGTTCCCTTTCGATAGAAAGGAGATGTGGGGTGCTAATACCTTCCCCATGCCTAACCGACCCCCGAACCCAAATTTTCCGGTTTCTAAAAGGCCATTCGCTTTCCAAAAAGGTTTTCTTCAATATTTTCCTTATAAAAAAATATTGGTGGCGACTTCATTGTTTTAAAAAGTTGTAAACGAAGAAAGATCCCCTCAGGGACTTTTTCGGGCGCAACACACACTCACATTGTCTTGGCCAGATCCCAATTCACTAGTTAATCCCTTCAACCATAGTGCCTCTTTGACATCCTCTGTAATTCCAATGTATTCGGCCTCCGTAGTCGACAATGCAACAATGTGTTGCAATGAAGCTTTCCAAGTAATTGTATTCCCAAAGAGTGTGAATACATATCCTGTCAAAGACCTTCTATTATCTCGGTCACCTGCAAAATCCGAGTCTACAAATCCTTGCAGAGCTTTCTCTTGTTTGGTGTTCTTGGTGTAGATTAAACCAATGTCAATTGACCCTTTTAAGTATCTAAAGATGTGCTTAACAGCAAACCAATGTTGAGGGCCTGGTTTACTCAAATACCTGCTCACTAAGTCGACACAAAGATGAGCCAAATCAAAGTCAGCGTACAAACCATAGCATACATGAGACTACCTACTCCACTTGCATAAGGAACATTAGCCATTTCCCTTTGCTCTTGATCTGTCTTCGGGCAATCTTCATTTGATAACTTGAAATGAGACGCAATGGGAACATTCACAGCCTTGGCATTAACCATGTTGAACCTGTGAATTATCTTTTCCAGATAGCCTTTCTGTCTTACAATCATCCTTCCATCACTATGATGCCTAATGATTTCCATTCCCACTATTTTCCTTGCTGGCCCCAAATCCTTCATATCAAATTCACTTTGCAGTAACCCTTTTAGTTTCTTAATCTCATTCATGCTTTTACAAGCAATCAACATATCATCTACATATAGTAGAAGATATATGAGCCGTTGATTGTCAAGTCTCTTCAGAGTACACACAACTATCATAGTTGCTTCTTTTGAAGTTAACACTCAATATGAAGTTGTCGAAACGTTTATACCACCGTAGAGGTGATTTATTTCAACCCATATAGAGATTTTTTCAATGAGTGGACTCCAATTCTCCTTTCCCTTCTCTTGAAGCCTTACAGGTTGCTTCATTAGAATTCTCTCCTCAAGCTCACCATGTAAGAATGTTGTCTTAACATCCATTTGTGCTAAGTGTAGATCAAATTGCGTGACTATGGAGAATTACCCGAATGGAGCAAGTGCTTTACAACAGGTGAAAAGATTTCATTATAGTCTATACCTTCTCTTTGTGTGAACCCTTGCACTACAAGTCTTGCTTTGTACCTCGGTGGATCATGATCTGACACGCCCTCCTTTCTTTTGAATATCCACTTGTTCCCCACAAGTTTTTCTCCTTTGATTCTTTGCACCAAATTTGCCAAGTTCTATTTTTATGCAGAGTCAATTTCCTCCTTCATCGCTATCATCCACTTCTTGTGATCCTTATCTCTCATAGCTTCATTGAATGAGGTCGGTTCCTCACTCAACATTTCGGTTGCTGTATTTAGAGCATAAGCAATAATGTTTGAGTAGTCGAGTCTATCGGGAGCTTTAATTATTCTTCTCGCCCCTGCTCTCGCATAATGAGATAATCTGGTTTGAACTCGCAACTTGAGTATCACTTTCACCGAGAGTATCATGTTCGCGGTTCTTCATTCATTCCGTCAACAAGCTCGGTGGAAATATTAGTTCTAAAATTAGGTTCATCAAAGTTGTAACTCCACCTCAATTGGTGAGACCTCGGTTACATAACTTGATCACTGCGAGATTAGTATTGATAACAGATTTCAAGAATCTTTTCTTCATGAAATTTAACATCTCTACTAATAATGCATTTCTTATCTTCAATAGACCAGATTTTAAAACCTTTAACACCCCGGGGGTAACCAACGAATATTCCTTTCTTGGCCCTAGGTTCTAATTTCCCCTCATTGACATGAAAATATGCAGGACAACCAAATATTCTTAAATTGCTATAGTCTGCAGGCTTGCCACTCCATTTTTCTTGTGGAGTTTTAAACTCTATAGCACTAGATGGTGATCTATTAACTAGTAAGCTTTGTATGAACAAACTTCCCCCAAAATTGCTTTGACAATTTTGAATGTGATAGCATGCATCTAACCTTTTCTAACAATGTTCTATTCATTCTTTCAATTTAAGCCATTAATTTTGTTGGGAGTATGCCTAACTGTTTTGTGCCTAGTTATACCATGCTCTTGTGTAATTCATTGAACATGCCTCCACATAATTCTAGTCCATTGTCAGTTCTTAGCATTTTTATCTTTCTATCACATTGATTTTCTACTTTAGTCTTCCAATTAACAAAGGTTTTAAAAGCCTCATCTTTAGTTTTAAGCAAGTGAATCCACACTTTCCTACTAAAATCATCTATGAAAGACATAAAGTACCTGTTACCTCCATGTGTAGGAGTCCTTGATGGCCCCCATAGATCGAGTGTATGTAGTCCAACTTACCACTGGTTGTATGCTTACCTGTCGAGAACTTCACCTTTGTTTGCTTTCCAAAAATACAATGCTCACAGAATTCCATACCTTTCAGCTTATCACCACATAGCAGACCCTGCTTCTCAAGTTCTTTCAAGCCCTTGTCACTCATGTGAGCAAGCCTATGATGCCACAGTTGATCTTTACTGCTATCGCTCCTGCGCAACACAACTTTCACGAGTGATTGCTTCTCCCTTGAGAAGATACAAGTTGTTGTTGATCCTTTCTCCTCTCAACACAAATCTTGATCCCTTTGAGACCTTAAAGATACCATCTTCACCTTTGAAACTATAACCTTGAGATTCCAACGCTCTTAGAGAAATGAGACACCTTTTCAAGTCTGGAACATGTCTAACATTTGTTAGAACTCTTGTAGTTCCATCCATGAGTTTTAATCTTATTGAACCGATTCCCACAACTTTGCAAGGTGCATTATTTCCCATTCTGACTTTGCCTCCATTGAAGGGTTTGTAATCAAAGAACCATTCTCCATTTGGACACATGTGGTATGAGCATCCAGAATCCATTATCCAATCTGAATCATCATGCCCTTCTGTGACCATCAAAACCTCCTCATCTCAACACCATTCCTTGCACATGTGAACCGAGTGATTAGAACCAATTATCCACTCCAATGTATTGTCTTCATGCGTAGCCATAAGCACCTCGGCACTCTCATATCCATCTGATGCAATGGATGCATCACTGTGACCTTCACCATTACGGTGTTTACCTTTCTTTCTATCAGGCAATTTCTTTTGTAATGTCCTTCCTTATGATGATGAAAGCATTTAAACTTTCCTTTATACTTTGATCTTCCATTGTTCTTGCCCCTTTGATCCCCTTTCTCACTTCTTCCTCTCATATACAATGTTTCTCCAGAATCACTTTCTTTGATTTCACCTTTCTTGGACAATTCCTTAGACATCAATACATTTTGCACATCTTCAAGGGATAAAGATTCCCTTCCATAGAGCAAGGTGTCAAGAAGATCATCATAGCTATTGTTTAATGACTTAATCAATAGCAATGCTTGGTCTTCATCCTCCACCTTAATCTCTATGTTTTCTAAGTCTAGAATTATCCTATTGAATTCATCCAAGTGGTCTTGAATAGACGTACCTGAACCCATTTTGAATGTGTAGAGTCTTTGTTTGAGATAGAGACGATTTGCTAGAGTCTTGGTCATGTACAGGCTCTCTAACCTCAACCACAATGCTGCAGCAGTCTTTTCCTTTGTCACTTCGCGCAATACCTTGTCACTGAGAGAGAATAATGGTGCTATGAGCTTTCCTCAATATATCTTTCTTTTCTTTTTCTGTTAATGTGTTCGGTAATTTGCTCTCCCCATCAAGAGCTTCTTCTACCCCTTGTTGAGCAAGCAACGCCCGTATCTTCATCCTCCATAACCCGAAGTCATTTTTCCCATCGAACTTCTCGACGTCAAACTTTGGAATTGCCATTTCTTCCTCTCCAGAATAGCTCTGATACCAATTGTTGAGAATTATGCCCCAAGATCCACTGAATCGAAGAAATAGAGATTGAAGGAGAAAGAACAACACACCACGATTGATTACCCAGTTCGGCCAATTTGGCTTACATCTGGGGGACTTGCAAAGCAAGATCCAATTTTATTGAGTATGGTGAAACCGAGTTGTTACAGGTGCAATCGTTTACAAACCGAGATGCCCAACCGAGCTCCACCTAGACCTAGATGACCCTAGTTCTTGATTCCTCTAATTGATTCTCAATTACGATTGCAACCGATCTAAACTCTAACTGTTTATCATTTTCGTTATTTGTTACAGACTCGAAGGACCCTATCTCTATATATATACTACTAGAACCGAGCTGATATGAGAGAGAGCTTCAATAACGCTTCTAACGGCCAAAACGATACCAACGGTATTTCGAACCGAGCTTCCCGCGCATAACTTCGACAAAGCCGACTTGAACCAACGAGATAGATCCGAGGGACGAATTTCGACAACCGATGAACTTTGACAAGCCGATATGACTTCGACAAGCCGAGTTGACTACGACAGCCGAGTTGACAATTTCCAATATGCCACATATCTAATAAGGTAAAAGATTATCAACCGTTGATTTTGTCGGTGCAATCTACACCGTTGATCAACTATGAAAGTGAAATCCTAACCGTTAAATTTTTATTTATTAAAAAACATATAACAACCCATTGTATATATGTAATTGGGACATATATACGATGACACCATTTAACCCATCGTATATATGTCCTAAAAACGTATATACGATTGCATCATACGCAGCCAATCGTATATACGTTTTTAGGACATATATGCGATGGGTTAAATGGTGCCATCGTATATATGTCCTAAATACATATATACGATTGGTTTTTTTTTTTTTAAAATACATTTCAAAGGGGTATTTTGGGGATATCAAATTCTGTGGGGGTATGAAAAAACAACCCTTTATAAATTTGTATTTTTTTTCTTAAAGATGGGCCAAGTCAAAAAATGGGCCAAGCCAACAAATGTACCGGTAATAATAATAACTTTGGGGCTTGCTATGTACACGTCCACAATTGCTATGACACCCCTCTATTCAACTAATTAGTTATTCAGAAGCTTTGTAAAAAAAAATAGTTATTCAGAAGCATTCTATTTTTTTGTAACATTTCTTTTATATTCCTATATTCTTACAATTAGGAAAAGATAAATGGTGGGTCAAGATATACTAAGAATCCATGTATTTTCAGAGGTGAGTTGGGCTTCGGGAGTTTACTAGATCAGGACAAGTCTCATGACTTTAAGTGTTTACAAAGATACTTAGAGCATCCACAACGGATGACTCTCCATTTGAGTCCTTAAATGGACTTTACGTGTACACATCACTTTTTTATACATTTTTAATACTAATACCTAATAAGCACTCAATCCCCCCAATGCAACAACTTCAAAAAATTTCTTAAATGAGTCCCAAAAATAACTACATATCATCATTTTATCAACAAATAACTCACAAACTTTTAAATGGGATTCGCTTAAGCTAAGAGAGAGAAAATCATTGTACAAGGACTCCTCTCTATAAGGAATAAAACTTTTTCTACCCACAATGGTATTCCTTATTAAGGATGATCCTTAATAAGGTAAAAACACTATAAGGAACACCATTGTGGATGCTCTTATAAATCATTGACGGATTTACATATATTTGAGGGGGTTTAAGTGAACCCCCTCAAATAATAAAATTAGCATCGATACTTTAGGGAAAAATGTTTTTGCATCTCTTGAAAAATATGTTTTGCACTCAAGTTTTAAGTTTTGCACCAAAGTTCTTAATTTTGCACCACTCTAATGCACCACACTCACACAATCACCCACACTCTTATATATTATTTTAAAAAGGTTTTTGTCTCTCTATCTCATTGGATCCGTTCTTGTTCTTATTATCCTAATTATGAATCTGTTAGTACTATTTAATTTGTATTTTGTGTTAGTGCTATTTAATTTAATTTAATTTGAATTTTTTTTACCAACAACAGCTGATCTGAGTGGTAACTTGGATCCCATCGTAATGTCTCAGGTTCGAATTTTGGGTGTGGCAAAAACTCAGTTGAAAGGGGAGCACCAATATTGATTTTTTTAGTGCTATTTAATTTGTATTTAGGAACTTATTTGTGCTATTTAATTTGTGTTGGTCTAGTTCAACACAAGTTGAGCGTGATAATGTCTTCTTTTGAAGCTGACATTAGTTTTGCATGTTGCAACAGTAATGGTACAAATAGCTTTCTCTGCTATAAATATTGTGAATAATAGGTTGCGTGACCGGATGTGGGATACATGCATAGGCGGATTAAAGGGTGTTCCTGATGTTCCCAAGAACATCAAACATCCTGGCCTTAGTGGTAATACTCCCATATTTTATACAATAGATCCTGGGTTCAAATCCTAGGGAACACACTAATAGACTTTCTCCACCAAATAGGTCTTCACACTTGAAGTGGAAGTTGAACCGACATATTTGTAGGAGTGGAAGTCAATTCCTTCCCAATTGTGCCAAACTAAAGTTTTTTTGGTATAAATCGAAGATCGTTTCTCCTCGAGATTTAACACCGCTGCACGCCCATCTTTGAATTCGATCCCAGGATTTGATTAAACTGGAAGAGACACTTACCATCTCATCAAGTGCTCTTAGGTTATGGGTTTTAAAGTTTGATCACTTTTCCTTTTCTCATAAAATAAAGTAATAAACTAAAATAAATAAATAATTCATAGTAGTATTTTACTTCTTTTTAGATGGGCAGAGGTACGTGTTGAGGTATTGATCGATGCGGTGCGGCAGCAGCCCCGCAGATATTTTAAAGTATTATTATTAACACCACATACACCAATGTCTCAGTCTGTGTATGAGTGATGATGTATGTGCCCACTCCCCATTTTTGTAACGACGTGTCGGCATATATCACTTCATCAGTGTCGTTCTAGAGCTGCTGTCAAATATAGTGGCGTCCTTCTAGAAGGGAAATTAGGACTACAGTTTTTCTTCAACGCTGAATACTAGCAGTACCAGTCCTCCCAATTTTATTTTATTTTTTATTTTTAATAATAAGCAATACCGTATTGTAAGCGGAGTTCCAACCTAGATAGGGACTATGTGACCTTATTAAAACTTCACTGAAACAAAACTCTATTGAAAAACCCCAAAAAAAGAAAAAGAGTATACCGACTATATAGACATCATACAACTCATTAGACAATTCAACCAAACTACAAACTTCAGATTTGTCCTTCTAGTCCTCCGGATGCTATTTTGCCTAAATATAAATATTTAGCATGTAATACAACTGATTTTATATATTGCAGGCTGGATCTAATTTTTGAGTAATTATTAATTAAATTAATCTGAACCAGAAAGCTTCAATATTCAACCCAAATAATACGCGGTTTCTTTTGACTGGAAAGAGCACACGATTTTTGAATATATATTGTTTTGGTTATTTGACTCGTTCCAAGTCCAAAATGTTGATAAAAAAAAGTCCAACTCACAATCTCGGTAAGATTTCCGGTGCCCTTGTAATTATTTAGTTTCACTCACCTTGCATTTTTTGTTTTAATAATACTTCTATAAAAAGAATATTTTCAATAGAAATAAAATATCATTCTAGATCATAAATAAGTTTTTAACAATTTCAATTTAAAATCATTTAGAAAATACTAATCACCTTTTCCTTGTTTTCCCATTTTTCAAACACATTTAGAATTGGTTTGGAGGTATCCTAAGCATCCATATGGACACTTATTCTTTTTAGAGTATTTTAACTTCGACTTCTCATGGTTGGAGTTCTCATTGAGTGACATTGCCTCTACTACGATTGTAAACATTTTTTTGGGCAATTTGGTTTTGTAGGAATCATCCTAAATTTGATAATCATGTGATTCCCTTACACTCTGCTATCAATTTAATTATTTCTAATGTGACAGCCTCTAAATCTACAATGTCTTTCTCTATTGCTGAATATGATGATATTTTTTTTTGACAGTGAATATTATGATTATAAAAGCCTTTAATGTCATTGATACGTAATTACAAAATTTATTCAACCATCAAAGAGATAATTTGGACCCCATGTTCCTTATATGATAAAGTGTAATACAGACGGTGCTGCCAAAGGTTGCTCTGGTCCAGCTACTTGTCGTGGTATTTTTAGAAACAGAAGTGTTGCTAACCTTGGGTGTTTCTCCGCCTTCATCGGCAAGAGTTTATGCACTGCACACTGAACTTATTGGGGTTATGTTGGCTATAGAGATTGCTTTTGATAAATGCTGGAAGTTTTTGTGGTTAGAATGTGATTCTCAATTAGTTGTTTTTGCCTTTAAGAATTGCAATGTAGTTCCTTGGAAGCTTCCCAATAAATAGAATAATTGTTTATACTTGACTAGACAGATGAGTTTCGATGCACACACATTTATAGAGAAGGTGATGCCTGTGCTGATAAGTTTGCAGGTCATAGAACTAATTCAAGTAGTTTTACTTGTTAGAATCTCATCCCAAGCTTCATTGCTGATGATTTTTCAGAAATAGGTTAGGTTTATCTAACTATAGGTTTTGTTAATTCTTTCCTTCCTTAGTTGGATTGGGTTTTCGTTTTGCCTCCTATTTTTGGTGTGCTGCAAATGATTGTTAATGACTTTGGTGCCAACCTGGTTGGAATAAGAGTCGTTATAGTGATGCTTTTGCACACCTTTATAGGATTGCTTTTTATTTCTCTTCAGTTATAATGATGTTTATGCTCATGAGTATTGGTTTAGTCCCCTGTTTTTTTTGATATATTTTCTCTTTTTTATCAATAAAATTTAGGGAGAGTACTCTTTCCTTCATGATGATTTTTCCCTAAGTAGACTTTTGCATTAGAAGGTTTTAATGAGCCCCATGTCCCTTTCTTTTGCCTTAAAAAAATTAAAATTTAGTATCACAACTTTAATGGGCTAATAGCTAGTTTTGTCTCTCAAATTTTAAAAAAAATTCAATTTAGTATCTAACATTAACAATACTACTAATTGGTCCCTGAGATTTCCAAACATTATTTGATTCCCCGAATTCTCGATGTTTGTTTTGTCATTGATTTTTACAACTTAATGTCAATTAAGTCCATGACTTTTAAAACTTAGTATGAGTTTAATCCTTGATATTTAAAAAAGTCAGAGACCTAATTGATATTAAGTTACACTTGAGGTTAGCTCAGTGGTAAGAGCTTAACATTGTATTCTCAAGGTGCTGATTTCAAATCCCCTCGATGACAGTTGTAAAATGGTTATTATATAGTGTCACTTTGATTAATAAAATTTCCCATTACACAAAAAAAATTGATATTAAGTTGTAGTCCCTCTTGTCCTATTTATAAGAAAATCTGCAATTTTATATTCATTGAATAACTGATGTATCTGGTAAAACTACAATTTTTTCTTTATAAATAGGAACAGAATGACCAAATAGACATTGAGAATTTGAGAGCATAAACTGAATAACATTTCAAGATGTTAGGCAGAGGCGAACCTATATGGTGTTCCTAGTGTTCCCAGGAACACCCAAACATTTTGGCCTTAGTGGTAATACCCCCAATTTTTACACAAGAGGTCTTGGGTTCGAATACAAGGGAACACACTAATAGAGTTTTTTTTCTCTTTTTAAACTGGATATAGTCAAAATGACATCGTTTTGATGACTTAGGTTATTTTTTTCCTCTTTCTCACGACACACGCTCTTTCTCTTTCTCACGCTCATTTCGACGCGGTCTATGACTCTTCTTCCTCTTTCTCACGCCTCCTCCTCCTCCTCCTCCTCCTCTATCCCATTAGAAACATTTCGGGGGAAAATTGTAGTTTTTGTGCAAGTTAGTTTGGTGAATATAATTTGTTAGAGTACAGTGTTAGAAAGAAAGCTGTATATTGTTTTCCTTGCTATTTATTTTATAATGAGTCGTATCTTCTTGTGGTAACCTTGAAATTGATGTGCCCAATATGGATTCACGACACGTTAAACATAATAAGTCCCAGCGTCGTTTTCCGTTAGTTACAAATTTGCATTATTTCAAACATGATTGCTTCTTGAGTATCATAGATCTGGTGTTGAAAGAGTTGAATGAACAATTTACTCCTGAAAGTTGTTGCATTGTGTAGCATGTTTGAGTCCTTGCGATTCATTTAAAGTGTTTGATGCTAAATCGCTTCTGAGGTTAGTGAGATTCTATCCAAGTGACTTTGATGATGTTGATGATGTGGAGACGTTGTCTAACCAACTTGATAATTATATTAGGAGTGTTAAAGATGATGATAGATTTCCCAATTTGAAGGGGCTCTCGGATCTTTCTAAGACTCTTGTGCAAACAAAGAATCACAAGACCTATAGATTTGTTGTTTAGACTTCTGAAATTAGCTTTATTTTTACCGATGACAACCACAACTGTTGAGCGAGTATTTTCAGGAATGAAGTGTGTGAAGGATGAGTTGAGAAACAGAATGTCCAACCTTTTACTTAATGATTGTTTGGTGACATTTGTGGAGAAAGATGTTTTTAGCACAGTCGATGATTTAGATACGATCAAACGATTCCAAGCTATGAGAAAGAGGAAAATGAAATTTGACTTGGATTAAAAGGTGTTTTATTTTGGAACTTTACTTTATCGTTGATTTTTTTGGAACATTACTTATCGTTGTTTTTTTGTTTGTAAAATCGTATAATTGTTAAATCATTGAAGGAAAATAAACACCCTATTTTAAAATCCTGAATCCGTCACTGACGTTATGAATTAATTAATAGTATTGTTAAAATAAGAGACTAAACTAAACTTTTCATAAATTTGAGGGATTAAACGGGCTATTAACTTCAACTTTTATATATTGTCATTATTGTTGGAATCTTGTTGAATTCGTGGTGATGGTTCTTTCGATCACCGTCGAAAGTTGCGAGAGAGAGATGATATCGAAAGTAAACGAGAGAAGGGAAAATCGTTATTCTCGTTATTCATCGTGTCATTTTTTTGATTACAAACTTGGTATATATTACTGTTGTTGCCCTGGCGCCTAAACACTAGCTATTTTGCGCCACCCTTACACAATTTCTATACACCTCCTCATGCCTTTTATGTACAAAGCTAAAACTAACTTTACTTATTTGAATTACAATTACATCACACCCCCTTAATTCAAATCACCTAAGCTACACATGCCAATTATGTTCTTCATTTCTTCAAGCTTCCTCGCTTCAAAGGTTTTGTGAGCATGTGTGCAGACTTGCTCTGCAGATTTGCAATATTCTATCTTCAAACTTGTCCTTGTTGACTTGATCACGAAGAAAGTGATATTTGATTTCAATATGCTTGCTCCTTCCATGAGCTATGGGGTGCTTTGCCAAATCAATTGCAGACTTGTTGTCTACCTTTAGTACCATAGGTGCCGCTATTCTTCATCTTCAATTCACTTAGCAAAGATCTCAAGCCACATAGCTTGACTTTCTCGCTCCAGGGTGCTGATATATATTCAAACTTCACGGCTCGACAGAGCCACAACATTCTCGCTTTTTGAACACCATGATATAGGAGCTTTATCAAGCATGAATATGTAACTCAAGTGCTTTTTCTCGCCTTCAAGATCACCACTCCAATCAAGATCGATTGAATCCAATTATTTCAATATCGGACATTCTATTCATTGCAGAAAGCAGAATTCCACGCCTAGGTACCTCTTATGTATCTCGTAATTCTCTTTTTGTGCATTAGGTGAGTTTTGCTTGGTTTCTCCATGAATCTACTCACCACTCCTACACTATAGGCTATATCAGGTCTTGAGTTACACAAGTATCTCAATGAGCCAATTACCTGCCTATATAGTGTACTGTCAACTAGTTTATCAGAGTCATCATTTGTCAATTTTTCCACCGGTTCTCACTGGTGTCAGAAAGCGTGATTGCATTCCATCATGTTAAACCTCTTCAAGATATCAGTAGCATACTTCTTTTGGTGAAGAAATATGCCACCTTTGGATGTCACAAACTCCATTCCTAGGAAGTATGCAAGCTTGCCCATATCAGACATTTCAAATTCACTCATTAGCTTTTCCTTGAAGGCTTTGATTTCTTGTTCACTTTCACCAGTGACAAGGAGATCATCTACATACAAACAAATTATGATAACACCAGTTGTATTGTCCTTCCTTAGTACACTCCATGTTCTGTCATGCATTTTTCAAACTTTAGTTGTTGAAGGAAACTGTCAATTCTTCTTATTCCAAGCACGAGGTGCTTGCTTTAAACCATATAGGGCTTTGTTCAACTTCATTACCCTATCTTCTTTTCCTTCAATTCAAACCTGTGTGCTTGCCTTACATACACTTCTTCCTCCAATGGACCATTGAGGAATGCGGATTTCACATCAAGTTGGCTCATTTTCCACTTCTTCATGCTAGCAATTGCAACTATCGCCTAATAGTTTCAATTCTAGCCTTGGAGCATAAATCTCATTGTAGTCTAAACTCGGTTTCGCAGAAACCTTTGCAAACCGACTGGCTTTATATTTTGCAACCTCTCCATTTGGCTTCATCTTAGTCTTGTAAACCCATTTCACTTCAATTGCCTTCTTGTCACTTGGTAACTTCATCATTTCCCAAGTTCGCGTTCTTCCGAATTGCTCAAGTTCTTCTTCCATAGCTTTCTCCAATGAGGATTAGCTAATGCTTCTTGTAAAGGAAATTGGTTCGCTGCTCAGCCAAGGAGAACTAGCTGCAATAGTTCACCATCCGTGTTTATGGTCAGATCGGAATACCTCATAGTCTTGAAATCTATTAGGCATATTCCTTTGTCTCTCGTGGTCTTCTATTTGGTTCACCAACATTGTCATCATTCAATTCTCGCAGTTCTACATTGTTTGGAGCATCATTCTCTCGCATTCAATTCAACCATCACGAGCCTCGATCTCTTTCTCTCTTGCATTACTCCGGTCCCATTCCTTTGTCTCATCTATTATCACATCATTGTTGATCACTATCTTCTTGTTTAAAGGATCATAAAGCTTGTAGGCACTGTGCTATGATATAGCTAACAAATATCATAGCTCGGAGACCTAGCATCAAGCTTTCTTCTATTCTGCTCGTGCACATGTCTATAAGCTAGTGATCCAAATACCTTGAAATGTTTCACACTTGGCTTGGACTCACACCATGCTTCCTCCGGTGTAGTGTCTTCTAGTCTCTTTGTAGGACTTCTATTCAAAATGTGAGTGCGCAGAGCAACACTTTCTCGCCTGTAATTCATTTGGTAAGTGCTTCTCTCAACATGCATCTTACCATGTTTAGTATGGTTCTGCTTTCTTCTTCTCGCAGTTCCATTATGTTTTGAGGTGTGTATGGAGCTATCACCTCATGTACAATCCCTTCATCTTTGCAAAACTTCTCAAATTCAAGTGAAGTATATTCACCTCCCCATCGATTCTCAATTGTTTGATAGTTCACCTTGTTTTGCTTTTCGACTAACGGTTTGAATTCTTTAAATGTTGCAAACACATCACTTTTTCTTTGCAACAAGTAAATCCACATCCTTTTAGTAAAATCATCAATAAAGGAAACAAAATACAAGTTACCTCCATGAGATTTGACTTCAAAGGGTCCACACACATCCGAGTGAATTACTTCAAGTTTTGCCTTAGCTCTTGTTGAGATTTCCTCAATTGTATGATTTCTGGCCGCTTCCCTTCACAACACCTGCTACATATCTGACTTGGCATTTCAATTAGAGGTAGTCCTTTAACCATCTTCTTTCTCTCCAAATTCTTCAAGCTATTGAAGTTCAGATGCCCCATTCTTCTATGCCATTTCCAAGCCTCTTCACTAGTCCGTGCGCATGGACATTTCTCTGCTCAAACATATTGGCACCTACTTTGAAGGTCCTGTTCTTTGAAGCGAGAGCCTTCAAGACAGTTGTTCCTTCCTTGTCCATGCACTACCATGAATCCATCACTCATGTTCATTGAGTAGCCTTTCTCAAGTAATTGCCCCAAGCTAAGCAAATTACTCTTCATTTGAGGTACATACAGCACATCACTCACCAGTATCTTCTTACCATCTTCTCTCCTTATAGCTACTTTGCCAATTCCTTCTGCCATCACAGCTCTACCATCACCAAACCTTATCCTTCTCTTCACAGTTTCATCAAGTTCACAAAACCAGTCTTTGTGACCACCATATGATTGGAACAAATTGTGATCTAGATACCACCACTCCTCTTCACCTGTTTCTTTATTTTTTACTGCCATTACCAACACTTCATCACCTGTTATACTGTCAATGATGGCCATAAGCATCACTGTTTCTTCATCAGAGTCACGTGCTAGCTGTGCTTCTTCATTCTTCTTCCTAGGTACCTTAGGATTCTCACACTCATCTGCATAGTGGCCCCATTTCTGACAGTTATAACACTGGATTTCATCCTTGGATTTCTTCTTCTTCTTACCAGAATTATCAATTCCTTTCTTCTGAGTTCCATTCTTTGAGTCTCCTCCCTCATTCTTGTTATTATTCCATTTCCCTTTACCCTTCTTGTTCTTCCAAGATTCACCTCCATTATTTCCTTTCTTCTGTGATTGAGCATACAGTGCTCTGTCACCTTCTTTATCTTCTTTCTTGGCAATTTCTCTACTTTTTAGTTTAATTTCATGTGCTTCTAAGGATCCTATCAATTGCTCCAATTTTAAACTATCTAGATCCTTAGATTGCTCAATTGCCGAGACTACATTATCAAAGCTAGAGTAACACGATGTAATTTTCTACCTTCATTGCATCATCACTTACAAACCTCACCACGCCTTTACGCATTTGATTTGTTAGTGATACTAACCTCGCTTACAAATTGTGCTATGGTTTCATTTGCTTCCATCTTCAACAAACCCAATTGACAACGCAGTTGACATCAACTTCATCTTCTTCGCTTGCTTATCACCGAGTAAGTAGTTGCTAATACGCCCCACGCCTCTTTCGCGGTTTCAGTATTCAATTATCTTCTCCAAAACATTCGTGATCAACACATTGATGAATCAAGAAAATTGCTTTGTCATCTTTCTTGGATTGTTCACGAAAGGTTGTTCGTTGTGCTTCCGTGGAGCCACCCCAATGGTGTCACGCCATCTCTCGACATTACTTCAAGCACACCTTGATACCGGAAGACTACCTTCATCTGAGCCGTCCATCGCTCGTAGTTGCTTCCGTCGAACACCGGTAGCTTCGCCGGAAATTGCCCGTTGTTCGTGTTTCCCTGCGTGGCCGCCATAACCTCCGCCCTGAACCGCTTGCTCTGAGGCCAATTGTTGGAATCTTGTTGAATTCGTGGTGATGGTTCTTTCGATCACCGTCGAAAGTTGCGAGAGAGAGATGATATCGAAAGTAAACGAGAGAAGGGAAAATCAGTTATTCTGTTATTCACTGTGTCATTTTTTTTGATTACAAACTTGGTATATATTACCAAGTTGCCACTGGGCGCCTAAACACTAGCTATTTTGCGCCACCCTTACACAATTTCTATACACCTCCTCATGCCTTTTATGTACAAAGCTAAAACTAACTTTACTTATTTGAATTACAATTACATCAATTATCACTACACAATTAATCCATATAAACTATTATATATATCAATTAATCTAATCTAATTTAGTAAACAAACATTAACTTACCCGCCAGCTTTGTTTTGGTCAAAAAGACTTTTTTTTTTAAATATATAATATCAAATCATATTATCTATAAGGGCCCAACGTCACATCACCTTCAGCTAATGGATGTGTATCTAAATAATTCATCTTGACTTGAAAAAAAATACAAAACACTTCTTCAGTTGCTATAAATACAAGGCTCAACTTAGTTCATAAACCACACTAAGCAAACTTCATCATATAGATCATATTCTCACACTATAATAGTTCTAGCAATTTGACATATCTATCATGGGTGTTATAAGTTTCAATGAAGAAACCACCTCCGTTGTACCTCCAGCTACGCTTTACAAAGCTCTAGCTAATTCTGACCACATCCTCCCAAAGACTATTCCTGAGATCCAGAGTATTGAAATTGTTGAAGGAAACGGTGGCCCCGGAACCATCAAGAAACTCACTTTCCTTGAAGGTTAGTTCATAACAAACTAGTGTGTGTCCCTTGAATATTATATACATATTCTATATGTTGGGAGTTCGGGGAGAATTACTGAACTATCCAATGAACAGACCATCAAGAGACTTAGACACCACATCTCTACTTAAAACCCCAATGACAGGTAGAGATGGGTTCTCTCTATTATATGCCCTTCATATATTTCATTCCTCACTGAGATGTGGACTTACATTAATTACTCACACTTGAATTTTTCAACAATATACATGTGTCATAAACTATTATTATAGGACCCATGATCAAAAGTTCAAAACTTTTAAACACAAGCAATTTGGTGTATTGAGGTGTAAATTTAAGGGTACAGCTAGCGCAAATTTTAAATTTCAGGTCTGCCCTGTTGGGTAGAGATAAAATTTCTATATATGTGTAATAAATAACTACAAATTTGAATTGATAGCTCATAATAATAAATAATGAATCTTACTTGTGATTCTTTTTTTGGAAATGTAAAACCAAATTTATGAATGATATATATGCAGATGGAGAAACCAAGTATGCGTTGCACAAAGTGGATGTAATTGATGAGGCTAACTTTGTGTACAACTACAGCATAGTTGAAGGATTGGGATTGCCAGAGAGTGTGGAGAAGATCTCATTCGAGGGTAAACTGGTTGCAGGTCCAGATGGAGGATCCATTTCAAAGATGACTGTGACATACCACACTAAAGGTGATGCTACTCCCACTGAGAAGGAACTCTTAGATGGCAAAGTAAAGGGTGAGGCTCTCCTCAAAGCCATTGAGGGTTACGTTTTGGCCAACCCATGATTACAAGTAAAGTGCATATAGCTAAGTGCTTGCTTATATATGGTGTTGTGCTTGTGGAACAGTGTGCTTAAGTTGGTTTCAAATGTGTAATTTGCTCTTTTCTTCTGGTGCAGAGGTGTGAGATTGTGTGTTGTACTGTGTACCTCGTTTCATATCAATAATAAATGATAATACTATAATTACTACAGAATAATTTAGCAATTGTTAGCTTATAATTGTTCTTACATATTGAAATATATAAAATGTAACATATACTCTGTCCATGAAACCCGTTAGTACCATATTATAATGTCTAAGTGACTAAGTGAAAAATGATATTATTGCAAAAACAAAAGTAAATGTATTCATTTTTACTTGGCCAAATTTCAGTCAATCCCTCCTTTTGGATATAGGATTATGGTCTTCCAATTAATAAATTGTCACATATGCTGGACGGTGGCTCTCCTCAATGTACGGTAGTTGTTGGCTTCGCGTCTCCGCGCCAAGAGGTGTCTCTTGTAAAGACACTCTAATGCCTAAGTTAGTATTAGGGCTTTTCAAAGAGGAGAGCAAATAAACGGGATTTTAGTGAGCTGACCCTATTTATAGATGTCCATCCAGGGTTATTGGGTGCCCAAAGAGCTAACCCTACCTGCTGGAGGCCTATGCATCTTGGAGCAAAACGCACTGTTAGGGCAGTTATTAAGATCTTCGCGAGATCTTTGACAATGATGGAGTTGTTGCTTGTTCAGCAAGTTGGGAGAAATTAGGGTTAGTTCCGACCCCTCTCTGAGTGTAGATTCGGTCCCAAGGACTCGGTTTATGCTGACCTGCAGATCGAAATTTCCATGAGAGGTCGTTCCAAGCTTACCCGCGTACAATGGTCGAATTTGGTTCACTCAAGAACTTACAAGGGAGCTCAGCAATTGATTAGGTCAGAATTAATCGTGACCGTAACATAACCATTGGTCGTTAAAACTGTAAAAAAAGAGGGGTTTTTTTTTTTGTTTTTAATTAGTACACATGGTTGGGGATGATGGAGACATGAGAAGGGGAAAGTGAAACATACTACGTTCAGACTATACGATAAATGTCTGCATAGTACTTGCGTGTATTTTACATATAGACTATACTCAAGAGACAAAGAGGGATTTGTCTAAGAAAACTTTTGTAGATAGAATTTTATTTTATTGAAAATCATTTTATCAAGAAGTGTTTTTAAGATTAATGTTTAATTGAATATCTCTTTTATATTTTTTATAATGTACAAAAAATGTATGTTGTACTAATTGAGTTTCTCAATCCCAAGTTGACCTCTACCAAAGTACAGATGGAGATCCTCTTTTGATCAAAATGAAAGCAATAAAAAGAAACACGGAATAGAAACAAACTAAAGTCTAACATACTCTATGCCCATAACATCGACTATAAAGAGAGGCGAAACATCGGCCGGACAGAGAGGCCACACATGATCTCCATGGTTGATATTAGCTCCAAGCTTTGCTAACCAATCAACACACGAGTTGCCCTCACGAAACATGTGGACATAAGTCAAATCCCCAATCTTGAGAGAAAAGGATTTTATGTAGGAAATAATGGAAGCATAGGGGTGGGTATCTTGAAGCTCGCGAGCAATCAACGATAGGGCGGTTTCGGAGTCTGACTCACAAATAATAGACCTATAACCATTGGACCAAGCTAACACAGAAGTGTGAGCGGACCGGCTTGGGCGAACACAATCGAACCCGCGTTTCAGGTAGAAGAGGAAGCCATGGAGTAAACGAGAGAAAGTTTTCTTCTGAATATGGGGAGAATGGCAAAGGTTAGAGTGACAAGGGAGAAGACAAGTGCGAAAAACCTTGCAAGACAATCATCATTGCTACTTATAGTCCTAAAACGCAAGCGGCGTGTCCTTGGGAACTGACACACAGTCGTTTCGATAGACACGAAGCGCCAAGTGTCACACAGAGCAGTTACGTCGTCTGAAACCGTCACATCAAGGCATATCAAGGGTTTTTGTCCCATCAACCACGTCCTCTCAACCATACGACAGTACAAAAAGGGGGGCAATTGTTAACACCCATAAAATAATTAAGTTGTGGGCCGAGAGCCGAGTAAGAGAAAGAGGGAAAACTAGGGCATCGAGGTGAACCACTAGACAAATTCACAAGGAACATTGCCAATGAATCAAACTCAGAAGAGCCCCTTGCGACAAGCTACAAAGAGAAACGCCCCGAGGAGAGAGTGAGGCCGAAGGGAAATGAGCTGGGCCGAGGGAGAGTTAAGCCTCAGCCTATAGAGTGCCTCGGCCCCGATAGCTCGGATACCCGAGTCCATAGGACTGCCCGAGGGGCAAGAGGCAGCCGATGGAGTAACACTACAAAAAAAACGTGATTTAGCGACGCAAGATTCCCTCGCTAAAGCACAAAATTCCCTCGCTAATGTACTTTAGCGAGGATCCAAATCCCTCGCTAAAATGCTCCTCGCTAAATTTAGCGAGGGAATTAGCGAGGGAATTATAGCGAGGGAATTAGCGAGGGAAATTAGCGAGGGATTTGTTTATGTTATTAGCGAGGGATTTTGTGATGCTTAGCGAGGGATTTTTTAAGATTTTTATTTTTATTTTTTTTATTAAAAATTCCTAATTTGTTGCTTGCATATCTTATAAATATAAATAATGGTAATAAACTAAATGCAACTTCATATTTCTAAAATAGTCAAATAAAATCCATAATCAAATCTAAAATGTACATAATCTAAATAATCCAAACTGAAAGCAACAACATAATCCAAATAATCCAAATGGACAACAATAACATAATCCAAATCAATAGGGGGAAGAGGGATGATCAGACTCTGTTTGATCAGACGACTCATGTGGCCTCAAGCTGTTAAAGAGAGCGAACAACCTCTCCTGCTCACGTTGCATCCTCAACTAGTTTGCTTGCATCTCTGCAATAGTTTGATCCTTCCTCTGCTGCTCAGCCATCAAATGCTCTACCTGCTGCTTGAGCTGCTGTGTCTCAGCTGATGAAGCATGGGAACTACTAGACCTGGTGTCATAGTGATCAACAAATTTCACAAGTCTCGCCAAGGGCCTCGCACCATACAGTCGATTTTTATTTGACTTGCCTACTGCCTTCTTCTAGTTTTTGTTTGCCAAATCCATCATCTCAGGGGAAAGTGGACCAAGTGAGTCAGGGTTCCAGCTCCCCTGAGTAGGCTCAAACATCAACTCAACATGTTTCTCCTGCATTGCATAACCACAAAACATAATGATAATTAGGTCTCCATTAAGAAAAGAACTAAATACAATAGAAATCAAGTTGCATAATTACCTGAGTCATTTTAGCGTGCTCATCAACAAACCGGTTGTTATCCTTCCTCAAATGAGTGGGTCTATGCAGCTCAGGAATAGTGAGAGGGCGACCAGCCTTCCTAGATTGTAAAAATGAAACAAATTTCAATTTATATGTAAACTAAAAAGTAAAACAAAATTTTAAAATAGTTTACCAATGTATTAGCATGATGAGGCAGGTTGACAGAGCCAAGGTAGTGAAGCGAGCCACCCTTTTCTGATGCCCTATTCTGCTTAGCTTTTTCAGCTTTCCCTTTCCATGTGTCTTTTTCCTATTCAGCCTTGTATTGTTTCCAAACAATTTCATTCATATACTTTGGGCATTCATTTTTTGCTCTCAATTTGTAACACCAGTCTGATAATTGCTTGGACATTCTAATCCAAAAAACCCTCTTGACCTCCTCCTCGTCTTCAGGTTTCCAAGCCACTATGGTCTATATTAAACAAAATCAAAACACGTATTAGTGAATATATTAACCATTAAACAATACATTAAAATCAACAACATAAGAAATGACATAATTAATACTTACCGAGAACACTCTCAAACACACTTTCTCCACATCCTCAGAGATGGATGTCAACTTTTCACGAAACTCTGTCAAATAGTATTTCTTAATCACTTGATTGACCGCTTGTGAACTAGTGTTCGATTTAAGAAACCTGCATATTGAAATTGTTGCAAAATTAACAAGCATATATATATGCATCAAACCATGAATTTAAATTAAGTAAAAGGAAAAACAATACTTACACATCGCCACAGAGCCTGATGACTTTGCGACATCGCATTCTTGTGGTCGACAACAACCTCTTCCTCTGATGATGCGTCGTCAATATCACCACCATCAGCGTCAATATCACCACCATCAACGTCAATATCACCACAAGCCAAGTCGAATATTTCGTGGGTCTGAGGCAAAATCCGGATGGACTCGATCAAAGTGTTTCCACGCCTCACCATCAGATGGATGGCGTAAGATATCTGAGGTATGTCTATTCTCATAATGCCACGTCATTTTCTTCGCAATTTCAGCCGATGCAAACATTCTTTGCAACCTTGGAACAATAGGCAAATAGAACATCGACCTTACAGGAATGGGTTTATAGTTACCTTTGTCTCCTTTACGAACATGATACCTCGACTTTCCACAAAATCTGCTCGCTTGTAGCGCCGCATCGGTTTTACCAAATTCGTTGTCGTAAAACAACATGTGCCCATCCTCACAACAGTCAATCTTCTTATATTCCAATCCCAACTTTGAAACTAACATTTTTGCTTCATAATAACTTTTTGGCAAATTATCCTTATTAGGTGTCCCGTTCAACATCATTTGAGACACAAAATTTAAACCCAACTCAGAAATATTGCTCATGGACTTGAGAGCTAAAAGCTTCACAGACATAGATAATTTTGACTCTGGCGAGCCTTCAAACAACGGTGTGTTTGCCTCTTTTAACACACAATAAAATCTTTGTGCTTCTTCATTTGGAGCTTCATCATGATCGTCATATTGAGGCTCATCAAATGGTACATTCACCCCAAGACCATCACAAATCATGTTTTCCATCGACTGAAATTGCTCATTAGCTGGAACACGAAAACTAGAACTACTTGAAGCCCCTAAGTCTAAATTTGGAAGTCGTTCTCCATGGTCCTCCCAAATAAAATAATTTGGCTTAAACCCATTACGATACAAGTGCTCCCTAATTTCATCATCAGTACTAATAGGTACACCGTTGCAATTAAGGCATGGACATCTAACCCCTCCTTCATTTTTAGCCTTCTCATGTTGCCACGCTACCCATAAAAACTCTTCAACCCCTTTAACAAAATTTTCTTTCAAAAAAGATCTTCCCGGATATAACCTATCATACACCCAACCACGATTTAATTGATTCAAATTCATCTACACGCATTTAAAAAAGCGAGTTAGATTCCCATAAAAATTCCCAACATATAACATATCAAGTTAGTGGCATCGATATTATCTCGGTGGAAATGATTTCGAGCCGAATATGGGGGTCAAGGACAGCACAAAACCATTTTCCATCCAAGTAGTGAAGGAAGTTATTTCGAACTCCCAACCTTACCGTTGTTAGAATTGTCTTGCAATTATCTCAATGGAGATGATTTCGAGCATAATATGGGGGTGAGGGACACCACCTCACCCTTTTCCATCAACAACACACAATAAAAAAATCCGATATAGTCATCTAACCTAGGGTTCATCAAACATCAAAACAACTATTTAACACAATTTCAATTTCAAAATTAACGTACACTTTACAACAATTATCAATTCCAAATTAACAAACATACACTTCTCATTTAACATCTCCAACAACATACACTTATCATACATTATTATTCAACATAATAACAATCCTAAACACTAATATCAATCAAATTCATAAAGAAAAATAATATTTCAATCAACTTCAAATCAAATTCCTAAACACTATTATTACTTTCTAAATAAGAATCATTCCTAAACACTAATATAATCAAATCAATTTCTAAACATTTCAAAAATCATTCCTAAACACAAATGTCAATATCTATCCTAAACACTAAAATCAAATAAATTTCTAAACATTCTAAAAATCAATCCTAAACACTAAAATCAAAATTAAAGAAAAACTAACCATTTTGAGTCACGAATCCAACGATCTCTTGGCGTTATGGTGACGATGTGCACTCCGGTGCGTTGGTGAGCAACAAATCGTTCCTATGGGTGAGGAAAGTAAGAAAAATCAATAGAGGGAGTTAAGGCACTACAACATTTGGACCCTATGGCAACGCCCAAAATTGCAACTTCAAAAAAACCGTTGCCTTAGCCAACAATGGCAACGGTTTTTGAAGCGATCTCTTTCATTTTTTTAAAATTTTTTCAATGACAACGGCTCAAAACCGCTCCCATAAAGTCTCTATCGCACGGTTTTTGTTTATGCTTTTAAGAACGGCCAAAACCGCTTCTATAAAGTCTATCGCAACGCTTTTTTATTTACGCTTTAAGAACGGCCAAAAACGTTGTCGTAGAAGAAGTATTAAAAAATTAAAAAAATTGAGCGCTAAATAATAGCGCGTTTTCAGATTGCCAGAAAAATTTCAAACAAAAAAAAAACTTAAACCAAAAAAGAAATCGATTGAAACGCACTTGACCTCACTCCCTCAAAACACTTCGTCTCCCTCTGAAATGCAAACCCTCTCATAAATCGGTTCCTTCCTCTTGTTCATCCCTCTCCTGGTTCAACGATTTCAAGCTTCAGGTTCGTTTCCCTCTCTCTTGAACTTTCATCTTCATCGTATATTATTTTTCATCTCAAAATCTAATTTGATATCTGAATTGGTATGGATCTCCCCGTTTGAAATTGGTTTTGTTTCTATCTTATGATTCAATTTCACCTTTGTTCGATCCGCTTTGCATATGTGTTGTGCTCCAGTTGTCGTCGCCGTCGACGACGTTGCGGTCAAGCCATACGATACATCCAGAAACCAATCGATTTGGGCGTTTGCTCGGTTATCTCTGCAAGATCAGGTCATAGATAGCGAAGCAGTGAAGATCACATCTGGACTTCTTTGTTCTCAAAAGGATTTGAGTTATGTTGAAGGGTTTGATGACTAAATGTGAGGTTGATTGTCATATTAAATTTTCTGTTGGAGCTTTACTTGCCATCTTCTTTAGAGTTTATGGGTTAAATCTTGTTGCAATTTAATATCAACTTGATAGTGGTAGTATACACACAAACTGTTTGATGAAATTCCACAAAGAGATGTGCTAGTCTGTTTGACGGTGAAGAAGGTGTTCTGTCTGAAACTTACCAGGTGAGACCAAATCTTATAAAGACAATTGTGTCATAGATCACCCTGTTTGACCATTTGCTAAATTTTATTTCATGACTTGTCATTTCTTATTGGCTTCCACATCTCGTTTACACCTGGCTTCATTCTCTATAGATTGATGATGAAGAAAAAATCACCATGATTGACTTACCACAAATGGTATCTGTTTCTTCTGTTTTGAATTTTTTGAGCATCATTTGAAAACCAGTCTCATGGCATTTGGTATAATTGAATAACTACTGGCATCTTCTGTTTATTTTAGACAAGGTCTGCTAGCAAAGCTGCGGGCATGTTTTCTGGAACACAAGAAAAGTGTGCCACATGTGGCAAAACTGCTTATCCATTGGAGAAGGTAAGAGAAATAAATTTGTTCATCATTTTTATTCTACAGTCACAAATTTGGATGTATCGGAATTTCAGACTATAAGAACAAGTATCTTTTCTTGATCCTACAGAATGTAGATTAGTAGAGTATCCTCCTTCGCTGCCTATATTGTATGTGGGTAGCCAAAACAGTTAACATCCACATGTCTTTGTGAAAATTGAGAGGGTATGTATATGTAGAGCATAGCAAGGCTTCCTTCTCTGGAACTATTTACGAGTTTTGGACTGAAGTGTCAGCATGACTACAAATGCATTAGCTTGACCTTTGTAATCATGGTTTTGCGAAATTGAGCAATGTGTTTTGCCTCCTACATTGTCAAGTCGTGTGCTATGCTATCAAAATCAGAGTTTGAACCGCTTTCAATATTTAGACCACAAGTCGACTTTGATAAGGTTTCCTTAGCTTAGTGAGAGATATAGTTTGGAGAAGAAAATTATGTTATGTGTTCATGTTATATTCTGAGCCAAATATGTAAAACCTATATTCTGATTCAGTTTATGCTTCTTACAAAACAATAAATAGAAACTGCATTTCCTCATGAATAATTCTGATACTTCTTCCTCAACACTTCTCCAAAGAGATATCCTTGTTTGCTGTTGTTGGTAAGTGGTAAGGAACAAATATACCTGGTGGTTGAAACGAGATATGAAGTATGTCTGTTAGCATTTCCGATAACAGTGTTGATTAGGCAATTAATGTGGGTGTATTGTGTTTGTCGTAATATCAACTTGTACTATGTTGTGCCGAAGGGGTGTTTAGTGATTAGGGAAAATCCGAACCAACCTAGAATCCAACCCAAACCAACCTATTTGATTCAGGCGTTTTTGTGTTCTGGC
The DNA here is from genome assembly GCA_020916435.1 of Oxytropis ochrocephala. NCBI lineage: Eukaryota > Viridiplantae > Streptophyta > Magnoliopsida > Fabales > Fabaceae > Oxytropis > Oxytropis ochrocephala. The sequence goes on from CM037093.1 coordinate 21,951,844, forward strand.
CAAACTCGAATCGGGACGGGAGAGTAGGCGATCTCTCCACCCAATTTGGAATTGGGTTTAACTCTCTAAGAAAAACACTTGTCTGATTCAAGTTAGCTAAAGTTCATTGACCTTTTCTCCTAATTGATTATCCGGTCTCAGGTAAGACTTAAGATGCTAGATCACCTGAAATGAGGGAGTATAGTATTAGTATTAAAGTATATAACCAAACTGCAGAGTCTACCAGTTTCAATCTTCAAGTAAATTGCCGGAAGTAGTGAATCAAGTTACTATAAATCTGCAGAGTTAGCCTTAGAATGTCTTATTTTTCTTGTTGCCATCTATTCTATACTGAAAGTCAATCTTGTTGCCGTGTTTTGTTGAACCTATATAAGAATATAAGAATATATATAAAAGATATATGATTTTAATTTTTATGTACCATTTTTATTTGTTGATGAAGTGTGTGTCATTTACATGTCATTTTTATGTGCCATTTTTTATTCTATACTGAAAGTCAATCTTGTTGCCGTGTTTTTGTTGAATCTATTTTTTTGGATTAATATCTTATAAATTTGCTGGTTTTTAAATTTACTTCCTTTTCATTCATTTTCGGACTTAACTGCTTGTTCTGATAGTTAATGTTTTTCGTTGTTTCAGGTACTTTTACCGTGATGTTGAATGTATCTTCAAGTTTTTCAGAAAGAGGTTTGTAGTTTTTGGCATAATGTATTTATGAACTTCACTAACTGTTTAGTTTGTGGGGGATGGATTATCTTCAAGTTTTTCAGAAAGAGGTTTATAGAGTTTTTTGGCATAATGTCTTGAACTACGATTCTTTATTAGCTCAGAATTGTTTTCTGATTTTGATTCAACTTGGATGAAGTTTTCCTTGTTTTACTTATTTTCTTAGATGATGAAAAGTTGATATGGGACCATATATATTATCTAATGCTTTCAGTCCCTACCATTCTGGCTTTAGCAGCAGATCCTATTGCTTCTCTGATCGATACCGCATTCATCGGCTGCATAGGTAGAAAGTTGGTTGAATTATTTGATTGTGTATGCTGTTGTAACTAGTCCTCTTTCATAAGATTCTCAATTTATCAGTCATATTCATTAGCTTGTAATATTGAACTATATTTTGTAGGTCATGTGCTGCTGTGGGAGTTTCAATTGCTATTTTTAATCAAGTATCCAAAATTGCAATAATTCCACTAATCAGTGTTACAACCTCTTTGGTTGCTGAAGATACCATCAGAAAAAGAAATACTTATCAATGCCTCTTCTGTTGATGAGGAAATCAACTTGGAAGCAGTAGAAAATATAAGGCAATCTGGTATCTATTTTCACATAATAACAACTAAAATGCTTTCAACATCTATTTAACCTAATACACATATTTCTTACAACTTGTAAGCTTTCCTGGATTAATCTTCCTTTTTTCATTTAGATCCTGAATGTGGTACATCTTCAACAAATATTGACAGTGTAGCTAAATTTGGCTATGAAAAATCTATATTCCATCAGCGCCACCAGCATTAGTTATTGGCGGCGTGCTTGGAATCCTACAAGCTCTCTTTCTAATTTTCACAGTTAAACCGGTCTTGAATTACATGGGGCTTCATTCTGTGAGTCCTCCTCTCTAAACAAAGCTATTAGAATTCTTATGTTCTATATGAAATCAAAACCATATTTCTTGTCACTTGGTCTGGTTGAATATATAATTTTGCTTTATCTAATCTTTATTTTGATTTCCATACAGAATTCTCCTATGTTAAAACCACATGGACATAACTCATAAGGCATATTTGAATCGACTTATGCAAACCTTATCTACTGACATAATGTGTTTGGGAGAGATTCTGAAAGAGCTTATAACCGTTATAGCGTTTCGTAGCTTAGAGTTTTATAACTCTATGTAAACACATGAGAGTCAAAGAAGCTAGTTTTAAATTTACTTAGGTGCAGTATTTCTAGTTTCCTAGCTTGTAGGAAATTAGGAGATTAACATTAATCCAAATACTAGAGTATACTAGAGTAATAAAGTACAAATATTGCATTAATCGAATTTTGTTACTTTTGTAGGAAAATGATGAAGGAGATGAAGGTCTTCATGGCTTGGATGATGAAGAGTTTGAAGACATATGTTGAAGATCAAGTTTTATTTTTTTGGTACTTTTGCCGTGTGTTTTTGGATGATGACTTGTTACTTTTCTTTGTGCTTTTTGTAGTAACAAATTTTCGTTTAAGATTGTGAATTGTTACTTTTGTTGTGTCCTTGAAGTAGCAATATAAGGATCATTATGTCTTTTAAATTGTTTCATTTTAGTAACAAATCATTTCAATTAAGAATGAGATGCAAATAGGGTAGTTATTTGCGGTTGTTTGTAATAATGTTAATTTTATAGCGTTATTTGTTGACATAGATTATTAAAATAAAGAGAATGGTTTTTCGTGTTATAGCAGCGGTTTAAAAGTGTTGCCATTAGTGGCAAGGATTTTTGTTTTAGTGTATAAGGCAACGGTTATCCATTTGTTGTCATATCGACAACGGTTTTAACATGTTGCCATAGGTGGCAAACGGTTTTTGAATGTTGCAAAAAGGGCAACGGTTTGCAACCGTTTCCATAGAAGTGGAAACAAAAACCGTTGCTTTCTATCTCGCCAATGGCAGCGGTTTTTCCTATACGTTGCCTTAGTTGCGTAAAACCGTTGCCTTTAGTTTTAGGCAACGCCCCGCAGTCTAACGGTTTCAAAACCGCTGCCGTGAGGCTTTGGCAACGGTTTTTTGGCTTTAGGAGACGGTTTTTGACCGTTGCCATAGGGTCAAAATGTTGTAGTGAGGGAAGTTCGGAGAAGAGAGAAAGAGAGAGAAGAGTGAGAAAAAACAAACCTTAAGTGATGGTGGAGGAGTTGGTGGCGGCGTGGACGGTGGTGGAGGTGGTGGTGGCGAAAATGGAGAGATATGGGTGGTGGTGGTGTTGGGGTCGGAATAGGAAAGATGAGAGAAATGAGCGAGAGAAGAGAAAGAAGTGGGAAGAGGAAAGAAAAGTGCTTCGGTTACATAAATAAAGTTAGCGAGGGAATTTTTGATTTAGCGAGGGAATGCAATTAGCGAGGGAATTAAGTAGTTAGCGAGGGAATGATATTAGTGAGGGAATTATTACATTTAGCGACGGAATTCAAAACGAAATATGTGGGTTACAGCTGTGTTTGAATTTAGCGAGGGAATTATAACTATTAGCGACGGAAATATTAAAAAAAAAAATCAGCGCACCTTTAGCGATGGCCTTATCCGTCGCTAATTCCCTCGGTATAGCATATTTAGCGACCCTCCTATATTCCCTTGCTAATTTCCCTCGCTAATACTGTTTTTTTTTTTGTAGTGTAAGTGGCAGAGGTAAGGCAGGCTTGTTTGGAAGACACGAGAGGAGCACGTGGATAGAACGTGAGACTAGCTGAAGGTCAAGCGAATGAGTGAAGCCGTGGAGAAGTGGCGCGAAGAGTTTCATCCCACTAACCATGCTAGTGGAGATCGTGGGTAATGGCTCCACTATTTTAGGGCTCGGGAGCAATGTTGATCTTTAGTAGATCCAACAATAGGCAAATGTTGGCTAGGAAAGTGGCCGACGAGGGCCTATGTGTGTGTGTGTGTGTGTGTGTGTGTGTGTATATATATATATATATATATATATATATATATATATATATATAACACATCAATCAATACAAACCCAAATTTATTTCATTTTTATCTTCTTTACCGCACTTTTACTTATGTTTATCTTTATGCATTAGGCCAGTAGAATAATCCAACCCTCGCGTCGCATCCACCCAACCTGACCCTTTCTAGAGGAGTCAGGATACCCATAGCCGAGGAGCAGAGTTCCCTCCTCGGCGCTATTGGTTGAAGAAACAAGGAATTATAAAGACTTGTCCAAACCTCTGGCCAGTTCCACGACTAGGACCTAAGAGTTTGACGACAACACTTATTTTTTATCTTTATTTTTTTATCGCATCACCTATCTATCACGCATTTCTCTATATCTATCTTTTTCTCCGTCAACAGTGAAACATTTCCCTTATTAACTATCCCAACGGTTAACAAAATTCGACGAATCTTGATACATGGTAACGTATTAAAAAAGCAGGTTTATTATGTTATACTATTTTATTAGTGAACAGACTATATATTTGATCAAGTTTGTCGATGATTAATCTCGGAATACCTCTTTTCTTTTCAAGCGTGATTATTTCAATCTTTGAATTTCGAACTTGCGATACATTGTTTAAGATGGATCTGAGACCATGTTTAAGATAGATGAATCCATGTTGTCGGTGGTGAATTGGTCATGATTCCCAAATTCATGTTTTTGGCACAAGATGAACGATGGACCATAGACCAATTAATTACTGCAGCTGAATGGTACCATTTCAATCATTTCCTTCGTGTGACTGACTTGGTTGATGCCACCTCTAAATCGTGGAAAGTTGATATTTTCCAAACCTTGTTCTCTGCTTCTGTCGTTGAGTCCATATTGAGGACACCTCTTTATCATTTTGTTGTTGATGATATGCTTGTTCGGGAACCACAAGTCAAGCTTATATAGCTTCTGTGAGGAGTGCACACAAGTTGTTGATGAATAGAGTTCTTCACACAAAATTTTCAAGTTATAAGAAATTGGTCGGCCATTTGGAAATTAAAGATTCCCCTAAGGTGAAACATTTTTTGTGGGCTTATGCAGGAACGTGTTACCTGTACGGTCTAATCTTATTCATCGTCACGTCAATATTGTCCCGAATTGCCCTTGGTGCGTCAGGAATATTGCTAAAACCAAAAAGCATCTATTTATTTCTTGTCCTAAAGCTGTTAGCATTAATTTAATTCAGTAAACAAACATTAATTTACCGGCCGGCCAGCTTTGTTTTGGTCAAAAAGTCTTTCTTTTTTAAAAATATAATACTAAATAATCAAATTATCTAAATCCATATTTCATAAGGGCCCAACGACACATCACCTTAACGTAATAGGTGTATATCTAAACAATTCATTTCATCGTGACTTGATAAAAAAAATACAAAAAACTTGTTCAGTTGCGCTATAAATACCAGGCTCAACTTAGTTCATAAACCACACTAAACAACCTCATCGATCATATTAATCTCTCTCCTTATTTAGCAATTTGATTTTGATATATCGATCATGGGTGTTATAAGTTTCAATGAAGAAGCCACCTCAGTTGTAGCTCCAGCTAGGCTTTACAAAGCTCTAGTTACAGATTCTGACACCATCATCCCAAAGGCTGTTGATGTGATCCAAAGTGTTGAAATTGTTGAAGGAAACGGTGGCCCCGGAACCATCAAGAAACTCACTTTCGTTGAAGGTCAGTACATTTCTTATGATGTTTGTTTTATTTATTTATTTATTTATTTATTGTGATTGTGAAACCAATATTTATGGATGATGTGCAGATGGAGAAACCAATTATGTATTGCACAAAGTGGAAGTAGTTGATGAAGCTAACTTAGTGTACAACTACAGCATAGTTGGAGGTGTGGGATTACCAGAGAGTGTGGAGAAGATTTCATTCGAGGGTAAACTGGTTGCAGGTTCAGATGGAGGATCCATTGCAAAGATGACTGTGACATACCACACCAAAGGTGATGCTACTCCCACTGAGAAGGAACTCTTAGATGGCAAAGCAAAGGGTGATGCTCTCTTCAAGGCTGTTGAGGGTTACGTCTTGGCCAATCCTGATTACAACTAAACTGCATATACCTAATATATATGGTTGGTGTATTGGTGTTGTGCTTAATTTGGTTGCTCTTTTCTTCTGGTGCGGAAGTGTGTGTGAGATTGTGTGTTGTACTGTGTACCTCGTTTCATATCAATAATAAATGATAATACTATAATTACTACAGAATAATTTAGCAATTGTTAGCTTATAATTGTTCTTACATATTGAGGGTAGCTCTTACATATTGAGCTATGTTTGACAAAAATTAGCGGTTGAAGTAACTTATTGAAATAAAATTATATAAATAGACATTTGTAATTAATATTTAAAAATGATAGAGAAATTCATTTAATGGAGGACAAACTAAGCCTGAAAATCATTTATGAAGAGGTTTTTTTTTTGTTTTGTTTTTAAATTAGTACAAATTGGTGGGGATGGAGACATGAGAAGGGAAAAAGTGAAACGTACCATGTTCGAACTCTACTGTTATTTTTTAGATATCTACTGTAAAAGTCTGCATAACACTTTCGTGTATTTTACATTTAGACCATATACTCGAGAAACAAAAGAATGATTAATTTGTCTAGGAAAACTTAATTTTATTTTATTGAAAATCATTTATCAAGAAGTTTTTTTTTTAAGATTAAGGTTTAATTGAATATCTCTCTTGTTTATTTTTTATACTAAATCCCAAGTCTACGACCTCTATCAAGTATAGATTAAGATCCTTTTCGATATTGAAATTTTCCAATAGAAGAGATCATAGACTCAGTTATTAAAATAATACATTTTTAAAATAATATTATTTCAATTATCGAGTCTTTCCCTCTCCTACTCAATCACGGGAGAAGATTTAGACCTACCAAGCACATGGTTTATCCTAAAGCATATTATAGCTACAAGACTTTTTTTAGTGTCACTAAATGACAAGCTTATAAAAAAAAGTTAGTAGCTAGATGACAAATTGACAACTCCTAATATTCTTTCTTATACTTCACTTATTTAATAGCTTATCTAATTCCACCACTATCTTTTGTCTTTATTAGGATTATATATATATATATTTCATTTATATCTACTGTTTTGTCTTTTTTCTCCATTCACTTAAACATGAAAACATAAAAGTGTCAAAAATTGACTCTTATTGCTAAACGAGACTCCAAAAAATGTACTTCACAGTGGTGAATGAAGGAGTATGGAGTGTCCTCAAAGATCTTGTGAAAAAGGTGTTGATAGCCACTTGCAAGACACAGTGGTGACTGAAGGAGTATGAAGTAGTGTTTAGTGTTTACTGTTGAGTGAAAGCATAACTTATATTTATGGTATGACCTAGTTTACATTGTAGTAATGTAGTAAGGGCTTTTTTTACACCCCCTCATTATCACTCCCACCTCCATAAATACCGTTTTGGACAAAAATGCCTCCAGCAATAGTGAAAATTTCGGAATTACCTTAGAGAAGAGGTAAATTCGGTAGGGGGTTTGTGGTTTTCCGGAATTACCAAAAACTGAGGTAAATCCGGTTTGCAAAATGTGAACCGGAATTACCTCAGTTTTTGGTAATTCCGAAACCCCAAACCCCCTACCGGATTTACGTGGTTTTTACGGTATTTTTCGGAAAAAAAAAATTAATTAAAAATAAATTAAAATTAATTAAAGACGCGTTTTTGATGACGAAACGAAATAATACATGAAAGTTCTGAACGGAAACAACAAAACACAGCAACAAAGAAAATGAAAAGACGATAGAAATTAGTGAGATGGTGGTTGGAGACGTCGAAGGACCTCAAGAGCGGTCATACGGTTTCCGTTTCGACATACAACCGAATAGGACTCGTGATCCGAAATATGTCAAAACGGTCCATCATTACTCGAACGTCATCGTTGTTCTTCACATCCATGGTGGACCACTGAACACGATTATTATCGCCCATAGTGGGGTAACGATAAATGATCCGGGTGACTTCTTGTTTGTCACACTCCAGCTGCACCTTCGTTGTTATTTTTTCTTTCAGAGCTTCAAAGGTGATGTCGTCGTTAAGCCTGCATAAAATGAGGTTTGGACTCTCGAAATGGACATCATTTTCTCTGTTTGTGATTGTGCCCTGATTGACGTATTGTTATTTAAATCGTAAATCGTTCGTATCGTATTTTAAAAATAAAACGCGTGTAAATCTTAATTTAATATACAAACTTTTTAAAAAAAAAATTAAAAATTTCGGAATTACCTCTAAAAAAGGTAAATCCGGTTCAAAAAAGGGGGTATTTCGGATTTACCTTGTAATTTTTTAGAGGTAATTCCGAAATTTTTAATTTTTTAAAAAAACAGAGGTATTTTTGGTTTTAATGGGGTTATGGAGGTGTAGGAGAGAAGAAGGGGGTGCGAAAAAAAAGCCATGTAGTAATTGTCTCTTATCATTAAAAGTCTTGTATGTTTCTGTTTATGTTTTAAAATGGGAATTCATGTCAAATTGGTCTGTCATGTTTCCGTTTATGTTTTAAATTAATCATTTATATGTTTCGTTTATAAGAACTAATTTGTAATAGAAATATAAATGACCAATTTGAAATATATAAAAAAACATAAATAGTTGAATGTAAAAAACGTAAAAAACAAATCTAAAATTTTAAATAAACATAAATGATGCCAAAACAGTTTTGCCCAAAATGTATTTTTTTTTGGCTAAAAGATTTTTTAGTCACTCATGAATGTCGAAAATTCGGTTTAGTCTATGATCCAAAATTTTTAAAATAGTCCCCGCAATTAGTAAGCGTTACTACTTTAGTCCTCTGCATTTGTTACTTTACTCTTAAAAAGGAGGACTAAACTGGATTTCTTGACATTTGCGAGGGACTAAAAGTACTGCTTTAAATGGAATTGCGAGGACTAAAGTAGTGAATGCGAGGACTAAAGTAGTAACGTTTACTAATTGCGGGGACTATTTTTAAAATTTTGGAATTGCGAGGACTAAAGCTGGATTTTCTTGACATTTACTGAGGACTAAAAGTACCTTTTAGCTTTTTTTGGTCTAGGTCTCTTTGACCCCACTCCGGTGTCGGGAAAAAGGCGCGAATAATCCGGAGTTAGTGGGAGTAAAGAAAGTTCGACTCGATTTGTTCCATCAGGGGATCGACCGTCAGTCTTAGCTAATCCGCTTTTAGATGGAGTGCATTAATCACTTACACCCAAGCTTGGAGTTAGCCCAAAATGTATTTTATATCAATGAATCTTCTCCAAGTCAGTCTTTCGCGGAAACAAATCAAAAATCAGAAAAATAAATTAGAAAAGGACAGACATGTCTGTAGCCAATAATGTTGAAGCGATAATGGGTTTTCAGTTCTTTTTTATTTCCTAGTCAAAGCTTAGCCGTCCCTTCTCTTTCATGGACGCAATTATAATATCAAGTTGGAAAATGCATTAGAAAATTCCTACAACGGTGTTTATTAGTTGAGCATAATTTTTTATTTACCGTATTATTGACACACAATATTTATTAATTTTGTAAGTGACTAATCTACAACGGTGAACCTAACTGACCATATTTTTTTTTTTTTAGATAAGCAATTTGTTGTATTAATACCGAAAAAAGGGGGTACACAAGGCATGCGCCACCCCATACACACAGAAGCCTCGTTAAAGCCTCCAGAAGCCAAAGCCCTTGTGGGAAAAGACCGGGAAGGAAAAAAAGTCCCAACTACAAAATACATCATCAAGTCATATACGAGATTACAAGATACATCATCAAGTCATATATGAGATTACAATAAGGATAAGCAACCCAACAGGCAAACATGCCAATCCGACCATTCCACCGAACCTTTCTCCTTCCGCGCTTTGAACCAACTCCATGCACAATATTTGACACTTGTAACTACCTCGGTGATGGTAGCTATCTCCCTTTGAATACAATCTTGTTCCTTGCCAACCAAATCGTCGGATGACCACCAACCATATGTATATCCGGCTTATTTTGGTGCGTGTGGATTTTCTCCCAACAAAATTATTGTCACACCTAAAATTTAAATTTGAAATTTGGATCTTGGAGTGAGATCTAAACCCAATTACCGCTTGAATGCCAGTATTAGTTTAGTACAATAGTACAATATAAGGTCAAACTCAAATTTTGGGCTTATAAAAAAAACTCAAATTTTGGCTAACTTTAATATTAATATATAAAATGAAATAGAGAAACAATAAATAAGTATTTTGCATATATAGTAAAATAAATTAAATAAATAAATTAGTATTTAATATAATTCTCCAATTTGAGATAGAAAAGAAAACAATCAATAAAATATATTTATAATCAATAAGTACTTTAATATTATTTATTAAGTATTTTAAATATTTTATTTTAATTACATAAGGCCACAATTTCACTCTTCCGCATCTACCTTTTGTCTCTACATGTTGTAGTCCAAATCCGCCATCTTTGACTAATGAATGAGTCTCACTTTCACCCTTCACTTCTCTCCCAAACTCTTTCTTATAATTAAATGTTTTTATAAGCAAAAATTTATTGATGAGAGTATTAGGGGAGCTCAAACCCACAAACACATCACAATTTAAAAGGAGGGCATTATTCCACCAAGAAGAAATGGAATAACTAGAACCTCCGCGCCCACTCCATAAATAAACCAACTCCAAGATCAACATTTTATGCGGGTTACAATCAAATCAATATTGAGATCTTCTTCCCTAAACAAAACACTATTATTTGCTTTCCAGATGCACCAACATGTTACCAACCATAACATGTATTTAACCTTCTTAGTCTTTTTGCCCGAACACAACTCACCAAAACCTATAAAATGTTGAGCAACATTCACCGAGTTTGGCATCTGCACGTCCAACCAGAGACCAACATTCCCAAACACTTCTTGGGAGACTACATTACGCTTAAACAATAAATCACGAACATGAAGTGAGTCATTGAACAATCTCCAACTAAATTTTTGATGGAATAGTCGTCTTCAATAACGCCTTGAAATCGAAATCATGTTGTTGTTCTCAACTGATTCAACACTATCTTTTGTGAGAAATTTGCATGCGTAGAAAGATCGACGGTGAAAGCCTTGCTTGAGTCTAAGGTCCAGATCCAATAATCTTCATCATCACGATTGATAAAAACATCATGTAATATCAAACTCAACATTCTAGCCACTTCAAGTTGATTGTCATCCATATATAGTTAAACACCTAAAAGTTGTGATTATTGATTTTTCACCTTGATTAATAAATTTTGACACATGATATATCCGTTAACCATCTATTAAGCATAATTAATCACACATTTGAGCTGTGTTTTTTTTCGATAATTACATTTGAGCTGTGTAAACCACTTAAATTTTGCTACCAATAATTATCCCATTTGTTTTTTTATAAATCGAGTATCCTCTGTGCACAATTGCAGAAATTAATCCCTCGGGTAGGACCACAATGAGCGACAAAACTCTCCCTCAAAAGATTTAACACTACTGGATTCCCAAGTCTTGATTCGAATCCAAAACCTTGATTAAGCTAAAAGAAACTTAAACCATACCTCTGCCAAGTGCTCTTAGGTATATAATCATCCCATTTTATGTTCAAAACACTACAAGAAAAATTTGTTTTAGCCACCAGCAATTGCCACAGAGCTTATTAAAGTCGATAATTTGCCACTTGAGTTCTGACGGCATGCGTAAAAAAATAAAAAGCGCGAAATTTCCGTGGTGTTTGCCACGGGTTTGCCACGGACATGTGAAATGATGAGAAATTTGCCACGGAGATGCCGTGGCAAGTCCGTGGCAACGCATTGATCAAAAAATAAAACCGGCCGATCCCTAAAAATTTATTCACGCATTCACATCTCTCTTGTTCAACTTTCTCTTTGCGCAAACCCTAGACCAGAAATTGTTTTCGTCTTCCTCTGGTTCCCTCTCAAACCCTCACGCCCTAAGCTCTCTCTCGAACCCTCTCGCCCTCTGGTTCACTCTCACAAAACACCGTGACACACCTCTCTACCTCCACGCCTCACGCTCCAAAAAACACCTCCTTGTAAGAACTCCACTACTTCTCCTTCCCCTGCGAGAGAGACCCCTGCACTGCTTTGTGATTTTCCTTCGCACCCACTCAGGTACAAATCTGTGTAAGTTTTTGCAAGCTGTTCATGTTTTCCACTTTGATTTTCCTTATCGATTCTGCAAGCTGTACAAATATTAATTTGGGGTTTGTTTTGATTTTTTATTTCTAAAAAGGGGTTTGTTTTGAAAAGGGGGGGTTTTGCATTTTAGCATTTTCATGTTATTGTTAAATGTTAATCGAAATTTACTGCATTGCATAATATTGCTTCTGGAAGAGATTTGAAGAAACTCCTCACGCATGTTAAATATTTTTCTCATAAATAATCTTCACAAATTATGTGGGCTAAATGTTAATTATATTTCACAAGATGTTTATATGATTACTGGTTGCTGTACTAATGATTGCTAATAAAGTATTAGTTTAACTTTCATAAAGAGCTGAAACATTGTTGTTCTTTCATACATTGACTTTTACTGAGGATTTTGTTGTTGATGTCATGTTAGATTATCGTTAGCTTGTGGATTCTATCAATTGTGGGTACCTGGGCAAATTTCTTGACCCTGTTCTACATAAGTAAGAATAATTTTTATTGATTTATGCATATATTTTTTCAATTTTTGAATTACTATGAAATTTTACTGATTTGCATAATCTTCATTTGCAGCTTTTGTTTTGTTGTTCACGGTTCCTTTCCTGTATGATAAGTATAAGGATAAGATATACCCTCTAGCCAAAAAGGCAGCCATTGAGATTAATAAGCAATATGTTGTGTTTGATGCAAAGGTTTTGAGTAAGATCCCAATAGGTATAAGTTGAAAGGCAAGTTAGCTTAGTGTTGAAGAATTTGTGTCCTCTCGAGAAAAAAGAGGCTCCAGTTATTAAGTTTCATATACAAGTGTCTATGGTCTTTTTCCATATACCAAGCCTTGTTTTGGATTATTGTTGTGCGGGTATGACACTCGTGAAGATGTAGTTTTAAATTTTGCTGGAGCATATGTTTAGGATAGTGTGAGTAGTTAAGCATAATTGTACATATTTAACATCTCTAATGTAGGTGTTTAGGATAGTGTGAGTAGCTAAGCATAATTGTACTTGGTGAGTGACTCATTTCTCTTTTACCAATTTCAGCTTTGTTTTGAGGCTTGAGTAATGAACAATTTAAACATGCATTTCTCATTGGAATTAGTTCCTTATTATAGGGTTGCAGAATCAGAATTAATAGTATGAGTTTTACCATCTGAAGCAGTTATTCTTAAATTTTTCCCTTGAGTAATGAATTCTTATTTTGGCCTTGTGGATCTATTCTCAAGTATTAACAATTTGTTTCAATTCACATAGGAGTTCTGGTTCTGGTTCGCATTAGCATCGTGTTTGTCCTGGTCGCGTTCGTGTTCGTGTTCGTTTTGCTTTTGGTTCATGCTTGTTTCATCGGAGCTTCGCGTTCATTGTTCAAGTTCATTCGGGTTCGTTGTTGCTTCCCCTTGTTCAGGTACTTTTTGTTCTCTTGTTTTTGATATTTTTGTACATATTTGGAATACAACTGTTATTGGGGATGTTACTGATAATGTTCAATCATTTTGAATTTGCTTGATTTTTTGTATATAGTGATGGTTGAGTTCTGATACTTGACTTTATTGTTTGTTATTTTATCAGCTGGAACTAAGGCAACTTGAGAGAAAAATGGGAAGCAAAGAATGTTGGCAGGTCGATTTTGAATTGTTTCTTCAAGGTGAGTTTTTTTGGCATCCTTTCATTCAATATTTGATAACTTCCATTCAAGCACACACTATCATGGTTGGGAGATAACTCAAAACCAAACATGCAATATGTAATTTTGCTTCTTTTGTAATATAATCATATCAAGTTATGACTATTATTATACCAAATACTTATTTAAATTACTTCTTTAATAGTTTATTGTGGTGGTGGCAGGTTGGTTTTTATTGTTTCACTAATTGAAATTGCTAGAATGTTTTGTTTAACCTTGGATTGGATACATGTTTTTCTTTTTGTTCCTCAGGTCACAAAAGAAGTTTCACTTCTATCTAGATGGATGGCAATTGACCTCTATATTCGGGAAGTGGATAGCATCAGATTTGAGCTATCTATGAATCGGTGCAGTGATAGGTTGTCAAGACTGGCACATGAAATTCTAGAAGGTTTGTTAGTCAAAATTGGAGTTTGATATGAATGAGATTATTACATAGATAGCTATTGCATTTAGGGGTGACTGGGGGCTTGATATTTTCTTTAAGGACTGTTCTTATAGAGTATGGCTAGTCACTGTTGTATTGTCAATGTATGTTTGATACTCTTTTAATCCACTTCTAATAAAAGGTTGCTTTTCTTCCTCCACAGAAACTAAAAATGATAATCGTCGGGAGAATTGGAATCAATCCGCGAATAGAAGTCACTCACTTCCAACACAACTTCCAGCTAGAGCTCATTTACCCTCTTTTGCTCGTAATAGTTTTCTCCGTCTACTTATTTGAGCATATCATATGTCTATAATCTCAATATTTTTGTTTTCTAGACATTTTCTTTCTGACACTAATGATTGACTCAAATTAAAATTTGAGGAACCTCCAATCCTAAATTTATCTTCGGAGTGTTTAATTCTTAGTATTCTTTACTGATGTAGAAAATGGCGAATCTCAGCATCCTAGACTAGACATCCCAGGACCTGATCACAAGGTAGATCAATTCAGTGATTATGGCGTTTCTGAATATTTCTAGCATACTAGATAATTCTTGTTTTTCCCATTGATAGGATGGTGTGATTTCTTTAAGTTCATCTACATTCAGAAGTGGCAATCTCCCAATATTCAATTACCACTAACAAGTTCAGCAGATTCCAGCACTTCTTCAGCTGCAACTTTATCTTCTCCTACTTCCAACTCTGGTCAACTACTTTCTCAGAGGAAATTGATATAGAGGTGAGACGGTCCTGTTTAACAAACCGGTAGATGTATATCTTGTAGGATGGGAAAGCTTTTAAGTCTATTTTAGAAAAGGAAAGAAGTTGATATGAGAGTGGATGTTTCTACTTTCTATATGATTTGCTGAATCTTGATTAGCTATATATTTGCAATTGTGGTCTTTTTAGTTGAGGCTTGATTTTACTCCCACCTCAACATTGCTGGCTATTTTTGATTGGTATCTTGATTTCTTTTAGGTTCCTGCTGATGTCAAAGAAGTCTTGGATACATTCCGAATTGCTGCTGAACTAGGGAGCGATACACTTGGAGCCTATGTGATCTCCATGGCCTCAAATGTATGACTAGCTGCTACCATTCTTAAATTATGAATACACTTGGAGCCAATTTTATCTGAACATATAGCTTTCCCTATAATCCGTCAAGCTGGTATTCACATTGCTAACACTGTTCTTTTGCTTGATTATAAGGCAAGTGATGTCCTTGCAGTGGAGCTTTTACAGAAGGATGCACGGCTTGCTGTTATTGGGGAGTTAGGAAGAGCGGGTCCTGGTGGAACGTAAGTTTGAAACCTTAGGTGGAACTTATCCATCTTATAAGTCTGATCAAAATGGGACATGAGATAAAAAAAATTACTTGCCCATTATATCATTATTATGAATATTATTTCTTAAATAAAAACCTGAAATAAATGTGGTAACAATGTATTTTACATGTTGTCCATACACATATAAATTTGATTTGTTTGGAAATTGAGTAGTGGGGTTTAGTGTATAAGACTACTACCTGATCATATAAAATAGAGGATGAAGAATACTGTAGTCATGAGCTATGAGGACAATGTTTGTTAAGGAAATGTTTATTTTTAGCTAGCTTAATGTTACTCAGCATGTATATATGTTTGAAGATTTAATTTTTTTATTTTTTTATTTTTTTGACGGATTTGCCGCTTGGTTTGCGATGAAATTCGCGGCGACTTTGCCACGGATATTTTGCGGCGGATTAGCGGCGGAAAAATTTGCCATGGAAAAGTCTGTGGCAAACGATTTGGGACGAGCGTTTTTGCCACCATTTTTGGTCCGTGGCAAATGTTGTTTTGCCACGGAAATTTGTACATTTGCGACGGAAATGTCCGTAGTAAATCAGCAATTTTCTTGTAGTGAAACTCATTTCTCTTTGAAAAACAGAAAATACCTAAGATTCTAACTCGTATTGTTACATGTTAATTATTCCCCGAGTCAATTCACATTACTTAAACTTAACCCCAGTTTTTTTTTTTCATTTAAAAGACATATTTCAAATTAGAACTTTTTAAATTCATTTTTTCATACACTCACCTGCATTCATATATAGGTATTCAGGTTATTTTAAGTATTTCTCTGCATTCATATATATATATATATATATATATATATTCAAGTTAAATTTAAGGTTATTTAAGTATTTCTTTTTTATTTTTTTTGCAAATGAAAGGGTTATGGAGTCTAGTTAAAATCTTCTGAGCAAAAAGCTTCCTTAGGGAAAAAACATCTAGAAGGAAAGAGTACTCCTCTTATAATTTATTGATAATAAAAGAAAAATATACAAAAGACATGGGGGACTAGACCAAAACCCATGACCAAAACAACATTACAACCAAACACTACAAGAAACACGGTCATTAGCGAGGGAATTTTCGGTCGCTAACATGCCCAATTCCGCCGCTAATTGCCATTAGCGAGGAATTAGCGAGACCGATTCGGTCGCTAATTCCTCCTCGC
This sequence comes from Oxytropis ochrocephala, assembly GCA_020916435.1. NCBI lineage: Eukaryota > Viridiplantae > Streptophyta > Magnoliopsida > Fabales > Fabaceae > Oxytropis > Oxytropis ochrocephala. The sequence goes on from CM037093.1 coordinate 21,968,323, forward strand.
TAGTGGCATTTAGCGAGGGAATTTGTGTCAGTCGCTAATTAGCGAGAGACCAGTCCCTCGCTAATTCCCTCGCTAATGCTGACAGCACGCAACCCAAGTCTGATTGGCACGCTTATCAATTTGAATTTTATTATTATTATTATTATTATTATTATTATTATTATTATTATTATTATTATTACTACTACTACTATTATTATTATTATTATTATTATTATTATTATTATTATTATTATTATTATTATTATTATTATTATTATTATTGTTGTTGTTGTTGTTGTTGTTGTTGTTTGGATGTGGTGTGGTGGTGGTGGTGGTGGTGGCGGTGTAAAGAGAGAAGAAGAAGGAGAAGAGTAAGGGAGAAAGAGGGTGGTGGTGGTGGTGGTGGTTTTGTGAAGAAAGAGAGAGAGAGAGAGGTTGTGGTTGTGTGGTTGAAGAGAGAGAGGAGTGAGAGTGGTTGTGGTGTGGTGGGGGCGTGGTGGTGGTGGTTTTGTGAAGAAAGAGAGAGAGTAGAGGAAGAGGAAGAGGAAGAGGAAGAGGAGTGTGTATTGTGAAAGAATGGGTATTGTGAGTGGTGGTGGTGGTGGTGGTGGGTTAGAGATTGTAGGTGAGAGAGAGAGAGAGAGAGAGTAGAGGAAGAGGAAGAGGAAGAGGAAGAGGAAGAGGAGAGGAGTGGGTATTGTGAAAGAATGAGAGAAGAATGAGAGAAGAGTGAGAGAAGGTGGTTCGGTTATTATAATTAAATATATGACAGTTTGCGAGGGAATTAGCGAGGGGACCTGCCCCTCGCTAATCCTCGCGTTTCCCAAGCCACTGCCATGGGTCGAGAATCTGCAAAAATGTCGGTCAATTAGCGAGGACTTGAAAGTTCGCCGCTAATCGCCTAAAAAAGCGTCTTTGCTCTTTCAAATCAAATCGCCGAACATCTCATTTCCGTCGCTAATTCCCTCGCTAATGGGCACATTAGCGAGGGACCTACAATTCCATCGCTAATGTCAGTTTTTTGCGAGGGACAAATATTCCCTCGCTAATTCCGTCGCTAATTCGCGTTTTTTTTGTAGTGAAAATAAAAGGAGTCTAGTCTAAAGAAACTTAAAATTGACATGCAAAAACATCACTGTAATGACTCTCATCCCAACTAGGTTGACACCAAAGTCATTAATAATCATTTGCAGCACACCAAAAACAGAAGGCCTGAAGGAGGCTGAAATCTTCGAACAGAAAATCAGCAGAACATGTAGCTAGGCAAACCTGACCTATTTCTAGAGAAATCTGCAGTACCGAAGCTAGGAGGAAGGTCCCACTAGATAAAGTCATATTTATGTTAGTACCATACCCAGCAAGCTTATCAGCACAAGTGTTACTTTCGCTATAAATGTGAGTGCAGACGAAGTTCATTTGTCTCGTCAAATTAAGGCAATTATCCCATCTATTTCTAAGCTTCCAAGGGACAATTTTGTAATTCTTGAAGGCGGAGACCACCAACTGAGAGTCACACTCCAACCACAAATAATTGCAATCTTTATCAAAAGCAATCTCTATAGTAAACATAGCCCCACTAATTTTTGCATGAAGTGCATAAGTGTTGCCTACAGAGGCAGAAAAGCAACTAAGAACAGCAACAATCTTGTCTCTAAAAATACCACCACAAGCGGCAGGACCAAGTCAACCCTTAGCAGCGCTATTCATGTTTCACTTAATCATGTATGGCACATGGGGATCCAATTCACCTCTTTGATGGTTGTAGAGCTGCGATAATTGCCAATGATATTGAAGGTTTTGATAATCATAAAATTAGCAATAGAGAAGGACATAGAGGATTTAGAAGCATTCCCAACTAAAGCAACATTGGAAAGGATTAAGTTGATATCCGAATGTAAGAGACTGACATGATTACTAAATCTAACCTGATTTTTGCAAAACCAAATGACCCACAAAATATTCACAATAGCAGTAGAGAAAATATCTTGCAATTGAGGGCCCCGACCTTTAGAAGTCAAGGCTAAAATGTTCTAAAAAAAGTGGTATTAAAAGGACACGTGAGGAAGAGACGAGGAGAAGTCTCAGAAGGCATTACTGCATAAACTACAAATAGGAACAATAGTGAATCCTCTAAGCCTAAGTTGATCGTCAGTTGACATTTTATTATGAAGAGTCCTCCATAGAATAAATGACTTAGAAGACGACACAAACAACTTCCAAATAGTCTTTGTCCAAGGAACCACCTGACCAGGAGGGGTTCTGGTATATGAAAGCCTCCTTGAAAGACAATTCCTCAGAAACAGAGTGGTTCCACATCAACTGATCCTCGGTCCCATCCAAAGGAATAACAATCTCTTGAATTTCAGAATAGAGTTGGGGAAAGTGAGAAATAAGGTCTTACTCATAGAGAATCATGATTCTCAAACTCCAAGGGGTTGACCTGGTGGAGCATGACATGAGCTGTATCCGAGAAGTCTCGGGTTCAACTCCGCGCTAATTTCCTTGGAGTGAGGTACCTTCGTAAGTGCTCAAAAGTTTGAAAGTCTTCCCTACTTTGAACCGTGGCATGATCCCTTCACTATAAATTTTATGTAACAAAAAAAGAGAATCGTGATCCTCTTTTTTCACACCCAGTGACAGTTATACTTTATTTTCATTGAAGAAAGTGGGTAAGTTTAGTCGATATAACAATCCCAATACATAAAGACGCCACCAAACTTACTGAAACTCAAGCCACCTACCCAGCCAGCCATCACATGGTCATCGTATACAGACAACACCAAGCAGCCAGAAGAACCTTATATAATAATCTCCATCTATACTCAGAAATCATAACACTAGTACTAGTCCCTTATTGTAATTGATTTCTATTATATCATCTTAATAATCATCATCATGGGTGTTGTTATTCAAGAATATGCTACCCCTGCTGCTGTTCCTCCTTCAAGGCTCTTCAAAGCTATGTCCATAGATTTCCACAACCTCTTCCCAAAGCTTGTTGAAATCATCCAAAGTATTGTATTCACTGAAGGATCTGGTGGTGCTGGAACCATCAAGAAACTCACCACAATTGAAGGTTAATTAGTTAATAAATACTAGCTTTTAAATAACCCATGACATATATAAATTAAATAATTTGATTTTACTCCTTATTAGAATAAGAGTTATATGGTAGTCAAAATTCATCATTTAAAATTGCAATTGAGTATTAAACAATTGATTCTTCAACAAGTGGTAATTACTAATGTTTTTCCTTTATGTGATTCTTTACTTTAGATGAGTTAATTAGAACAGTAAAATTTGAGTCAGGACACAAGGTTCTCGGCCTAGTACAGATACAGACATAGACATTAAATACAAATTTGACATTGATATATAGATACTGATATTAATTTGAGAAAATCAAAGTAATTGAATGTAACCATAGGTGTTAGTTTCGTGTCACATACTAGACACACATTCAATTTGAAATGTCAGTGCTAGATACTCAGCACACAACCTTATTCCTGTGGAGTCTATTTTCGGTGGATGAACAATATAACAAAATTTATAATCTATGGTATGAATCAAATTAATTTGATGATTGTATATCAGGTGGACAAACAAAGTATGTGCTGCACAGAGTAGATGAAATTGATGAGACAAACTTTGTGTACAACTTCAGCATAATTGAAGGAACTGGTTTGGCTGATACATTAGAGAAGGTTTCATTCAAGAGCAAATTGGTGGAAGGTCCAAATGGAGGAAGTATTAGGCAAGTACATGTAGAATATTTTACTAAAGGTGATTATCAGCTCACTGAAGAAGAGCTGAAAGCTGGTCAAGCTAAAGTTGAAGGACTTGTAAAGCTTGTTGAAGGTTACCTTTTGGCAAATCCTGATTACTGAAATGTGTTTATGGCAAATAAGACATTGGTTATCCTGCTAATTAATAATAGCTAGATCAAGGATCTGATGCAGATGAGGCTTGAGGCTTTTATCTATGACATAATCTTTGTTATCCTTTGAGCGAGTAAATCATTAATATATGCTTCTTATGATTATATGTATTTTGTAATTGTTGGAATTTTATGTGTTGGTAACACTTATGGAAAAGTTAATTGGCTTATGGAAAGGTGTGGCAGAATTTGAGCTGCATAAAATGTTGTTGTTGTGGTGTCTTGAAATGTGGTTTAGGCTCAACTCAACTCCACATGGCTGGTTTGTAAGGTGAGGTTGCTTTTCTTCATTATAAACCCTCTAGAGACCTTATATCACTAGTCAATGTGGGACTTGGGATTTTCCTTAATACACGCCCTCACGCGCAACACTTTTTTATTTTTATTTTTGGGCTTGTAGCGTGTTTTTTTTAATGGTAGGTGGCCCAATAGATCTAGAATAGGCTCTGATACCATCTTAGGATGTGGTTTGGGCCTAACTCAACCCCACAAAACCAGCTTATAAGGTGAGGGTTGCCTCTTCATTATAAACCCTCTAGAGACCTTATCACTAGTCAATGTGGGACTTGAGATTTTCCCTAATATGGTGCAATAGTCGAGCAGTTAAAAAACCTCAAAAATGATTCTTTTTTGGCTTAAATATCATTTACCCCCTGCAAATATCACCATAATCCATTTACCCCCCTGTAAAATAAAAAGTTTTAAAATGCCCCTTGCAAATGTAAACTGTTTACGGTTACCCCCCTGCTGTTAGATTATATTGACAGTGTTAAGTGTATAATGAGTATAAACCGTTTACGGTTACCCCCCTGCAAAATATAAATCGTTTATTTGTTACCCCTGTAGGGGGTAAATCAGAAAAGCTTTATATTTGCAATGGGCATTTTAAAACTTTTTATTTTACAGGGGGGTAAATGGATTATGGTGATATTTGCAGGGGGGTAAATGATATTTAAGCCTTCTTTTTTTGGTCAAGCGATTAAGACAAGGAATAGACTTTGTTCTTCGGATGTGGATTTCTTAACTACTCCAAAGAACTTTATTTTTGAAAGGTAAGACAACTTCATTCAATAGAAACCAAAGGCAACAATACAAGTAGAATGAAAGCAAATGTGTTGGAACATTTCCCATCCACAACCTAAGATCTCTTAGAATGTGGTTTAGGCTAACAACTCAACCCCACAAAACCGGCTTGTAAGGTGAGGGTTGCCTCTTCATTATAAACCCTCTTGAGACCTTATCACTAGTCAATGTGGGACTTGGGATTTGCCTAATAAGATCATCATCTCTAAGAAGACCAAATAAGCATTGAAGACACTACTCATAGATTGTTTAGAAACTATGGAAACATAGACAAGCCAATCACGTCAATCTAACAACCAAATATATCAATAGCTTCCTCGCCCATTCATTGGCAATCATGAAAACAGAAACTCCCGTCTTTATCTCCAATCCATTTACGGATATTTTTGACTTAGAAAGACACAATTCGACTATTTATGTTCTCGGGATTCACCAATCTTCCTGAGTTTTCGATAATTGAAAGATACTTGAGAGATCGAAGCAAAAGGTGCTAATCACATAAGCCTCATCAATCACTATGAGGTGCCAAAATGCAAACAGCAAAATACAAAACACACCAGAATCTCTGTGAGGACTTTTGACAAACAGTGTGTGTGCAACTCTATTTTGAGTTTGATTAATGAGCAAAAGAGAAAATAAAGCAACTAGAGAAACACCATACACAAGACTGAACCTCAACAGAGTAAAAAACCTATAATAGGCCCATGGTGGCTTTGGGGGTGGCCGAATGATGATCAAACCAGCAGGCAGATGAAGCACCGAACTCGGCTTGAGATGTGAGAAACCAGATCTCCATAAACAACCAGTCACACGAGGTTCTTTCAAGACAGTGGCCTAATCTGAAGGAGGAGGCTTTGGAGGAGGCTGTGGCGGTGCAGTCAAGGGTGCGGTGGTGGAACGTGGCGAAAGGAGCGGATCTTGCGCCAGAGTCATCGAGAAGAGCGGTAGAGGGGTCATGACAGACGAAGTAGATTTTGTGATCACGGGGTTGATTTGGAGTAGGGTTTTAGGGTTATGGTGAGGCTGGTTGCTTGTGAAGGTCGATGAGGAGAGGGGTGGAAGGATCGGTGGAGGAGGGATGACGAATAAAAATCTAAGGAGATTGGGACGCTGGTGTGGGGGGTTTCGGTGGAGGAGATCAGGAGACGAAGAGAGAGGGAGCATCGACGGAGGAGATAAGTAGCAATCCCCAACTAGTGGGGGGAGGGGAGCCTCCGTGGCGGAGGGGGTGGGAACCTCCTTGGTGGAGGGAATGGAAGCCTCCACGAACCCTAGGGTTAGGAGGATATGTTGCATTTCTAGAGAGAAGGCAGAACCTCTCTCATACTCGCTCTTTAATCCAAAGAACATTACTTGTGAGACACCTAATGATTACTTGACTAGTCGTGTACACTCCTAAAATTGTTGCGCCTCATCCTATTATCTCGCCCATTTTTTCCCATTTCAAATTAATTTTATTAATTTAAACCAAAAGCACCTTAATTCCATATGATTTGTTCTCTATTTGAATTTAAGATCACTCCATTTTTTGTACTCTTGGACTCGGTTGGCCCTTGTTTTCTTTTACACTCTCTAACTATAACATGGCGAAGTAGGGCTTCGAAATTTTTGGAGGGCTTTGTGTTCGGTTCAAATCGGGAGAGTGTGATGGCGAAGGAAAAACCACCAGACAAAGAAGAGGCTAAGCAACAAAAGGCAGTGACGGATCTACTTGTAGCTAATTGGGGGCATTTGCCCCCACTTGAAAAATTATTTTGGTTGGAAATGTATATAACAAATTTATTTTGCCCCCATAAAAAAATAAGGGTTGCCCCCATAAGATAAATTAAATGTAGAAATTCACAAGAAATAAATAAAAAGAAAATAAATTGGTACTAATTTTACCTTTTTAGCTATGTAATTTGTAGAAACTTAGGTATTTTAAGATTTTTGTATAATGAAATTATTTATTTTATAAAAATTTACAATTTTTTTTTGGAAATACTATAGGCTATTTTTTAGCACCCACTAATGATAATTTCTGGATCCGTCCCTGACAAAAGGTGAAGGTATATTTCCATGACGTGCTCATACAAGGTCGAGAGAGGATGCCAGTCAAGGAAAATATTGACTTGGTAAAGAGAGGCTTAGTAAAGGTAACATATGAAGGAGGCAACAGATTGCTCCCAAGAGTGACATTAAATGCTATCAGTCGCGGACCCATGACTCTAGGTCAGGGAGTCCAAATAAAATTCATTATCAAAAATGTTGGTTCATCGTATTGTTCAATTTTTTTTTTCAAATGTCATCACTTGATTTATTAAAATTAAGAAATTTAGTTATCTAACACCAAATTTATTTAAGAGTAAATTACAAAATTAGTGTCTAAGTTTAATCGTCGTTACCTATTTATGTCCTAAAGTATAGGAACATAAGAAGCAGTCTGTAAAAATATGTGATATCTGTAAAGTTACTTCCTAAAGTTCTATAAATAGTTTCAAAGCGAGATTAATAAGATGATTTATTAAATATTTGGTGCAAATTTAAGGATTTAATTTTAATGTAAATTTGAAATTTCAATGGGTTCAAAATAATTTTATATAGGGGTACTAGTACTTTTTCCAGGGGATTCAACTGAAACCCTTGGAAACAATGTAGGTCAACCACTGGATGCTACGTATTTTAATGAACAGTACAACCTGTGGACTGAAGCAATGGTTATTAAGCTATTAATGAAGACTGTAGGATACCAAGTCTTGAAAGACCAGTTGAGGAAGCTATGGAAGTTAACAGGGGGTTTGACATCATGGACATTCACTACAATAAAAATGGGATTTTACGTCACATGATTGACATCGCGTGCCTTTAGTCGACGTTAGTTGAATGAAGCTGTTTATGAGGACCAAAATTTAGCATCTGTTTACAACCAACATTAAACAAAATTTCCTTCTCGCGAAAGTAGCAGTCTTTCTTAACATTTTATTTTCTGCAAATTGAAAAAGTTCCCATTTCATTTACCCCAAATTCAAAGTGGTTTCCCCTAAATTTCCAAAAGCAAATCCCTTTCAAAACCTAAAATTTCTGCCACCATTTTCGATAATCCCTACCACTCTGTGCGCATGGTTTGTTTTCTCGCTCGTTCCTCAACCTACGTTTTGTTTCTCGTCGCATGTCGTTGTGGTTCTCATTGCCAACATCTTTGTGGTTTTTCTTGCCCTCGGTAAATCATTCAACCTCACTCTCCTTTTGTCTATTTCATTTTCTCAATGTTGTGGACTTTCTTTACTACAAAAAAACTTTTATTAGCGAGGGACCAATTTGTTGCTAATGGTCATTTTTGAGGAATTAGCGAGGGCCCGCTTCGTCGCTAAAAACCTCCTCACTAAAAAGGTTAGCAAAGGAATTTGAGTTCATCGCTATTATCGTGGGACTATTCCTCGCTAACTCACAGGTGCCAAACGTCAAAATTACGATCGCCTCGCATTCCCAATTTGAATGGCTTGTATTAAGTACTATTTTAATTTCTTTTAAACTCTTTTTTTATATATTTATTATCATATCATTAATAAATATTGTATTGTTAAATTATTATTATAAAGGTTCCCAAAAGAGAGAAGGGAGTGAGAGTGGTGGTTGGTGAAGGATGGATTCGGGTAGAGGGAGAATGAGAAGAATAAGGAGAAAAAGGAGTGAGAGAGAAAGAGAGTGTGAGGATGAGAGGAGCTATGTGGTGGTAGTGGTGGTGGCGTGGTGGTGTGGTGGTGGTGGTGAGGTGGTGAAGGGTGGCTTAGGGTAGAGAGAGAATGAGAAGATTTAGGGAGAAAGAGAGTGAGTGAGAGAGAGAGAGGGGGGATGAGAGGATCTATGTGGCGGTGGTGGTGGTGGTGTGGGAGAAAGAGAGTGAGAGAGAGAGGGTGAGTTAGAGATTGAGCTTGTGGTTTGAGGAGAGGGAGGGGCGGTTAGAGACAGCTAGATGGTTCGTGATAGAGAGAAATGGGAGAAGATGGTGGTGGTGATGGTGTGAAAAAATGAGAGAGAGAAAGAAGGAGAGAGATTTCGTGAGAGAGGAGAGTGTGAGAGAAGAGGGAAAAAGAGGAAATGAGAAGAGTTTCAGATATAAGAAAAACTTAAAATTCCCAAAGCCTGCAACAGTTTGTGAGGGATACGTCCTTCGCTAAATACCTCGAGTAACGTGCTATTCTTTTTTTAAAATTCCAGCCCTCACTTAGCGAGGGACCAGCCCGTCGCTAACCTCCCAATTTTTGTCGCTAATGCCAAGTTAAAATGACATGCCACATTCCCTCGCAAATTATGCCGCTAACGTCCATCGCTAATACATGTTTTTTTGTATTCCTTCCCCTAACATTTCTATCATGTTCATATCTATAGTGTTGGAAGCTTATTTAGATGATTAGAGATCTATTGAACTTGAGTCTTTAATGAGGTATTAAGTTATAGTTTGTTGAAATTAGGTTTCTAAATTAGTTCTCTAGGTAATGTTGGAGTTGAATATAGCTTAGAATTACTAAGGATAATCCTTTTCTTCAAATTTAGTGCATTAGGGGGAACTTGAGCGATTAGCAATTTGAGAGGATGTACTTGATGAATACCCACTCATCATGATTCTAAATTGATCAACCCCAGGTTGAAGTGTATCGTCTGTCTTTGATGCTTTGAAGTGCTTCTGAAAATCTCGTCGAGTTTATATGATGACTTTTTTGTGAAAGACATTTTTTAATAAGTGAATGCTACTTGTTGGTTTTATACGTGTTTATCGGTTGGCTCATAAGAAATGTGTATTGGTGCAACTGTAAACGAGTAGGTTAGTTTAAACATACTAAAATAAACATACTAGATTAAAATGAATTATTGATCACCATTTTTTTAAAAAACTTCAGCATTGCGGTGGTTTAAACCACCGCTAAAAAAATAATAAAAAATAGTTTTGTTGGTGGTTACAACGGCCATTGAAGTTGCAAAACTGACATTTTGGATTTAGCGGCGGTTGTAATCGATGCAATTTCGACTTTTGACGATTGTAAAAATTGATGTTGTATGGCTTAAAGTTGGCAGATTTAACGTCGATTTTGAGCCCGATGAAAGAAATTTACCAGTGGTTGAAGCCAATGCTAAACCCCAACTTCGACCAACACTATTCCCTAGTTTTCTTGTAGCGATTGACCAATGTTTCTATATGGTTAAATGTGATTTGCTAAGTGATAGAGAATGAATTGTATCTTGAGGGTCATGGATGTTTGAGCAATATCTGTGTCACAATGGTCCCCAAATTTTGAATCACCTCCTACTCATGTGGAGGGGACTATGGTATGGATACGCCCCAAACTGAATTTGATTTTCTATGATGAAAGCTTTCTTTTGGCCCTTGCAACAACAATAGGTCCCCTGTGAAGGTTGCACACAAACACTTTTAAGGTTGAACAAAGAAAGTTTGGTCGTATATGTGTTGAAATCAATATCACTAAGTCGGTGGTAGGGAAGGTTTGTGTTACTGGACATTTGTATAAAAATTTAAAAGTGATTTTTTAGTCACTCAGAATGTCGAAAATCAGATTTAGTCTTTGCGATTCAAAAAAATTTTAAAATAGTCCCCGCAATTAGTAAATGTTACTACTTTAGTCTCTCTCACATTACTTTACTCTTAACAAATGAGGACTAAACCTGGATTTTCTTGACATTTGCAGAGAGACTAAAAGTACCTTTTAAATGGAATGCAGTGGGACTAAAGTAGTAATGCAGAGACTAAAGTAGTAAAGTTTACTAATTGCAGGGACTATTTTAAAAATTTTGGAATTGCAGGGACTAAACTGAATTTTCTTGACATTTGCAGGGACTAAAAGTATCTTTAAGCCTTTGTATAAAGTCCAATATGGATGGACATTGTTATGGCCATCACACTAGAAATGCACCACTAAAGCAGAGCATAATACTCCTATCTTGGGCCAACTTGTCCATGGTAAGGAATCTAGTGAGGAGGAGGTGCGAGCGGGAGTTGTACCCGTGGCGACGGGCATGGGACCTTGACGAAGGCTCTGCTGTTGTTCTAAATGTCGATTGTAGCCGTTTGGGAAATCCCGGTGCTTCAGGTGTTGGAGGAGTTTTGAGAATCTCAGATGGATCTTATTGGGGTTTTCAGGCAATATTGGAATCTCTAAATAACTCCATGTCACTACAACATTTTTGACTTTAGACCACGCGAGTCATTGCAATGGGTTAAAAACCGTGGCGAACACGAAATAGGCCACACCTTTATAAGCGTTGATATTGAGATATATATCAGGCCATCGTTTCGATAACTATTCGTTAGGCAACTGTTTTAAACTGTATAGGCGACGGGTAAAAATGTGTAGATATCTAAGACCACATTTGTCTAACCGCCTAAAACCGTAGACTAAAAAGATGAGTGTGTTACCTTTGCCGATAGACCACTATTAAAAAATATGGACTAAAAATAAAATATAAATTAAACCTTTCACTAAAAAAATTATGGACTAAAAGGCATTGAGTAATTTGTGTCAGAAACTCCTTTCATTAAAAGAACTGTGGACTATAATAGTGTTTAAGGAAACCGTGGACTAAGGTTGGGATCTAGGATTAGGCACTTGATGAAAAGTATTGGAAAAAAAAGGTGCTTGTTTAAAATTTTTGTGAAAAAAAAACGCTCAAATGATGGTTTCCTTATTCACAGAGGTAACTCGCTCTCGCACACAGACATGCCGCGAAGAGAAACACTCGCTCTCGCAAATTCACAGAGGAGTAACTCCCCTGTGTGAATCAGTAGAAATTGAAGGTGCACATCATATCTTAACAGAACTCTTTAGCCTACTTGTTTCAAATGACTCTGAATTTAACTAAATATGCTCAGGAAAAGTTTATGATCTTAGTGGACAAGTTCTACCTGCAAGCAAGGATCCAATCATCTTTCACTTGGCAAAGGAGACAGGGTCTGCACTAGAAGAAATGGACTCCCACAAACTTGCTGTCATTGACACTTCCTCAGGAAAATACTTATAAATTATTTTCGATTGATATTTTTCTATTTCTTGCAAGCATGGATTTCAGTTTCAATCTACAAAGTTGATGGATTACACTGAAATTGGATGCTTTTACATGGTATAATAAAATAATTTATGTTCTTGATGGATTTGATGCAGTCTTTTAGTTTACAATAATATTATGACGATAAGAGAGACTAATTGTTCATATTTGAAAAAGAACTATACTTAAATATATAGGCCACAGTTATTTATGTGTAGCCAATTTAAAACTGTGGCTTAAACTTATAGGCCACGGTTATGTGTGGCCAATTCACAATCGTGGCCAAAAACTAGACTAATAAACCGTGGCCTGTTTTAATAACTCAGGTGACGGTTTTAATATTTCGTGGCCTAATGTGCCAAAACTGTGGCCTAAATTAAGGAATAGGCGACGACCACCTAGACAGCGCCTAAAAACTGTGGTCAACCCGTGGCCTAAAGTTCAGGCCACGGTTTTTTGACTTCGAGCCACGGTTTTCTGCTGCTGCCTAAAGTCAAAACTGTTGTAGTGATGCCATTTTGAATGTGACTTCCAAAGGCCAACATTATGTGGAGTTGATTTTCAAAAGATTAGCTATGTAGACACTTGTATGTTGATTGCACCTATTACATAAGTGTGGAACTGTTATGGCAATAAAAGTCTGAGCCTATTGAACAGTTTGACAATTTTGTCAATTGAGAATGATATGTTGGAGAACATTGATGTTTATGAGATTAAAAATGATTTTGTATGTCAAAATGCTCGAAGAAACCGCTTCTTATGACTTTCTGAGAAAAGAGAATTTATTTTTGATATTTGTAAAACTATTATTATGTATTAAGGTGTATTATGTTAAATGAAACTCTCGTGCTACATTTGCAGTTGGTTCAGAGCCTTTAAGAAACATAGCTAATTAGTCAAAATTTGTGGGTCAAAACACTAATTATACAATTCCATGAAAACTGACTATCAAAGGTTTCTTAAAATATCAGGTTCAATATACCTAACCAAAGTCATCATTAACAAAAGTAGCAACAAGGTTCATTATACTATGAAGATCTTGAGCTTCATTGTGGCATTAACTCCAAAGTCACCGGTACTCCAAACACATATTTGCACTCCCAATGTTAACAGATGCCTCCTTCTTCTCCACCACTCCTATAAACAGTGCACAACACCATCTGACCTATTCCCAATATGAACCCAATCACATTTGGGACCTACATCCCCAAATAAAATGCATTAATATTACTAAAATAATTATTGATCATTTCTTAATTTCTTGATGTTACTTGAACTAATTTACATTGATACTTACAACAATGTGTATATCATTCAGAAAAACACCGTAGAAAAACCATACAACGACACTCAATGTAAGGAAAAGGGACAGATAGAATGGCATAAACTGTATGCTTTTTGTTCGAATAACTTGTCTCTCTGCAAGAGCCAAACAAATTAATAACTGACTCTTTAAACAAATATTATCATTTTTAATTAAAATAAACTATGAGTTGAAAATTTCACCCACCATGATGGTTAGGGGGGCTGCAAAGAAGCTAACTGAGACGCAGACACAAACCCACCCAAGAAATTGGACACGGAAAACAAGATCACATAGACCCAACTGCGTGAACAAGAAGACCATGGCGAAGCACACCACATTCATCCCCAAAAATAGTCTTATGATGGATTTCTACAATTAAAATGCAACACATATTCAATTAATTAATTAGTGATATATAGTTTTCATGATTCAAGAGAAATTAAAATTTGGGTTGGGGTTTGTGGATTTAGTACCTTGGCACCACCGACCGCATAGGTAATGAACATGATGTTGTAAACTAACTCCACGATATACATCCAAATGAATTTATGGTAACAAAGGCAAAGCAACATTTGGCTTTGAAAGTTGTAGTACAACCACAACATAGAACTGAATAGTGCCATCAAATTTTGAAGTGGTTTGAATTCTCCAGTTGATTTATTTGGGTACATTTGGTAAAAGGTTGGCGTGCAATTCAATCAAGAAAGGGAAATTTTGCTATTACATATATTTATTTAATAATTTTAAAAATAAAATTGTTGTGGTTTGATATTTATTTTGTTTATTTATTTTAATAAAGAAAACCGATGAAATTGATATATATATATATATATATATATATATATATATATATATATATATATATATATATATATATATATATATATATATATATATATATATATATATATATATACACTACTTGTACTTACACTGGAGCCAAACACATCAACAATGAAATGATGTTTTCTGCAATCAAATGGACAATATCTATCAATTCCCTAGCAAAATTATTAAAATAAGTGTAAGCATAACCGTAGATAGTACTTATGAATTTGTGGGTTTGTGTAATTAATTGATATTGTAATAAAAATTTAGTGATATCACACATGTAACTTTTTGTTGGGAAGGAATGAAATGGACCTCTCTAGTCTCTAGTCTTTCCTGTAGTAGTTTTTTTTATAAATTTTTATTGTGTTTTACAATGGTTTTGGAGTGTTTCATTTGTTAATGATAGAACAACGATTTTATATTAGGAAACGATTTTCTACTGTTGCCTTTCTTTGCATTGGTTTTATATTGTTGTCATAAAGAGAAGGAAAAACCATTGTCTTCATATCTCAAAAGCAATATTGGTTTTCTGTTGGTGTTGCATTTGCTTGCAAAAAGCCGTTGTCTAAAGAATAGACAACACCCGCATAAACCATGGTTTCAAAACCGTTGCTGAAAGCAAAAGCAACGGTTTTCTAGTATTACAAAACGGTTTTCAAGTGTTGCCGTAGGTTCAAAATGTTGTAGTGGTTGGACTATTTCACATTTAAATACTTACAAACCTACTACAACCATGTATTCTCCTCATTTTTAGGCAAATAGATGAATTTATTTTTCAAATCGTATTATGTTATTCGGATCATAGTATTTTTTTCGAAGCCCCGTGTTACGAGTTAGTGGTGTCATTTTATAGATTTCTGTTCAAATTAAAAAGTAATAATTTAGAAAATTAACTTTTGAACCGTGTTATTAGCCAGACTTCACATATATTAGTAAAATACAATCCATTAATCAATTTGGAAATTATCCGCGAACTGAAGTAATGATATCAATCCCAGTCGTTGAGAGATAGCTAGATAGAAATGAATGAGACGCGACAGCAGAATTAAGGTGTGGCGAGGCATGGCATTGGAAGGTACGTAGTTACTTGATTCTCAACAAAAAATGAGTATAATCTTGACGTGTTAGTGTGTAAAAACAAAAATCATTTGGTGGAGGTTCTTATTTTGTCCTACTAGATCTTGCCTTTTGCATAAGTGCAACTTGCAACTAATGGAAGGAAGACCATAAGAAGAAAAGGAGAATGAGAGTGTATTTCACACACGAAAAACCTCAATTTTCACACATAAAAAAGCTTACTGATCAAAGAAAAATTCAGAACTATATATAGTTTTGTTTATTTACTTTCTCTTACTCGTATTGGTTTGCCTATATATAATAGCATGAGTAAGCTCAACACAAATACAATACTCTCTCATTCAGAGCTCAGTCAAAAACAAAACTCTCATTCAGAGTTTTCCAACCCCTTAAACCTTCTGCTTTTTGCTCTATCTTTTGCTACAGCTAGCTCAACTATCGCTTCTTGCGCTTATGGGCTGTGGCATGACCATATGTGATCCTAATTCCTAATTGCCCAAATCCAACAGCCCACGAAAATGGCTGCAATTTAGTGTAAACATCCAGATACACCAAAAGCTAATCAGCAAACATTGATGTAATTTTTTTAACTACTTTATGAATTTATCAAAGTGTAACATTATTGTTCACAGAGGTTGCTGGCTATGGATTTCTAATTTCGGTGATCAGCAAAAGAAAGAAACAAGAAACATTAATCTTCGACAATCACACGTTTCTAACAATAGACATGATGTTCTATCACCAGTGCATATTCTCTAAAGAAATCTAGTTCTTAATTAAGGGAAAACTAGGTAGAAATATAATTTTCATAAGAAAATAATAGTGGTTCTTGTATTCTTAGTGTAAGCATAACTGTAGATAGTACTTATGAATTTGTTGGTTTGTGTATTTAATTGATATTGTAATAAAATTTTAGTGATATCACACATGTAATTTTTTGTTGGGAAGGAATGAAATAGACCTCTCTACTCTTTTCTGTACTAGTTTTTTTTTTTAAAAATTTATTGTGTATGACAACGGTTTTGGAGTGTTGAATATGTTAATGATACACAACGGTTTTATATTAGGAAACGATATTGTACCGTTGCCTTTGTTTGCAACGGTTTTATATTGTTGTCATAGATAGAAGGAAAAACAGTTGTCTTTGTATCTCAAAAGCAACGGTTTTCTGCTGGTGTTGCATTTGCTTGCAAAAAACCATTGTCTATAGAATAGGCAACACCCGCACAAACCACACGGTTTCAATACAGTTCTTTGAAAGCAAAAGCAACGGTTTTCAAGTATTACACAAATGTTTTCAGTCTTGTTGTAGGTTCAAAATGTTGTAGTGTGTTGAATTGCTAGCTCTCTATCATGGGTTAAGAATTGTCTAGAAGAAGGCATATAGGAACCTAGTGCACGCCTTATTTTGATTCTAACTTAGCCATTCATTTGGGGCAAGAGGATGTCAATCTTTGGCACCATTATGCAACAATTATAAATAACATAAAGGAATTGATTGCTAGATATTGGAGAGTTCAGCCCAAACACTCATTAAGGGAAGGTAAACTTGTTGCCGACTTCATGGCAAAGCTAGGTTCAACTAAAATGATGCTTGGTTGGAGTACTTGGAACCCTCCCTTTTGTGCACCTGAATTCTAATAGGGTCTGATTGATAAGATATAGTTTTTTTTTTTGCTGTTATGTTTTTTCAACCTTTTCTTTCCCTTTTATTACCCAATAAAAATGTCAACTTAGCTCATGATAGGGTAAAACAGGGGCGATTTTAGGGCCCAGCTAGCCCGGGCACGCGCCCGGGCTCAACTTCTACTTTGTTTGTAAAACCCCCAACTCAATAGCTAATTTTTAGTCATAACCAGGGGCAAAAATAGTAAAACAGTGGGTGTGAAATAAAAAAAGAATGGTCCAGCCCAATGTAAAAAAAAGTAAAACCCAAAAAATAAATGAACCCCCCCCCAATTTCCTCTCTTCTCTCACGACACTCTCCCTCTCCTTTTCTCACTTTCTTCTCTTCTCTTCCACCATGCCCTCCTCCATTTTTCTTCTTCTTTTCACTTCAAGTAGTCCAATCCAAGCTTAAATCATTTACATTTGAGCTCTATTTTAAGGAAAACCAACTCATTCCTCTCTTTGGGTAGTATTTTGGAGTTAGGGTTTTTGCTCTAAAAAGAGGGAAAAGTACCCACACATTCAATGTTACTCTTTGAAGTTATTTGAGGTATATTCCTAATCCCTACTCTTTATTCCAAATAAATAATTGAGACATTAGTTTGTGTTTGTGTAGAATTGTTGATTCTTTTTTAGTTTGTGTAAATTATTGCGTTGGACTCTTTGAAGTTATTGAGACATTAGTTTGTGTAGAATTGTTGATTCTTTTTTAGTTTCCTTATATGTTGATCATTATTTGTTTTTTACATAGTTTCTTTTTTTGGATCATAAAATTTGTTAGATGAGGAGGTTTTTGGTACCTAGAAGTTCTATTGAGAATGCGAATGTTGTGCAACCGGAAGCCGAAGTAGAAGAAACGCCCCCTAATGCGGCCAATGAGTTTAATCCAAATGACATTGTGCGTGATCCAGGATGTAGGAAACAAATTTATGAGTATGCTCCGGAGATTCAAGACCAATTGAGGAGGGCGTATATATTGAAGGGTCCAACGCAACCAAATTTGACAAATTTCCCTCGTACTCAATTTGGGAAGTATTCAAGAGCATTTTGTAGTTCATGGTATAAGAGTTATACATGGATTGAATACAGTGAGTCCAAGGATGCAGCTTATTGTTTCTATTGCTTTCTCTTTAAGTCGCCCGGGAGGGCCGGGCACTTTGGGTATGAAGTCTTCAACAAAGACGGATTTAAAGATTGGAAGCATGCATCTAAAGGCTTTAAAGATCATATTGGTAAGCATGATAGTAAGCACAACTCATGTATGAAACACTATGACGATTATAATAATCAAAGACAAAGTGTGACAAGTATCTTTGCTAGAGCAAGTAGGGAATCAGAAGAACTATATAAGATCTGTTTGACTTGTTCTGTAGATTGTACTAGATACCTCATAGCACAAGGCATTGCTTTCCGTGGCATCACATGAAAATGCATGCTTCATTTACTTCTTGTGAAGATATTGAAAGTTTGGCTATGAAGATGGTTCAAACTCAGAAACATTTGGTATTTCCATTGGTCTACAAACTCATTGAGTTGGCTTTGTTGTTGCCGGTGTCGACAGCATCCGTTGAAAGAGCTTTTTCAGCAATGAAGATTATCAAGTCTAAATTACGCAACAAGATCAACGATGAGTGGTTCAATGACTTGATGATATGTTACACCGAGCGAGAGATATTCAAGTCACTTCAAGATGTTGATGTTATGCGAACATTCACCCGAAAGAAGTCTCGGAAAGGGCATTTACCTCCTAATTTTATTTAGCACTCTATTGACAGGTTAGATTTCATCTCTCCTATTTAGCACACTTTATGATTATTTATATATTATGTCATATGTCAATTGGCGGAAATTTTTCGCCTGCGCCTAGAAAAATTCTCGCAAGACGCCACACTGGGGTAAAAAATGTTTGCCTCCCGGAAACTAAGATTAATAATCAGCATTATTGTCATTTTTAGAATCAATATATTTATTGAATTATTGGGATAGTGATGTAGACATGTCGCAAGTTACATTTATTTCTTAGGAAATAATTAAGGAAACAATTAAGTTTGAGTTTTTTTTACTATAGACGCAGTGGTGATTTGTAAACTCACACAACCAATCCAAAGCAGAAATCCTGGATTCAAAGCTGAGTAAGCACATAAAATACCCTATGAATAATTTGCTTGAGTTTTGGATACTTTTATATTAACCGTCTTTTGTTCTAGTATGGAAAAGAAAAATATATACTGTAATAACAAGATTTCTTATTTACCAAAAAAAAAAACAAGATTTCTGTTAAAAAATAATAACAAGATTCATTATTATTTTCGTCAACAAAATTATAACTTATGCTATTAAAAAATATAACTTTTTTAGGGTAAAAATTATCAAGATCAATTAAATTCTAGTTTTTTCACTCCTGGTAACCCGAAAAACTCATACTAATCTAATAATAAAAGGTTGTATTTGTACGTACGGTTTATTAATTACTTTTTTTTGACCAAATTAATTACTTTTTATACTCAATGAATTTGTCCCATATTATTGGTTGCATCGATAACTTCAGCGATATGGAGATGACAACTTCAACAATATGGAGATGACAATTTTTGGATTCGAACTCGAATATGACCATGTAAAAGAGTATGTTGTAACACCCTCTATTTTTTATTAAACGATTTAGAGTCTAGATGTTATTTTAAGAGTGGTACACTTTTCGCTGAAGAATTAACCGTTAAGTGGCTGATAAAATAATCGTATATGTGTTTAGTGTTGGAAACATTTGATTAGAAATTGTTTACTTAATTTAAGGATAGTGATCATGGGGTATATAATTATTATTGTGAACTAGTCACGGGAGTATAAAAGTAGGACCAAACATTCCTCCTTTTTTTTGGCTAGATACATTCACCCCCCTTTTCCCTCTTTTGAGACCAAATGCACAATTCCTAGTGGTGAGTTAGGGTCTGGCTCTGATGGTGATGATGCTGATGAGAATGGCATGGTAAATTATTAGGAATTGTTTCGTACTTTTTTTTATTTTTATAACACTTTTATGGATTACTTATAATTTCCTATACTTTGTTTTTAGTCCCTTAAAAGTTATTTTATAAATTTTCGTCCATACAATAAATGTCTATTTTTGAAATCAGTCCTCATTTTGTTCATGATTCAAGGAATAAAGCCAAAAGCTTATAAAAAAAGACTAAAGTGTTACAAAAAAAAAATGGACTAAAGTCAAAAAGGTCCACAATTTTAGGAAATTTTTGGTCTATTTATATGAAATGACAAATAAACAACACGCACACATGCATACTACCATTTGTCACATATAGGTTTGAATCCGAGAACCGACGTTTTCATATCGCTGAAATTACCACAAATTTAGGAATTGGAACTAATCCTAAACAACATTTTAGGAGCTAAAAAATTATAAGAAGGACTAAAAGTAAAAAAGTCTTTATTGTCGAAATGAAAAATAAAATAAAATTACATGGACCAAAAGTAAATTAACAGAGCTGAAAAATGTATTCAAGCCAAAAAAAAAAATAAAAAAAAATTATAAAGACTAACTCCAAATTTACATGAACGAAAATCATATTTAATCATTTTTTTCCCGATAAGTAATGCTAATAACATCAATAGCCACAAAGCTAATTAAGCATCATATTTAACCTATTAATAGATCATCTCAAAACAAATAAATGCAGCTAACTCCTCCAAATTTAAAGTAAACCGTGGTTTCCGCTTAGAATGATGACGAACTTCAATTCAATATAGGTTGCGGTCGGATAACGTAAGAGACAAATCAATATAAGAGGAATTGGACTTTCTTTGAATAATGAATATGTGAAAGCAACTTTGCTTTAATGTTCAAGGTTGCCAATTTTGAAACTTTGCCTTCTTTGAGTCGTTCTTTATGCTTAATTTTCCTTAAGTCAAGCCTCACGATTTTCCAATTTTTCTACATAACTATTCATCAGCTACAACTTCTGAGCTAATAATACGTTGAGTTGAAAATATATTCTTTAATTTGGACAAAATAGCTACTAGTAATAAAAATATATTAAAGTGCGATCATACAAATACTAATAGTAATGCACTATGCAGGAAAGGGTGATCAGATGTGAGTAGTAACAAGATAATTTACCTATTCAAAAGTGTTCATGTTGCACTATCTCTCTTTGTAAGTAATAAATAAAATAAATAGATAAATAATCATTCCAAGTAGCTAGGTGGTTCAGTTGGTAAGTTAAGGGATACCGAATGAGTGCAAAGAATGAGATCTTGAGTTCAAACTTGGGAAATTAACACTTCCTGCTCCCCCTTTTTTGGTCAATTTCTTATGGCAAGAACATTTTGGATCAATGTTCTGATTAGTGTGAAGGAAGAAGGCTAGGCTTATGGTCTTTGGAAAGCACTTGAATGGAATAAAGACTTACCTATTTCTAATGGCATTTTTTAAATGGATTGCAAGAAAACGGTGGATGATGTCAATTCACACAAATTGGATATTTTAGAATATAGATCTATTTTTTTACGGTGTTATTGGTGTGTAGTATCTATCGGTTTTGTCGGTGATTAATTTATGCTGGAGATCCCTAACTAACCATGTGTAACTGACTTTGTCGGTTCGTGTGGTTCTCCATTCCCAACAAAGTTTGCCATATTTGAACTTGAGACTTTAAAGTGGGATCCACTGCTCGGACCAACTCCTGTTGGTAGAATATAGATCTATTATATCTGATTGTATGAATAACCTTCATAATTTTTCCCAACTTAGTAATGTTGTATTTGTCAAAAGACAAGCTAATATGGTTGATATGTTTCCCTTTCAATTCCAGATTGTATTGCTACTATGATATTTAATGAAATGACATAGTCCTTTTTAAATAAAAAGCACTATAATTCTATTTTCATTAACTTTTGATTTTCTTACATCAAAATTATTCACTAATTTTTGGTTGGTAAGGCCAAATCGCTTCCTTATAGCATATAGTTTATAGTATATAATTTTGGTCTTACCAACAAAAAATTAATGAAAATAAAACTATAGTGTTTTTACTAATAACGATATTATTTCATTAAAAATCGCAGGACGTGATTATGTCATTTCTAATGTCACTTAAAGTAGTCTTTAAGCTTAAAGTTTATAGTGTGTCATTTTTATATCGTTTTACTTTTCTTAATTATTTTAATAAAATTTTCCAATGATATAAAAATTAGTAACCCTCACACTTTCTCTCATTTATTAAAATTATTTTTTTATGTTATTTTATATTTATCATTTAGTTCATGGTGCTAGTATCCAGGGCCGTCCCAAACAATTTTGGAAGCCCTGTTCAAATTTTGAAAATTAGGCCCTTAATTATATTTTTATCGAGTGAATCACACATACCTCAAACTACTTTATTTAAATTTTAAATGAAAATCGGTACAATACTTTTCCTTAAAAAAACAAGAATTTGTTGTTTGTTTTTATATTGTATTTAGCAGTAATATATAAAATTATTTACAACTATTTCATGAGTGGTATTTAGTATTTCATTGCAATTTTTGTGGGTTCGAGCCCTGATATTGTCATTTGCGAAAAATTTCTTTTAATTTTCATTTTCAAACCAGAGACCTTCACTTCGCTATTTGCCCCAACATGCGTGTGGTTACCGCTGCGCTAACTGTGTTATCACTATATGTTGTCGAATGTTTATATACATGGATATATAGCTAAATTTATTTTGGACCCCAAAAAAATTAAATTGAGCTTGAGCCCTGTGCGGTAGCATGGGGTACACAGGCCCAAGGTCGGCCCTACTAGTATCACCAACACTTTAAAATCAAATAAGGCCTAAGTCTAAAACTTGCTTGACACGGGCTTTTGATTTTTGCGGCGGTTCTATAATATTATTCTATAACATTTTCATAGAAGAAATATAATGCAATAGCTTTTACAAAGTACACAGGGCCCGTCTGGATCGACTTAATTGAACTTATCTACTGGCATAAACACTTGTGAAATAGTTTGGGAGAGCTTATGAAAACAACTTATGACATGTTCATAAGCTGTTTTAAGCTAATTTTCATAAGCCCTCGAGGTAGCTTATGAAAACAGCTTATGGCTTATAGAAAAATAGTTTAACATTATTTTATCGTTTATTATAGAAACAATTTATGCATAAACACTTACATGATAAGCGTTTATGCTATAAACACTTAATTAAGTTGTTTATCCAAACTGACCCATAATCTAATGAAAAAGAGCCCAAAATGCTTAAAGTTCTATAAATTACGATTAACACTACGCCAGAATTGTAAAAAGAGATCGCCACCTTTAGTAGCGTTTATAAAAAACGCTAGCCATTTTAATAACACGCTACACCATTAGTAGCGTTTTAAAGTAAAACGCTACCTATTAGGTAACACGCTAGACAGATCCCTAGCGCTTTTACTCAAAACGCTAGCAAATTAGAAAACACGCTAGACAGATCCTCAGCGCTTTTATTCAAAACGCTAGCCAATTAGAAAACACGCTAGATAGATCCCTAGCGTTTTTAGAAAGCGCTAGCTATTTAGAAAACACGCTAGACAGATCCTAGCGCTTTTATTCAAAACGCTAGCCAATTAGAAAACACGCTAGATAGATCCCCTAGCGTTTTTATAAAACGCTAGGTATTTAGTAAACACTCTAGACATATCCCTAGCGCTTTTACTCAAAACGCTAGGTATTTAGAAAACACGCTAGATAGATCCCTAGCGTTTTTAGAAAACGCTAGGTATGGTTAAATAATTTTTTTGTTTCCCATTGAGCTACTTCCTCTTTCACCTAACACTCTTACCCGTAAACGCAAAATCACTCTCACGTAAACATAAAACCCTAACACCCTAACTCAAATTAACATCATCTCTCTCAACGAAAATCATCTCTCTCGCTGAACATCATCTCTCTCACTCGGACAACATTGGTGAGTTTTCATTCCTTTCTCTGTTTCTTGTTAGATATTAATTGTGGGTTCTAGTTTAGAAATATATTAGTTTTGTCACTTGTGCACACTAGACTCTTTCTTCTTTTTTTCACCACTAGCCTCTTCTTGTTACACATAAATTAATTGTTTGGAAGACTAGACTATATGGTTCCTTTGTCTTGACCAAAGGACCGAGAATAGAAATAGAATATGATATAGATATAGCTTGGGAAAATAAGGAGTGGAATTGAAAAAAATTTAAAAGAGGAAATTTTGTTTGTTTTTTTATATGAATTGATTCTTCATTATATTCGAATTGCTTGATGGGTCATATGTTAAAGTTCTCTTCTCAGGATTTTATTATAAATATTTGGCAATTATGGATAGAAATTGGATGTCTGCCAATCGTCTCGTCCAAGGAGTATGCTATTTGGAGTGGATTATTTTGTGAAGTTGTGTCTTTGTTGAACGTTTAGGGACTTCTAGTGGTATGAAATGTCCTTGTTTAAGGTGTTGTTATGTAAAATCGATTCCATCGCAGAGGAGTTGACACGACATTTAAAGGCGAATGGAATTGATCAAAGTTACACTTGTTGGATAATGCACGGTGAGAAAAAGGTGAATCTTCAAATATGAATGATATTAGTAAGAGATATGCGCGCACGGTTGACACGGAACACATTCATTTGATGCGTAACGAATTTGAAGAGATGGCAAAGGTGGTTGAAGAGGATCTTAATGATTGTCCTGAAATGTTTGAGAAGTTGATAAGCGATGCAGAGACACCATTGTATGCGGGTTGTAATGAATTAACAAAATTATTGGTCGTGATCAAGTTGTATAACTTGAAAACTCGCCACGGATGGACGGATAAGAGCTTTACCGATTTACTCTCACTTCGAAAGAAATGTTGCGAATGATAATGTGCTTCCTTCTCGGACGTATGATGCAAAGCAAATGTTGGGGTCTATTGGCTTGAACTATGAGAAGATACACGCTTGTCCGAATGATTGCATTTTATTTGGAATGAACATGCGTTGTTAAAGTCGTGTCCTAAATGTAATGCACCATGATATAAGAAGAAAGAGTCTGCTCCACAAAAGGTGTTGTGGTATTTTCCTATAATTCCTCGATTTAGGCGCATGTATCGTAGTTCGTAAGATGCAAAACACTTGACATGGCATGAGGATGAAAGGATTAAAGATGGTATGCTACGACACCCGGCAGATTCTCCGCAATGGAAAAAATCAATATTGAGTATCCTAATTTCGGGGATGACCGAGAAACCTACGCCTTGCATTGTCTGTGATGGATTTAACCCGCACGGTATCAGAGTAGCTCCCACAAGATACATGGCCCGTGATTTTGGCGATTTATAACTTCTCGCCGTGGCTTTGCATGAAACGCAAATATATGATCTTTGTCTTTGTTAATTTCTCAGGCCAAAAACAACCAGAAATGATATTGATGTATACTTGGCTCCTTTAATTGAAGACTTGAAGCAAATGTGGGAGATTGGGGTAGAGGTGTATGATGGGTTCAGAGAAGAAAGTTTCACCACGAGGGCTATGATCTTTGGCACAATTAACGACTTTCTCTGCATACGGCAATCTATCCAGTGCAAGAACAAAGGCGGTGTGCATGCCCTATATGTGAAGATAACACAGATTGGATGTGGTTGGAACATGGTAAGAAGAATATCTATCTTGGTCATCGTAGATTTTTGCCATCAACTCATCACTATCGATTGTGGAGAAAGGCATTTGATGGGAATACAGAACACGTAGAGCTCCCCGCCTTTGACGCGCGAACATGTATTTGAAAAGGTGGAAGATTTGAACATTAAATTTGGGAAGCCTTTTTGCGGGAGAGATTGCCAAGCGGGGTGGAAGAAAAAGTCGATTTTCTTTGAGTTGCCATCTTTGGAAGTCATTATATGTAAGGCATTTCATTGATGTGATGCATGTTGAAAAGAATGTCTTGAAAGTGTCATTGGTACCTTACTCAATATGCAGGGTAAGACTAAAGATACCATCAACTCAAGGTTGGATTTGGTTAGTATGGGTTTGAGACTGAATTGGGTCCCAGTAAAGAAGGGTACACGTACATATCTACCTCCGTGACTCATACTCTATCTAGAAAGGAGAAGACTGTCTTTTTGTGAGTTTCTTCATGGAGTTAAAGTTCCAGAGGATACTCTTCAAATGTGGCGACTCTTGTATCGATTAAAGACCTCAAGTTAAAGTCTCTAAAGTCCCACGATTGTCATGTTCTCATGGAGAATTTGCTACCCATTGGTATACGATCCATTTTGCCTAAGAAAGTGCGTCGGACCTTAACCAAACTTTGTTTATTCTTTAAGGCGATTTGTAGTAGAGTGATTGACCCGGAAAGTTGCCAACATTGCAAAGAGAAATTATCTTGTCACTTTGTGTGAGCTTGAGATGTATTTCCCACCTTCCTTTTTCGACATAATGATTCATCTAATAGTTCATCCGGTTAGAGAGACACAATTGTGTGGCCCATGTTACATGAGATGGATGTATCCGTTTGAGCGTTACATGAAGATATTAAAAGGATATGTGAAAAATCGATCACGACACTGAGGTTGTATTGTTGAGCGCTACATAGTTGAAGAGGCTATTGAGTTTTGCGGGCTATCTATCTAGTCTTGAATATTCTCGTGGGACCGCCAAGGTCTCGTCATGCGGGGAAGGATTAGTAAAGGGATGATGGGAACTAAATTAGTGATGGTATCAAGGAAAGAACTAGAGCAAGCACACTTGTACGTTCTTCACAATGATAGTGAGGTTGATTCATATGTTTCCAAGCACAAGGAGATTCTTAAGAGTCAATTCCAGGAAAGAAGCAAGTTTGGTTAGCAAAAGAACACAATAGGAGTTTCATAGTGTGGCTAAAACATCACATTGATGGTGAGTGTGTTTGAATCCTACTTGATTTCAAAAGGATTGAGATGGTTAGCAAAAGGTCCAAATATACATGTCTTCTCTTACAATGACTATCTAATGAACGAGTGCACTTTCTATACAAAAGAACAAGATGATCGAGTAAAATGCAAAATAGTGGGGTGACTCTTGTAGCTCATTCTATGCATGCATCCGAGTACAAAGATAGAAATCCCATATATGCGAATATGTCTTACTTTGGCTTCATTGAACACATATGGGAGTTGGATTACAATATGTTTTTGAGAGCCCGTGTTCAAATGTGAATGGGTTGACAATAATCTTGGTTTCTGATTGATGAATTAGGGTTCATGCGGGTGAATTTCAACAAGTTAGGATATAAAGATGAACCTTTTATTTTAGCATCGCAAGCTCAACAAGTGTTTTATGTCACTGATCCAGTTAATATCAATTGGTCTATTGTTCTATTGACTGACAAAAAATTTGTGTATAACAACGATGATGATGAAGCACCCGATGATGTTGGTGTTGAGGACGACCATTTCTTCAGAACATCAGAACCAATAATAGGGGAAAATACTTCTATAGAGGATGTTGTATATTTTAGAAAAGATCATAATGATGGAATTATTATTCGTCGGAAAAAAAATACCAAGACGCGAATTGCAAACAAAATTTTATCTAGGAAAAGGAAAAGGTAATATAGACTTAATGATTTCTCGTTATTTTTTATTAATAGATAATTATTATATTGTTTTTGTAAATTTAACAATAACATGGATTATATATGTTATATTGCAGGTCAGATGGCATCACTTAGTGATCATGAGATCTAGTGGTCAAGACAGTAGTCATTGAGGGTTGTGCTGTTATATATGTTTCTAGTTTTAATTTGTAGCTACTTTTGAGTTTCATAATCTAAGTTACTTATTATGTTGTATGATTTGGATATATATTAATTATGTTGTAAGTAATTGTTAGTTTAATATGGTCTTTTGGTGATATGTACATATGTGTGTATCTATATATTGGTTTGTAATGATATATTGGCTGAATTTTGTTGGAATGTATTTTCTGAATTTTGTTGGAAGGAATGAATTTATAGGTTGTAATTAAAATGGAGAACAAACCAAAATAAAAAAATATTTAAAAAAATTCAGTCAATAGGTAGCGTTTTAGAGTGAAAACGCTAGAAATGAAGTTAAAAATTCATTCAATACCTAGCGTTTTAAAATTAAAACGCTAGGAATTGTAAAGAGGAGCTAGAGGATCCCTAGCGCTTTTCTGAAAACGCTAGGAATGGTAGTAAAAAGGTGCTATAGCATCCCACTAGCGTTTTTACATAAAACACTAGGAATGTTAGTAAAAAGGTGCTATAGCATCCCTAGCGTTTTTACATAAAGCGCTAGGAATGTTAGTAAAAATGTGTTATAGCATCCCTAAGCGTTTTTACATAAAACGCTAGGAATGTTAGTAAAAGGTGCTATAGCATCCCTAGCGTTTCTGAAAACGCTAGGAATTGTAAAAAAGCGCTTATAGCATCCCCAGCGTTTTTACATAAAGCGCTAGGAATGGTAGTAAAAATTTTAATAGCATCCCCAGCGTTTCGTAAAACGCTAGGAATTGTAGTAAAAATTTTAATAGCATCCCCTAGCGTTTCTTGAAAACGCTAGGAATGGTAAACACGCGCTAGATGATCTCTAGCGTTTTATATGTAAAACGCTAGGATGCTATTAAAATTTTTACAAAGCGCGCTCTCTCATCTCCTCACACACTCACGTAGACGTCTCTTCATCTACCTAACTTCTCTCCACGACCAGAAACCTCCACGAACAACCCGAACAACCCACACCAGAACCGGAAAAACCCGAAACACACTCACGTAGACGCGTCTGTTCATCTACCCTCTTCGTTCATCGCATGCGCTTGCGAACCTCCACGACCCAGAAACCCTTTTCGTTCATCTTCGTTCATCTCCACGCCGCACCAGCTCTCCTCTCTCTCCTTGGTGCTACGACCCATTTCTCTCCCTTTCAAAAGGTATTTCTGCACTCACGTACTCTCCACCTCTCTCACTGCAATGACTATTTGTTATGGTTTTTATGGTTTGTTATGTATCTTTTGTATGACTTTCTCTGTTATTTAGCTCAATGTTGTATCTAATTAGTTGTTAGATTAGTCTAGCTTAGATAGCATTATTAACTTGACTAGTGCATGGCTTTCCTAGTGCATGGCTTTCTCTGTTTACTCTAGGTTCTTAGTGCATGGCTTTCCTATATATGTTTACTCTAGGTTATATACTTAGTGCATGGCTTTCCTATGTATGTTTACTCTAGGTTACTTAGTGCATGGCTTTCTCTGTTTAGTGCATGGCTTTCATATATATGTTTACTCTAGGTTATATACTTAGTGCATGTCTTTCCTATGTATGTTTACTCTAGGTTACTTAGTGCATGGCTTTCACTGTTACTTAGTGCATGGCTTCTTCTATATTTTGTTAAGTGTTTGTTGGTTCTAAACAATTAGAAAGCTAAAACTCACCGAGTCTATTTCATTTGGGTCATTGCAAGTCGGATGGCATCACATAGTGATCACGAGAGTAGTCGAGGTGGTGGTGATGGGGTGATAGAAACACAAAGAAGTTCACTCCCGAGGAATTACATCGAAAAAGAATATCGTCCATCGGATAAGTAAAGGACACGAGAAATATAAGGTAAGTTAATTACTAATTATTAATGTTGTTCTCTACCTTTCCAAGTTATCTAATTATTTAATGATTTAATTATTTAAGGTCAGATGGAGTGTTAAAGGTTTGCCAATTGGAGACAACGGCACAAATTTAATTAGCTTTATTGGTACTAAGGTGAAACAAATCTTTCCAATTTCAATAAAAAGTTGGAATGAGAAAGATAATACTGATTTTGCCTAAACCGAAAGATGATTTTTGGTCCTTAATATGGTATATAATTTTAGACCTCTTTAATAATCTTATTTAGTGAATTTTTAGTTGTATTTATTTAATCCATTTTTATGTATAAGTAGAAACACTTTGATGTCGATGATGCCCGAAGAGATTGGATACTCAAGGAAGCGGGAAGGTTGCATCGGGCATATAGAATCGATGTGGGAAAAAGTATTCAAAACTACTGATGGGACCATCGAGAGAGGAGCCTCAAAGATTGTATGCCGGAATTATAACTAAGGAGGATTGGACCAAATTTGTAGATATACGCACTACTGAGATCCGGATTTCTGGTTAGTATATTAATTATTTAAGTATATATATATATATATATATATATATATATATATATATATATATATATTTCACAACAAGATATCATTCATTAATGTATACTTATGTTTTTAAATAGAAAAAGCAAAGCCAATAAAGTGAGAGCTTCTAATCCCGAGTACCCTTATAGAGGAGGTTCAAGTGGATATCAAATTCTTGAAGAAAGATTGGTAAGACACAATTAGTTTAATTTATTATGATTTAATGAATCTCTTAATTTACAGTTGATTAACAATTATTAAACTTAAATAGTTCTGCAAGAGGAAAGATCCAACTCAAGAATCCCTTGATCGTTGTCTTTATCTCAGTTAGAGGCCCGACAAAACAAGGATGGGGAGATTGTGGATCCGAAAACTAAGGAGGTCAAGGACAAAATTGTAAGTATTCCAAAATTCATGTATTGTAATTTTAATTTTATGATTCTTAGCAAGTTGGAATTTGTGTCCGACTATATTTTTTAATCCGTTACTCGATTTTTTTGACACGTGAACATATTTTTATTGTCGATTAAATTTCTTTGACACTTGTTTATTATTTTTATCCGTTACTCGATTTTTTTGACACGTGAACATATTTTTATTGTCGATTAAATTTCTTTGACACTTGTTTATTAATTTTATCCGTTACTCGATTTTTTTGACACGTGGACATATTTTTATTGTCGATTAAATTTCTTTGACACTTGTTTATTATTTTTATCCGTTACTCGATTTTTTTGACACGTGAACATATTTTTTATTGTCGATTAAATTTCTTTGACACTTGTTTATTATTTTTATCCGTTACTCGATTTTTTTGACACGTGGACATATTTTTTATTGTCGATTAAATTTCTTTGACACTTGTTTATTATTTTTATCCGTTACTCGATTTTTTTTTGACACGTGGACATATTTTTATTGTCGATTAAATTTCTCTTGACACTTGTTTATTAATTTTATCCGTTATTTAGGTTTGTGCATCAATAAAGCATATCACAATCAGTATCACAAGGAGATTTAACAGATTGTGATGGTCAACAAGATGTCCTTGCTCGTGCCTTGGGAAGGGAAGAGAGACAGGGTCGGATTAGAGGTTATGGATATGGGATTCCTCCTACAACTGTGTTTGGGCCAAAGAGCCAAAGCAAGGAAGTGCGGGGATTGTAAAGTCATGGCGGCAAAGTATGACGAGCTATCCAAGAATGTTCTTTGTGTTAATGGAAGAGAGACGGATGTTTAAGCGACTCTTGGCACAAAGGATTGGTGCACCATCCCCTTTGCACCACCCCCTTTGAACCTATTGAGCTCGGCCTGCACCCCCCATAGCGCCCGAGATAGCTGCACCATCCTTCAACATGTGTATTTAACAAAACTCGACTGCTTTTTTGTACATATGTATTTGATAAAATTATCATGTATATTTATTTTTCTTTATAATTGATTTAGGATAAGCTGTGAATGTGAGCTATATATTGCAAACCCACATCGAAAGGTTGCGATGGGTTTGATATGTAACCAATTGAGTGTCACATCGCACAATCGAGGCCATGCCGAAAACCATTTGAGAGTTAGGGTAGACTATTCAATAGAGGGTCTGCACCATTGCACTGCTCCAATTGCTAATGCGGATATATTTCTTGTGGATCAAGCACTTAGTACTTTTGTGGCATGGCTTTGAACAACTTGTCGTTGTAAGTGACAATATTTTTGTTAATAAGTTGATGACTATAATGTGTGTTAACTAACTAATTATTCATTTTTTAATATATACTAGGTACCCCAAGTGTCCCGACCTTCCCTTCAATAAAAGTGTCCCGACCTTCCCTTCCACTACCAAACTCTCCCGACCATCTACTTCTATATACGCCCACCCAACATGTTGGTCAATTTCCCATTGATGAATTCCGAAGTACATCGATTCTCTAAAGGTCCACATTCAAAAAAATGAACCAGACGACCAAATTTTTTTACCGCCCGATAACATTGTGGGCTGGAGCGATTGGTAATGATCAACATCGAGGATATGAAAGCTATAGTTGAGATGGATTGGGCCATCGCCATCGATATTAGAGTATACCAGAGGTATGTATTAAATTATTTGTACACAATAGTTGTTTATATTAGAGTATATATTAGAGTATATATATGAGGATCCGAAAGTTGTATATATATTATTTATAGGTTTTTGTACAATCGTCTTTCGGTCACTTCTCAACGGACACGTAAGTATTTCTTCTTGTGTCCAGCGTGTGTATCGTTGTGTTTAAGCAAGGTATCTGAGGAACGTATTATGGCTATTAAGAGTGAAATACAAAGTTATATCCATTCACGCTTCATGGATGCCAAGCATTTGAAGGCGACTCTTCATTTTTGGCACCACTCAATAATGGGTGAGAAATTTAGTCTTCAATCACTTGTTTAATTATTTTGAGGATTGTATTATAGTGTAAATTAATGTGTACTCATTCGTGATTCATTTACTTGCAGCAACATTGGGTACTCTTTGCAATAAACCCTAAGCAAAATGTTGTCTACTATCTGGATTCACTTCAAGGCCATTACAAAGTCTACGTAGACTTCGTAGAATCAGTTGAGAGGTGTTACCTCAAAATTCCGACAAGGGCATTAAATTAAGCTTTAAATGGTATTGACTGCACATTTAATAGTATTCTGTGGGCCACAGGTCAATGTTCAAGTCAATGTACCATAAATTCGATAAAGAAAGTTGTACAAGTGTCGATAACGCAAGCAAACTTCGACAGACTTGGTTCTTCAAGCTACGAAACAATGTCAGAAACCTTCGACAGGAGAGGGCCCAATTGTTCGACAAAGCTGGGTCCAACACTTCGCCAAAACCTTCGACAACAAGCTGGTCGAAGCGCAAGGAGCAGCAGTTAGTGGGCGGTTATTTCCCTGGTTTTTAGGAAGTAGTTATCGTGCTTGCCCACGATTGTAACTAAGAGTATAAATACTCCCTTGTAATAGGAAAACGAGGTCACCACATTTTACAAAAACGCTGAGAAACTCAACTTCCAAGTCAAAGCGAAACAAGAGTGAATCAGATCATATTATGCGTGTCGGTGGACCATCTTTCTTCTCTATCATTTTAATGCAATTTTTACTTGTTTTACGTTTGTTGCATTTCTTGCTTTTATTCTGCTTTCAAACTATCTCTTCCTACTATTTTCTGTTCTTACGTACGCTAAAAGACACAAAACTTAAAGGCAATTGTCAAAGAGATTTTCTAGTTTGATCTCACAGTCTTAATATTGAAAACTAGTGATTGTTTGCTAAAAACACCAGCAAACAAATTGGCACGCCAGTGGGACCTTTGCCAGTTATTTTGTGTCGTTTCTGTTGAGTGTATAAATTTGTATGCACTTGAGGAGTGGTAGAATGGTACGTACCAATTCTAACAACGCCTCTAGTTCTAACCCTGTGATATCACAAGGGCAAGGAACAACGGTAGATTCTGCCAATATCAACGTTGGAAATGTTACAGGGACTACGGCCCCAGTGACATCAATAACCGTTCCCACGATGTCAATGACCAATGTTGGTTCGACATCGTCTATGGCCTTGCCACAAAGCGTAGGACTTCCTTCTAGTCCTTATGTGGCAACAGGGAATAGTTTGGAAACACGTTTCCAAAATATGAGTCTACCACCATACCCTTTTGGGGTATATGGCATGCCTACTGGAATGCCACATGTCTCGACCTTTTCTCCTTCACACGTCTCTTACGAGGCGTGCTTGGTGAAATCCTACTTTGCATTAACCAATGCGTCCTTGTTGGCGTTAAGACAACAAGTGGACGAAAGCAATCACGATATGGTTAATATGCTGACTCAACAAATTGGTACCGTGTTCAATCCTTTGATTCAGAACACAAATACCAGTTATCAGATGTTAGCAGACCAAATGGGTAGGATTGCAGATTTCTTTGGGGCTCCTACGGGAAATAATAGGCAGTTACCAAATTGCGGGAATAACATGCCTAACACCCCACAGAGATCAGTCACTGTCGAAGCCCAGGCGGTTATGGGCGAACAACAAATGGGAAATCACATCCCTGAGGTAGTTATGGTAAATCGAAACCAAAACGCCGAAGTTGTTCGACAAGTGCAACGAAATAACGTTTGTGCTCAAGACAACATAGCCACTTTGGTCGAAACCATAATGGCGCAAAATGGCCTTAACATAGGTTTACATAGGCCTAATTTCGTATCATTGTGTGAATACGTGTTACGCATGTAATTGCCAAGAGGTTGGAAAATCCCTAAATTTACTAAGTTTGGGGTGATACCAATGAGTCCATCGTCGAACACATTGCAGAGTTACATGACTGAGGCAGGAGACATAGCTCAAAATGAGAGTTTGAAAATGAAGTATTTTCCAAATTCTCTAACTAAAAATGCCTTTACGTGGTTTACCACTTTACCCCCTGGTTCCATATATACATGGGGGCAATTAGAAAAGGCTTTTCATGAGCAATTCTACATGGGCCAGTCGAAGATTAGCCTTAAAGAATTGGCCAGTGTTCGACGTAAAGTACCTGAGGCTATTGATGATTATTTGAATAGATTCAGGTTACTGAAGGCAAGGTGTTTTACACAAGTGCCTGAACATGAGCTTGTCGAAATGGCTGCAGGTGGCCTTGACTATTCAATTCGAAAGAAATTGGATACGTCTCATTTGAGAGACATGGCCCAACTAGCCGATAGAGAGTTCGACAAGTCGAAAGGCTTAAAGAGGAAAAGGCTAGAGTGAATAAGTACAATAAAAAAGAAAACTCAGGGGGTTTTCACAAGAAAGAAAAGATAGCCTATGTAGACGAACAATTCGACTTCGCATTCAGTGATGTCGAATCTGAGGAAATAGACGTGGCTGAACTTAAGCCTGGTCCTCCTTATGCTTGTAAATTATTAAGGCTGCAAATGGGAATAATCTGTAGAGCCTAAGAATGATAGATTTGTGCCTAAAACGTACACTTTTGATGTTACTAAATGTGATGAGATCTTCGATTTGCTAGTGAGTGATGGCCAAATAATAGTGCCAAATGGTTCGAAAGTTCCTCCTCTCGAGCAGAGGAAGAAAAAGGGTTATTGTAAGTTTCATAATTTTTTGGGACATACAACCGACCGTTGTGTACTTTTCGAGGACATGGTTTAAAGCGATCGAAGAAGGAAGGCTCAAATTTGGAGATAAAAGAATAAAGCACCGATGCAAATTGATGCTGACCCACTCCATCAAGTGGAGGCTATGTATGCAGAACCAATTGAGATGAGTATCAATATGGTAGATGCAAAAATGGTGGATTCTCCAAAGTCTACCAAACCTCCTGCTGAAAAAATCAAAAGTGTTGTGCAAAAGAGTGATGCTGTGCAACATGTTACTCAGGAAGAATACGAGGAAAAGGTACAATCTGTGTACCCCAAGGCTGAGGAAGACTTGATAGACTTCCTGAACCGGTGTAAATTGAGCTCCGAGGTCATGTTATGTCCAAGGTGCAGTGTTGTGTTTGATAAAGAAGCGCTAAAAGTGTCGAATCTTTGTGAAGTTCGACAACCCCTAAAAGGAAATGGCGGATAAGAGGCCAAATTTCAACTTCAAAAGAGGGACCTTCCTTACAAGGTAAAGAATTCGAGCAAGGCTTCGACAAGCAAGCCGCAGTTTGCTGGTAAGGGTGTAGCCAAGAAGGAGTTTGTGCTATCTGCCTCTGCCAAACCATTTTTTCCAAGAGCATATCCATCCAATGAGAAGTGGATACATCTTTGGATGCGAGACACTATAAAGTCTTCTTTCAGCCAACAGCTGGAACTGGTCAAGCCAATCACGGTGAGGCCTCAAAATATAATTATAAAAACAATTATAAGGGAAGAATCCCATGACGAAGACCCAATGGCGTCGTTACGGTAGCGCTCGAAAAAAGAAGGCAATTTGGTTGCTAACGAGCAACGCCAAAAACTAAGTTAAGGGTGTGACTCTAAACCGTGGGGAACACAAAGATAAGTATAGGTGCCGCCAATCAAGTGAGGGTTGGAAATAAGGCTAAAGGGAAATCTATCGTGATAGAGGAACCAAGAAGGCCTGCTATGGACAGGATTTTCCCTCCATTAACATCTATAAAAAAGAAAAGCGCTTCATTCGACATGGATGAAGATGTTACTTCAGATTTCGACGACTCACGAGGCTAGCTTCGGCGTCATCCGCAGCGTGGTGTCCATTACGCCTAGTGAGTATGATTTATTCATGACCCCAAACGGCGTCGAAGAAGACTTCATTGGGGATATGGCTAACCACAAGCCAGTATGCTACTATGTCATGAACAATGGCTGCGTGGAAGAACAGATGGCCACTTTCGAGAGGCCAGACGAGGGCATGCAACACCATCTGAAGCCTTTGTACGTCCAAGCAAAAGTTAATGGCGTAGGTATTAATAAGATACTGGTCGATGGAGGAGCTGCTGTTAACTTAATGCCTCGTGCCATTTGAAGACAATAGGGTTGTTTGATCTGGACCTTAGACCTCATAATATTATGTTAACCAATTATGAGGGAAATCGCCGATCGTTGAAAGTGTCGAAGTGGAAGTGGTGGTAGGAACTGTCAGAAGAACCACCACGTTCTTTGTCATAGCTTCAAAAGCAAGCTACAATCTACTCCTTGGGAGAGAGTGGATACATGGCGTAGGAGCTGTCCCCTCAAGCCTACACCAGAAATTGGTAATGTGGAGGGATGATGGTCTGGTGGAATACGTCGAAGCAGACCAAAGTTATTTCCTTGCTGACGTAAATAATGTCACCAGGGAGAATTTTGAGAAGCAAATGGCGAATATTGCGCCATGTTCATCTTCTAGCCAAGCATATATCTCTTTGAGATAATGTGCTTTCCTCCATTCACATATACCCAACACATGGTTTTGTGTGGGAAAGAGAGGAAATAGAAGGTGCAAATGTCTATCCTGATGGTGTGCTACCTCCAACAGGATGGGACACTGACTCTTAGAAGGTTTAGATGTCAGTACCCAGTGCTTGGGATAGAATTACGGCTTACATGGCCGAAAATAAAATAAAAACGGCTTTGGAAGCCGAGTTAAATCAACAAACAATGGCTGTCGAAGCCATAACTTCATCTGAAGAAAATGGTGAAGTCATAAATGACAATTTGGATTGCATTTATGATGACGAACCATTGGGTTTTGAAAAAGACCTAGAGATTCTACAAAGCGCATGCAAGCTCAAGATCCGATCGAAGAGGTGGATTTGGGAAATGGCTTGATCAAAAGGCCAACATATATTAGTGCACATCTTAATGTCGCCTTCGAGAACCCAAGTTATTTCACCTGTAGGAGTTCAAAGATTGCTTTGCTTGGGAGTACAATGAAATGCCCGGTTTGAGTCGAGAAGTGGTGGAATTACAAATACCCATTCGACCGGGGGGAAGAAACCAATGAAGCAAACGCCAAGAAGATTTGCTCCTCGGATATTGGCTAAGATCAAGGAAGAAATAGAAAAAGGTCGTTCAAAAGCAAATTCATCGAAGCGCAGTGCACGTTGATTGGTTAGCTAATATAGTTCCGATGAATGAAGAAAAATGGAAAACTTAGAGTTTGCGTAGACTTTAGGGATCTAAATAATGCAACACCTAAAGATGAATACGCTATGCCCGTAGAAAGAGAAATGCTAATAGATTCGGCAGCAGGATTTGATTATCTCGATTTGCTAGATGGCTACTCGGGGTATAATCAAATCTTTATTGCCGAAGAGGATGTGTCAACTTGACTTTTCGATGTCCGGGGGCATTAGGTGTTTATGAATGGGTGGTCATGCCTTTTGGTTTAAAAATGCTGGTGCCACTTATCAAAGGGCAATGAATTCTATGTTTCACGATTTTATTGATGATTTTATGCAAGTATACATAGATGATGTGGTGGTTAAGTCATCCTCGAGAAAGTGGTCATTTAGACCATCTTCGACGTTCTTTTGAGCGAATGAGGAAATATGGATTGAAAATGAATCCAACCAAATGTGCTTTACGTATGCGTGCGGTGAATTCTTGGGTTTTGTAGTACACAAGAAAGGCATAGAGATCAACGAAAATAAGACTAAAGCAATTATGGAAACGAAGGCTCCTCGACCAAGAAAGAACTTGATCACTACTAGGAAAAATTAATTTCCTTGAAGATTCATCTCAAATCTAAGTGGCAAAACACAAGTTTTTTCGCCATTCTTGAGATTGAAGAAAGAAGATGAATTCAAGTGGAGCAGAGTTCACCAAGATGCTTTCGACGCAATCAAGTCTTATTTGGTCAAACCACCAATTTTATTGCTGTTATTGGAAACAAAGTGCTAAAATTGTATATAGCGACTTCCGATAACACAATAGGTAGCATGTTAGCGCAAGAGGATGATAGTGGTGTCGAAAGACCCATTTATTACCTTAGTAGAGGTTTTGATCGATCTTTGAAACTAGGTATAGTCCAATTGAGAAAGCGTGCCTTTGCTTGTATTTTTCTTGTACAAAATTGAAGCAATATATAAAATCGTGCAGATGTTTATGTTTATTCGCATTTTGATGTTATTAAACATATGTTGTCAAAACCAATGTTGCATAGTCGAATTGGCAAATGGGCTTTAGCTTTGCTAGAGTACAACTTAACTTACCAACCCCTCAAATCAATTAAAGGACAAGTGGTTCTTTGATTTTATAGTAGACCATTACGTTGTCGAATGTGAAATACATTCGTTAGACATACGATCCTTGGAGATTATACTTGATGGCTCAAGCCATAAAAATGGAGCAGTATTGGAATTTTGATTATCTCGTAGGAAAATACTCCAACGAAGTATAAATTTAAAATTCGAGGCTCTTGCTCAAATAATGAAGTGAATATGAGGCTTTAATAGTAGGCCTTAAAATTTTACTCGAATTGGGGGCAAGTTATGTCGAAATAAAAGGTGATTCTCAACTAGTGGTCAAACAATTGACAAAAGAATACAAATGTATTAATGAACACCTTATTAAATATTTCGTTATTGCCAATACTTTGCTAAAAAGGTTTGCATTCGTTCACCTAGAACATTTACCACGAATTGAAAATCACGTGGCAAATGGTAGCATGCATTGCCTCGGTTACAAAGTATCGAAGCACATGACCTAGAAGAGTTAATTGAGATAAAAGATAAACTAATCTCGAGAAGACTCTCTCTATAATACTCCTTCGACGTTATTGTCAACACCAAAAATTGGGGGCAATAAATACAAATGAAGTACGCGTCGAAAAACGTCACATTTTTGACGATGTTGACTTGGCAGAAATTTTTGCTATTGACAATATGGTTGATGATGATTGGCGAAAACCCATTGTAGAGTATTTGCAAAATCCTACAGGGGACACTAAAAAAAAATAAAGTCTGAGCTCTAAGCTATGTGTTAATTGGAAACGAATTGTACAAACAAACTCCTGAAGCGGGTACTACTAAAATGTCTTAGTGAAAGCGAGGCATATTTGGCGATTTTCGATACACATAGTGGAGCATGTGGCTCACATCAAGTAGGCCACAAAATGAAATGGTTGTTATTTCGACAAGGAATGTATTGGCCAACTATGCTAAAAGATTGTATAGAATTTGCCAAAGGTTGCCAAGAATGCCAAAAACATTTGGAATACAACATGTGCTGCAAATGAGTTGCATTCTATAGTGAAACCTTGGCCATTCTGGGGTTGGGCTTTAGATGTGATTGGAGAAATAAAACCAACCTCGTCGAAAGGCCCAGAGATACATTCTAGTAGGGATTGATTACTTTACTAAATGGGTAGAGGCAATACCTTTAGCCAATGTAGATCAAGAAGCGATGATAAGGTTTATTCAAAATCATATCATTTATAGATATGGAATTCGAGAAACCATTACTACGAGACAAGGCATTTTCGCTTTTTGGTCGAAAAATGGTAGATTTCATTCTTTGAAATTGGTTTCAAGTTATTGACCCGACACCATACTACGCACAAGCCAATGGTCAAGTAGAGGCTGCCAATAAAATCATTATTAACTTGATTAAAAAGCACGTTGGACGTAAGCCTAGAAGTTGTACGATTCTCTTGACCAAGTGTTATGGGCTTGTCGAACTTCACCTAAAGAGTCTATAAACACCACTCCCTACGAAGTTAACATTTGGGCATGATGCGGTGTTACTGTCGAGATTTGTTTACAATCAACAAGGATTCGAAACAATGTGAAATTCCTTTTGATCATTATTGGAATATGATGATTGATGAATTAGTTGATTTAGGCGAAGAGAGGTTGTTAGCTTTGGAGATGCTTATTCGATGAGAAAGAAAGAGTAGCTAAAGCCTACAATAAAAAGGTTAAGTTAAAAACCTTTGAGGAAGGGGAGTTAGTGTGGAAAGTCCTATTACCTATGGATAAAAAAGATAGAGTTTTAGGCAAATGGTCACCAGGGTGGGAAGGCCCATTTCGCGTGTTGCGATGCTTTTCGAATGGCGCTTATGAAGTCGAAGAGCTAGGTGACGGAAATAGAATCTTTAGAATAAATGGCAAGTATTTAAAACGATACAAGCCAACGTTAACTGAGATAAAGATTGAGCAATTATAAGTAAACAAAAGTTGTTCATAAATGGCAATGTATAAAGAAATTGTTAAAGTTACACAGCCATTTTTAGAATGCTAAACTATTACAGTCTCAGAAGTTCGACAAGGTAGCCTTATGCCTCTCCATAATGCTAACACTTAGAGAAATAGAGGTGTCAAGAAGGTACAACTCTTTGTCGAGGTCGGCGAGAATAGCTTGATGCTTGTCAATCTTCTCCAAGTGCTCTATAGCTGCCAATGCTTTGGTGGTTTTGGTGGGCGAAGAAGCAAAGACTCATGCGTTCGACGATCGAGGCCCTTACGATGCTCTGCGTTTGGTGATTTGAGTTGGAGTGTCTTTATCTCCTCGTCAATACGCGCGCAATCTGCATCCCATTCAACGATTGCTTTCTCATCCAGAGTCGCTTGGGTTTCGAGAGCCTCGATGTCGTCTTGATCGACCTTAAGAGAGGCGAGTTCTACCTCGCAGAGTTGAGCCTCTTGAACCTTGCGCTTGGAGGTGGTCGGCCGTTGGTTGATTAAAAGAGAAAGTTGCTCAAAAATAGGGCCAAATTCCATGAAGAAGCGAGAGGGCGTTTTGAGGAGGGTCCAATTTGGTGATCTTGTGAATGAGGATTTTACCTCAAGATACAGATGGGTCATTCTCAATGGTTGCCACCAAGTCCCCTTCTAACACCTTCGTCTTGGTCACCGACAAAGCAAGCTTTCGACCGTCTCTTGGTTGATAGAACTTAGAGAGTTGTTCGAGGAACCGCAAATCAAGCGGCTCGACGAGCTCTTGAGACTCAACATGATCTTCAAGGCTGCCAAGGGATTCGTCTTCTTTAGCTCAGCCAATTCTTGATCGCTAACAGCGCTGTTGGATGACTCTTTGGCAGAAGCACTTTGATCTGCAGGTTTCCCCAATCTAGGTGCCTCTTGTTCTTGATCGATCATATTCTCTTGGTGTATTTCGGCAGAGGTAGCCGCTTACGGTCCCTCGGTTGTTGGAGCGTTAAGTTACGGAACTTGGCGATTTCTCCAACAACGATCTCGGTTCGACTCTACCGGCGGTTGGGATAGCCTCCTCCATAGCAGAGCATTCTCTTCGACGACCGCCTCTTGTTCGACATTTCCAAAGACTTGGAGCAAACTCCTCAGCGAGGATTTCGGGGTTATCCAACGCTTGGAAAATTTCTTGGCAGATTACACACCGAGGAGATGAAGGAAAGGAATGAAAGTTTGAAACTTTAGTGATTTTGGGGATTTTTGCAAAACGCAGAGAATGAAGAATGCAGAGAGACTCCACGAGAGTTCAAACTGAGTAAAGAGGGATATGAAGGGTTGTAGCCGTTTATATATGTTGGGAAGCTACGATTATTGCACGTTCGCCATAACTCGCATGCGTTCGCGACGTTTGAGAGGCGTGATGGCCCACCAACTATGCAACGTGTGCCAATAAGGCGGTTCGTTTTACTGTGCAAGTAATGATGGTTGTCTTTTCGACCATTTGTTGAAATGCAAAAGGCGGTAGAAATGACCATTGCACGATATTCAAAAATGCCTTTTCTTCCCTCCATTCCTTATTCCGTCGAAAAAACATTTTTCGGGGGCAATCTGTTACCTCAAAATTCCGACAAGGGCATTAAATTAAGCTTTAAATGGTATTGATCGCACATTTAATAGTATTCGTGGGCCACGAGTCAATGTTCAAGTCAATGTACCATAAATTCGGCGATAAAAAAGTTGTACAAGTCGCGACAACGCAAGCAAACTTCGGCGGACTTGGTTCTTCAAGCTACGAAACAATGTCGAAACCTTCGCGGGGAGAGGCCCAATTGTTCGACAAAGCTGGGTCCAACACTTCGCCAAAACAACCGACAACAAAGCTGGTCGAAGCGCAAAGGAGCAAAGCAGATTAGTGGGCGGTTATTTCCGGTTTTTAGGAAGTAGTTATCGTGCTTGCCCACGATTGTAACTAAGAGTATAAATACTCCCTTGTAATAGGAAAACGAGGTCACCACATTTTACAAAAACGCTGAGAAACTCAACTTCCAAGTCAAAGCGAAACAAGAGTGAATCAGATCATATTGTACGTGTCGGTGGACCATCTTCTTCTCTCTATCACTTTAATGCAATTTTTACTTGTTTTACGTTTGTTGCATTTCTTGCTTTTATTCTGCTTTCAAACTATCTCTTCCTACTATTTTCTGTTCTTACGTACGCTAAAAGACACAAAACTTAAAGGCAATTGTCAAAGAGATTTTCTAGTTTGATCTCACAGTCTTAATATTGAAAACTAGTGATTGTTTGCTAAAAACACCAGCAAACAAGAGGTGTGTATGTGTAACCCTCTCATTTTAATTTGTATAATTTAATATATGTATTTTGTTCAACTTAACATTATATATATATATATATATATATATATATGTATGACGTTACAGTGCTTTGAAAGAATACTTGGGATTATCTACGAGTAAAACAAGATGGCTACCCATAACTGTAAGCTTTTTAAGAATCATTCTTATAATTTTAATTGAATTTTTGGTCATAAAAATGTGACAATTAAGTTATAATGATCTTTTGCTTTGTAGTGTCCTAAACAACCAAACAACAATGATTGTGGGTACTACGTTATGAGGTTTATGAAAGAGATTATCACTCATGACAAAGTAACAATCCCAACCAAGGTAACTACTTAGATTTCTTTTTATATTGATATTATAATACTTACTCACATTTAATAAACATTTTAATTCTAATTTTATTTCATTTTATTTTTCAATATTTTCCGACTTTAAAAATATCCGAATTACTCTCTTTGAACAACTTACAAATGAGAAGGGGGGAGTAGTGCGATTTTGTTTCTAGCTTTTTGTAGCAAGTTTTGAGATAATTTCATAATAGTTAGTTGTTGTATATATTGTATTTATATTATGTTGTAAGAACTTCTTAGAATGATATTGGATTGGAAATATTTGATGAATTTTGTTGAATGAATTTTGTTTGAATGATATTGGATTGGAATGTATTTTCTGAATTTTGTTGGAAGGAATGAATTTATAGGTTGTAATTAAAATGGAGAACAAACCAAAATAAAAAAAATATTTAAAAAAAAATTCAGTCAATACCTAGCGTTTTATAGATAAAACGCTAGGAATTGTAAAGAGGAGCTAGAGGATCCCTAGCGTTTTACAGAAAAAACGCTAGGAATGCTAATAAAATGTGCTATAGCATCCCTAGCGTTTTATGTAAAAGCGCTAGGAATGGTAGTAAAAAGGTGCTATAGCATCCTAGCGTTACGAAAAACGCTAGGAATGCTAATAAAAGGTGTTATAGCATCCCTAGCGTTTTACATAAAAGCGCTAGGTATGGTAGTAAAAGGGCTATAGTATCCTAGCGTTTTAATTTAAAACACTAGGAATGGTAGTAAAAAGAGCTATGGGATCCCCAGCGTTTTTATATAAAACGCTAGGAATGGTAGTAAAAAGAGCTATGGGATCCCTAGCGTTTCTAAAACGCTAGGAATTGTAAAAAGCGCTTGGGTCAATGGCTAGCGTTTTATATAAAACGCCACGTATGTCTAAAACACGCTGGGTCAATGGCTAGCGTTTTATATAAAACGCTACGTATGTCTAAAACACGCTGGGTTAATGGCTAGCATTTTTTAAAACGCTACTAATGGGGTGTACGCATTAGTAGCGCCAGCTTCTCTAGCGTTTTAAAACGCTACCAATGCCCAAAAAAAACGCTAGCCATCCTAATACGCTGGCGTAGTGTAACCTCCACGCAATTTTATATTTTAACAATGCTGTATGAGTTTTTCACTATCAATACCATCAAAAATAGCTCTCTTCATGTCTATATAGTTAAAC
The DNA here is from genome assembly GCA_020916435.1 of Oxytropis ochrocephala. Classification (NCBI taxonomy): domain Eukaryota; kingdom Viridiplantae; phylum Streptophyta; class Magnoliopsida; order Fabales; family Fabaceae; genus Oxytropis; species Oxytropis ochrocephala. The sequence continues at coordinate 22,012,858 of CM037093.1, forward strand.
AATCATTGAATCATTCATCTCTCATATGCTATTCAGCGTTCTCAAATTTTCACCTCTTACTGTAATCAATTTTGTAAAAAAGTTACTAAGAAACTATCTCATATCATCTTAATCTATTAGTCTCTTAATCAGTTCAATTCTGGTACGATGTCTGTGTTGGAACTGAATCAAGAAGAGAAGAGTGAAACAAAGGATTCTATTCATTCAATTGAAAGAGAGGTACTACAGAGTAGCTTATATACATTAAAGCTTCGAGTAACTGAAAACGAAACTACCCAAACAGAAAATAACAGAACCTAATTACAACAATGCTTTAACAATTGACTTTGACTAAAGGTCTAATTACTAAACTACCCTTAGCCTATCATACTAATACCAACATGGCCTCTCCTAATCTGTTCTGCAACAAGCAGACAGATTAAACATCAATTCTATGAGCAAAAACAACAACACAACAATTACAGCAACATAGCAATTCCTTGAACTCCATGAAGCTTATTCAGGCACATAAATCTTCAATTTGTCGTTGTCATTCCCACCATCTCTTTGAATTTGTTGAAGCTTTCAAGTTTTAGTGGCTTTGTCATCATGTCAGCCACCTGATCAGCAGTATTGCAGTATAGTAAATCAATGGTTTTCTCCTTACATAGGTCTCTCAAGAAGTGAATCCTTATGTCTATATGTTTACTTCTCCCATGGAAAGCTTTATTGTAGAGCTATTGCCACAGAAAATGACAGTAGCTTCTTTATGTTTTTCACCTATTGTCTCAAGTATCCTTTTCAGCCACACTGCTTGACAACTACCAGCTGAGGCAGCAATGAATTCTACTTTTTGTAACACCGGCTAACAACACCTGATCCAAGCATAAAGACATACCCTGTTGTGCTCTTACGGTCATCGATGTCACCAGCATAATTAGAGTCACTAAACCCAGTGAGATTGCAACTGTAACTGTTGCTCATACTCTGCCTCTTGTACCTCACTCCAGCATTGAGGGTTCCTTTAACATAGCGCAAGATCCTCTTCAGAGCAACCAAATGGGTTTATGTAGGCCTCTCCATGTATCTGCTTACTAGGCCTACTGCATACATTAGATCAGGCCTAGAAGCTGTGAGATACATCAAGATACCTATCATTTGCTTATAGGTAGTTGTGTCCACAGCTCTACCACCTTCATTCTTGCTTAACTTTGTTCCAACTACCATAGGGTTTGCCACAGGTTTATAGTATTCCATGCCAAATATTTCAATATCTTTTTGGCATATTTTTGTTGACAAATTGTGATTCCTTGGTATGTTTGTGAGACTTCAATACCGAGGAAATATTCCATTCTCCCAAGATCACTCATCTCAAACTCATGTTGCATGGATTGTTTGATGTCTTTGTACATTTCTGCATTGTTTCTAGTGTAGTTCAAATCATCTACATATAGGCTAACAATCACTATATTCCCATTATTCTCAGTTTTCACAAAGAGTGTATACTCATTATCACATTTTTGGAACCCTTCTTTGCAGAAGTAGCCTTCAATTCTGCTATACCAGGTTCTTGGGGCTTGCTTTAGCCCATAGAGTGCCTTCTTAAGCTTGTATACCTTATGATCTGCTCCCTTGACCTCATACCTTCTAGGTTGAGTCACACACACATTTACTGTTAGTTCACCATGTAAGAATGCGCTCTTGACATCCATTTGATATACAATCCACCCTTTGAGAGCAGCCATAGCCAACAAAGTTCTAATTGTGTCCCAACGGGCATCTAGGGAAAAGACTTCATTGTTGTCAATTCCATGTTTTTGAGCATATCCTTTGGCCACTTATCTGGCTTTATGCTTCTCCACTTTACCTTCCTCATTGAGTTTGGTTTTGTAAACCCCCTTGTCTTCCTCTACCTCTACCCCTAGAAGTGTTTCCAGTTCTGCCACCTACAGTCACCTTAAGAGCTTGTTCTTCATCCTTATGACTCTCAAGACTCTTCATCCTAGACTCATGAACTAGCAATTTTCCTTGTAACTGATCTATGGTCATGGTTTCAATATCATTTGACTCAACAATTGAATAAACTACATATTCAAACCTGACATTCATTGATCGAAGGATATTTTCAACCACACCGTGTTGAGCCATTTTCTTGCCTTGAGCTCTCATCTTGTTCACTAGGGTTAGAGTTCTTGTGAAGAAATCAGCCACGCTTTCACCGTCTTTCATCTGCAACTTCTCGTACTCCTTCTTGAGTGCTTGCAATTGCGCCTTCTTTACCTTCGTTGATGTCAAGAAACCAGAATATTTGATAAAATGCTTGAGTGAAACACCACTCAGCTCATGTGATTATATACACATTAGGGAGTGAATACATTGTGAGATTTACAAGGTCATTAATGTGATTTCTAGTTCCTATGTACATGCATGTAGTTCTCTATGTACTGAAGTCACCAGTGTCACAAGGAAGGGGGATTGGAATTGTGACCCTTTTAAAATTATCCTGAAATAAAAGAACTTTGATTCACAAGTGTACTTGAGAATCAGGAGAGTGAGTGTTATGTGCTATGCAGAAACAATCCTCTTAATGAATTAGATGAGTCAAGAAGGGTGATTGAATAGTCTTCACAGTTATGAAAACTGAAAATGATCATTCAAAACTTCCTTCACTCTTCTCACAGTTGTTTCCCAATTGTTTCAAGTAGAGTCTTACTGTGAAAGATATATTAAGTTTGTAAACCACTTGTTAAGAGTTTCAAAACAAATTTATAGTCTTTGAAAAGTTCTGAGAAGGGTTGAAAAACTCTTGTTCTAGTTGTAGCTGAGAAGGGTCAGAATTAACTCTTCTCAGGTTTTCAAAAATCTCTCCTCAAGAGGAGTTTTTCTCAAACCGTAAACTAAGTACTTAAAGCAGTAAATAACACATGGATTTATAGTGGTTCACCCAACAATAACATGGGCTACTCCACTCCTCACACCCAGTGAGATTTTCCACTATTTTCCAAATAGTTTACACCCTTTCACACTTCACACAAGTTGAAAGCTCTTGGTAGTTTTTTTCTCACACTCTACTCTCTGTATACTCCACTAATAGACTTCTCCAAAGCTATTAGACTGCTTTTAACACAAAAGCACTCACTTCTCAGGTCCTATAGCAACACATGCTACTTGAGAATGTTCCCTATTAAAGGTTCTTTGATTACAAGGGTTTTGGGATTACTTAGAGCTTGGTTGACATATATAGGATATACATGAATGATTTACAGCACAAGACTTAATACATACTCAGAGAAAGATGAATCCCTTCTGGTTTAAAAGTAGCTGAGTATGGAAGAGAGAAAACTTGAATGTGTGAGAAGGTTGATAGCTCAAAGTTTGATTCACTCTCTTGAAGATCAATGAAGACCATAGCTGTTGTTATATAGAGTTGTTGTAGCCCTTTAACTCTTGGTCCAAGAAATAGAGCCATTGCATCACCAGCTAGCCGTTTGGAGCCGTTGGAAAAACGCTCCTGTGCTGTCATTTTCAGCACTGCAGAATACAGCTGCCATCACCCTTCTCATAGTGACCTTTCTCACTGTGATTCTTCTCATGACTTTGTTAAGTTGAAGATGATGCTTCTCAAGATGAATCTTCTCATGTTGATGCAATACTTTAAGGATGATGACTCTTCTTGTCATGACCCTTCTCAGGTCCATGACTCTTCTTAACATGATTCATATGATCATGACCCTTCTTGGGATCATGACTCTTCTTAACTTGATATTGCATTCCATCTTCTTGAATTTTCTTTGTCATGACTTTTTTCATGCTTGATCTTCTTAGATATTCTTCTCATATTGCCATTTCACAAGATGAATCTTCTCAAGCAGAATTCTTCCAAGATTTCCAAGTGGTTCTTGACTTCAATCCTTTAAGCTTGTAAAACTTCCTTTCTAGTAGTAGTGTAGGCAATGTTTCTTTTCTGTTTTCTCTTAGAATTGATGCTTCTCATAAGCAGATATCTTGTTGAGAATGATTTGAAGTCCTGTTCTTATGAATCACTCAACAAGAGCATTAGTAATACATGTGATCAGAAACCTGAAGCTTCTCATCCTTAAGGTTTGTTGAACATCAAAACATTACTAGGGATTTTGCCTCAACATTTACATGATTAACTATTGATTTCCTAGATGCATGGATATCTATACATATTCCAATGTACTCAATTTGATAATTCCAACACTCCCCCTCAAGATGGAGCATATAAATCAAATGCTCCAAGCTTGGAACAAATACTTTGAATTCTTGGCCCTCTTAAGGATTTTGTGAAGATGTCACGCGGTTGATCGTTAGAGCTAATGATTCGATGATGACCTCTTTAGAAAGGACTTTCTCCGGACAAAATGACAATCAATCTCAATATGTTTAGTTCTCTCATGAAACTTTGGGTTAGAAGCTATATGTGGAAATTTGCTGGTTATCACAACACAACTTCATTGGTTGGGTGTCTCCAAACTTCAATTAATTAAGAAGTTGTTTAATCCAAATTAGCTCACATGTGGCTACAGCCATAGCTCTATATTCAGCCTCTGCACTAGACCTTGCGACAACATTTTGCTTCTTACTCTTCCATGATACAAGATTCCCTCCAATGGACACACAATACCCAGAAGTGGAACGCCTATCAATGGGTGAACCAGCCCAATCTGCATCGCAAAAACCAACTATTTGAGTGTTTCCTTTGTCTTCATAAAGTAGCCCTTGTCCCGGGTTCTTCTTAATGTATCTCAGAATTCTAATTACGGCATCCCAATGATCCTTATGAGGAGATTGCATGAACTGAATTACCACTCCAACTGCAAAAGAGATATCTGGCCTTGTAATGGTGAGGTAGATGAGTTTACCAACCAACCTTCGATATCTTTCGGGATCAGGATAAGGCTCCCCCTGATTTGGTAACAATTTCTGATTTGGATCCATGGGACTGTCAATTGGTCTACAATCTAACATGCCAGTTTCTTTGTGTATGTCTAATGCATAATTCCTCAGTGAAACGACAATCCCATTTATTGACTGAGTAACTTCAATTCCAAGGAAATATTTTAGCTTTTCTAGATCCTTAGTCTGAAAATGACTAGATAAGTGTTCTTTTAGTTGAGAAATTTTCTCTTCATCATTACCGGTGATGACTATATCATCTACATAAACCACCAAGTACACACATTTATTTGGAGAGGTATGACAATAGAAGACAGAATGGTCTGCATCACTGTGTTTCATCCCAAAGGTCTGAACAACTGAACTGAATTTCCCGAACCAAGCTCGTGGGGATTGTTTGAGCCCGTAAAGAGAGCGTCGTAGTTTGCAAACCAAGCCAGACTCCCCCTGAGCAACAAAGCCAGGTGGTTGCTCCATATAAATCTCCTCTTCTAAATCTCCATGTAGAAATGCATTTTTAATATCCAACTGATACAATGACCAATGAGAGATAGAAGCCATAGCCAGAAATAATCGAACAGAAGTAATTTTGGCCACAAGAGAGAAAGTGTCACCATAATCAAGACCATATATCTGAGTATAACCTTTGGCCACTAGACGAGCTTTAAGACGATCAATCTGCCCATTAGGTCCAACTTTAATAGCATAGACCCATCGACACCCAACTGATTTCTAGCCTGGAGGAAGAGGGACTAAATCCCAAGTGTCATTAAGCTCCAAGGCCTGCATTTCATCAATCATGGTTTGACACCATCCTGGATGATCTAGTGCCTCACAAACATTTTTAGGGATGGAAACAGAAGATAAAGATGCTATGAAAGAATGATAAGAAGGAGAGAGACGATGATAACTTAAGAAGTTATAAATAGGATGAGGATTTCGAGTTGATCGAGTACCTTTTCTAAAAGCAATGGGCAAATCAAGGGTATCGTTAAGCGAGTCATGATAGGATCGATTGTTGGAGTAGGACATGATTCAAATGGTCTTTCAGTGCCTTCCAATTCTGTATTAGGAACACGCGGACGCCTCTGGTATGTAATAAGTGGTCTTTGAGGTGGCTCGGTGAAGGATTATGAGGATATCCGGAGTAGACTACGTGGTTGGAACCGATTCTGTGAAGAAGCAGAGTGGTGGACCAAAATAGGGAATAGGAAGAACTTCTTGAATAGTGTCACATTCAACAGGAGATGGTGAGAAATAAGGTTTGTCTTCAAAGAAGGTTACATCTGCGCAGAGATATAATAGCGATTGTGAATGGAGAGTAACAACGATAACCTTCTCGCAATCTAGAATATCCCAAAAAAACACATTTGATGGCTCGAGGACAATTTATCTAAACCTGGAGAGAGATCATGAACAAAACAAGTACTCCCAAATATTCGTGGGGTGACATGAAACAAGGGTTCTTTTGGAAATAAGATTGAGTAAGGAACTTTGTCATTAAGAGAGGAAGAGGGAATTCGATTTATCAAGAAACAAACGGTTAAAATTGCCTCTCCCCAATGATGGACAGGTACATTCGCATGGAGTAACAGGGTCCTAGCTGTTTCAACAAGGTTTCTATTTTTCCTTTCAGCAATGCCATTTTGTTGAGGGGTGTGAGGGCAAGATGACTGGTGAAGAATGCCTTGTGATGACTGGTGTGGTAAAATATATGCAAGTATACATAGTCACACAAGTAATAAAGTGATAAGAAATGTCGAACCCACAGGGATTATGTATTGTAAAGTTTTGTATATTCAGAGTGTACACGTAGTGTGTCTACACTATGCACTATTTTTTGGTCTGGAGTTTTTCAAGGTAAGTAAAAACAATATAAACAGTAAAGAGTGTAAGGAATCAGTAGATAAAGTAGTTGAGATGTTTTCACCAAGTAATTTACTTCTAATTGTTATAGTGGAGTATGTAGTGTTTCCACACTGGATGCAGCTGCATCAGTATGTGTCTGTCAACACTTTCTTCAGAGTTTCATTACAAGCTCTTATGATCTTTGTTTTTTACAGTAAAGAAAAGAGTAGTCAATTCCTCTATTGCCTCCTAACAATGATCCAATTTGCTAAATAAGTTCACTCTTGTATTTTTAACCTCCCACTGTATCACCCTAGGAACTATGTTATCCTATGTCTAGGACGTAACATGGTTTTAAGAATCAAGTCTTTATCAAAACAAGTTTAACAAAGAAGTTGTTATAAACTCTCATTCCTATTAATTCTTGAGTTCATAAATGTGACCCATGTCTGCTGCCACAAGTTTACATATTCCAAAGTGATCAATTCCAGAATAAGTGTTGAAAGAAGTATCATACAAGAATTAAAATGCATACACTATATAAACCATAATAACATATTTAGAAGTTCATTACAAGGTTATAACATCTCAACTTAAGGGAATTTAACTCATGTTACTCATAATATAATAGAGAAATTCTGCAATGAGCATAATCAAATGAGTAATATAGCAAAAGAACTTAAAAGGAGAGAGATTACTCGAATAGAAGATCTTTTGCTTGAGTTTCCTAAGTTGAAGTACCATATGAGTTCCTTACACAAGTTTCCTCCAAGTAGAAGTGAAGGGAGTGGTTTTCAAGCACCTCCTTACCTTCCTTCTCTTCAGAAATGTAAATAAAAACTAAAACTAAACTAAACTAAACTACAACTAAGTGATCCTTTCAGAAACAAATAAATAAATACAAATGAAGGATGAAGGATTATTTTTAGGTGAAGATATGGCTTCTATTTATAGGCTTGAAAGCTTTCCTCCCTTGAGGGGTTTCCTTTGGCGCGTAAGATCAACTGAGGGGACCAACCTTGGATAAAATCAGACAACCAATGAAGCAAATAGCTCAGTTGTGGTCGCTTGCATGTATAACATAAGGTGAGGTCTATTGGAGAAGTGCCACATGTCTCTTTAGATAAGTGAGCCTTGCAACTTGATTTTTATGTTAATCGCCGACTTCTGTAAGTGGCTCTGCTCCAGGTGACTATGCATGACGTCACATTTCAAGTGTGGAAGCATCAAAATGGTCCTTGGATGTTTTGGTGCAAACTGCTAGATTTTGCAGGTATAGGCAGTGTTTCCACTCTTGGTGTAGGCAGTGTTTCCACTCCTAGTGCTGGCAGTGTTTCCACTCCTAGTGTTGGCAGTGTTTCCACTCCTGCAGTAGCTTCACTGAACAAAAACATCAAACCTAACAAGAAATGTGTATGTATGCCTAGTTAATTGTCTTAATCATTTGGATCTCTAAAATGTTGTTACTTAATAAATAAGCTATATTTATATATCAATGTACTTAAAAATAAGCAATAACCTAAGTTAAAATAGATGAATAACTCTATATAAAATAGAGTTATCAATGACAAAAAGGAAGAAAGAGCCAAAGAGAAATATTCTTTTGCATTATCACTTCTAAGGACACGAATTGTCTTGCCAAATTGAGTTCTAAAACCCATAGAAGACACACCACTAGGACCCCATATATCAGAATGGATGACTGAAAAGGGTGAGTCAACACAACTTTCAAGATGTCTAACAAAAGAGGATCGAACATGTTTTCCTAATTGACATGACTCACAAGAGAAAGTACTTATTTTTACAAGGCTTGGAACCATTTTTTTCATCTTAGATAGGTGGGGATGTCCCAATCGTTCATGAAGAAGTTGTGGTGAGGTAGCGACACTGCAAATCCAGGTGGGATCAGACTTGAGATAGTAAAGACCACGAGACTCATGTCCTACACCAATCGTCCGACCCGTACCACGTTCCTGTATAACAAAATAGTCATCATCAAGCGTCCTTTGAACAATTATGAGGCGGGTTAGCTTGCTAAGAGAAATCAAATTAAAGGGGCAACCAGGCATATACAAGACAGAGTTTAAGGATAGGGAAGTAGTGGGTGACACACGACCGGTTCCTTTTACTGCAACTTTAGAACCATGAGCTAAGGTAATGAAATGAGGAATTTTGGGAGGAGAGATAGATGAAAATAAAGATACATTACCAGCAACATGATCTGAGGCACCTGAATCAATTATCCAAAGACTTTGGTCATTACCTGATTGAGAAATACAAGCAGTGGAGTTATGAGCAACTATAGCAGACGAGCTTTGAGGTTCCTTGGCAGCCTTCAGTTGGAGGTATTCCTGATAGTCAACTTCTGAAAATTTCATCTCTGGTGTTTCAGACTTAGAAATATTAATGATCTTTCCGGAAATCCATGGATAGAGTAGCAAGTGTCTTGTGTGTCCCATTCTTTTTGCAAGTAAGAGCATTGAGGTCGACTTTTTCTTCCACCTCGTCCTCCTCGGCTTCCACGACCTCCTCGCCCCCCTCGATTAGAAACCATGGCAGAAGTCTCAATATGGTCACTTGAGTTTACTTCCATCTTTGATGGGGACCCGAAGAGTCAGTGATTAAATTTTCTAGTGATGGAACATCTTGAGCGATTAAGACTTGATCACGAACATGATCAAAATCGGGTGCATCCTCGTAGAACCAAGCACCATATAAAGATTATCAAGTTTATTCTTCATATCTTCGATTGTGTTGGCTTCAAAGAGCGGTTTCAACTCCTCAACGGCAGATTGAGCTTTTGAGACATAAGCAACCATGTCATGATCCGGTTGTTTTAGAGTAGCCAATTTTTGTCGACATCATACATTTGTTGGATGTCATTAGCAAAGACGATTTGAGCCTTTTTTTTCCGAAAGCTTGACAAGTTTTAAAGGCCACGAAATTTGTCAAGATATTTGGCTCAACAGATTGCCAAAGGAGAGCACAAAGTTGATAATCAAGTTTTTTCCATTGGTCGTGTTTTTCTGCAGCAATTCCTTCAGAATCTTGAGTTAAATGTTCTTCGTATCCTTGACTGAGAAACCAAAGCTCAACAGAGGAAGACCAAGCTAGATAGTTTTTACCATTCAACTTTTCTGAAAGTGATTTTTGGTGTACCAGAGAAGGCAAAAGTAGGACCATCATTTTGTAGAGAGGAAGAAGCCATCTTTTCACTTGATATTGTGACTTGTGAAACTAAAGGAGAGCAGAAACAAAACTAATTTCAAGGTAGACCAGAAACTCTTTTTTTTTTCTTTTCAGAAATAGATGACCAGACGTGAAAGTTCAAATTGGCTTTTCAGTTATTTGGGTGGTTCTGTGTGGGTTAGGGGAAAAAAGGAAAGGAAAAAGAAAGAAGAAAGGATGGTGGACGTAGGAGGAATGGTACTGCTAGACCAGAAGCAGTGACCTTTAACTTGCTCTAGATACCATGTCAAGAAACTAGAATATTTGATAAAATGCTTGAGTGAAACACCACTTAGCTTATGTGATTATATACACATTAGGGAGTGAATACATTGTGAGATTTACAAGGTCATTAATGTGATTTCTAGTTCCTATGTACATGCATGTAGTTCTCTAGGTACATGATTAACTATTGATTTCCTAGATGCATGGATATCTATACATATTCCAATGTACTCAATTTGATAATTCCAACAGTTGACCCTTGGTAACGCTCCTTCATCGAATCCCAAATTTCTTTGGAGGTGTTTCTTGAAATCATAGTCTCGATCATTCCCCTTTCAATTGCTTGAAAGAGATAATTCTTTGCTTTCAAATCTTTCAATTTCCCATCTTCATTCGCCTTCACGTTCTCTGGCGTAGCATTCTCGCTCAACGGTGGAACACCATGTTCCACGACACACCAATAATCCTTTGATCTTAGGAGATTCTCCATTAACAAAGACCAATGCACATAGAATCCATCAAATTTTGGAACCGAATGTGTGAGAACTCTCGTTCCGCCATTGCAACTATCTTCGATTCACGCTTCGTAAAACCTAATTTTGCTCACTTAAGAAACAATCGTTACTGGATCAGGCCCCCGAGAGAGCTCTAATACCAGTTTGTTGGAACTGAATCAAGAAGAGAAGAGTGAAACAAAGGGTTCTATTCATTTAATTGAAATAGAGGTACATAGTACCTTATATACCTTGAAGCTTGAGTGGCGAAAGCGAAACTACACAAACAGAAAATAACAGAATCCTAATTACAACAATGCTTTAATTAACAATTGACTTTGACTAAAGGTCTAATTACTAAACTACCCTTAGCCTATCATACTAATACCAACAGTCTGAGTGGCCAATTGTTAAACATATTTGCTAAACAGAGGCCAATGTTTTTTCTTAAAAATATAAAAGTTCTGTCGGTAGCTCTTATATTTTTATGTTCTAAAAAATTATCGACAAACTTAGTTTGCTTTATGATAATGTTTTTGGTAGAAATTTCAATAATTTGTTTTGGATTATTGTCATACTCTCTCATAGGCTCGTTCACCTTTTTAAGTATATATTTATTTTCCTAATTAACTTTAAACCGTCCCTTTCTTTTGTACGTTTCACCGCTGTCACATTCTTTAACAGGCGTCAATAAACCAAGCCATGTCGGTAAAGACTCTTTAATCTTTCAATAATGTCATTAAGATATTATTGTTAAACAAAATAATACAAATACCAACTTACAACATGAATTAATTAAGTTTTTTAGATTATTAACCAACCTATTTTTTCACAGTTTTCGAGATATTGATTAAAAACTTGGTTAATTAATCACTTGGTTAATAACCTAAAAAATTTGGTTAATTGATATTGTAAATTGGTTTTTGTCTAAATTTTTTTTTCAAATAACATTGTTGTTAATCTTTAGCATATGACTACACACATAGAAACCTGTGCTAATCCACTTTTAAATATTATATCATATTCATATGCAAAAAAAACAATTGAAGATGAATAAACCCTTAATTTTGTCTCTATTCTTGGGGACGGATTCATGTCGAGACAATTGAAGCAATATCCCTTTGTTTTAACCAAACAAACTTAGGTCATTTCATTCATTAAAATAGAGTTAATACAACGTGGAATAAAATGATAAACATGATGACTAGTAAAACATTGAGCCGCCCCAGCTAAACTATGAACAACACAATTGGCTTGTCGTCGAATAAAATTGAGTGAACAGTTATGTAAATGAGAGAAAGTCTCCTTGCAGGAAGAGATAATGGCCCTGAACTCGTTGGCTAATTGCACACCATTGTTGACGGCGTCAACTACAGATTTGCAGTCAAGCTCTAAGTCAACATCATGAATGTCTAGCTGAATCAACCATGGAAGAGCCTCTATTAAACCCACCGTTTCAATCTCTTGTGGCTTCAAGAAGCCATAAAACCAAATTGTCTTTGCGTTGAGAAATCGTTCGTCACTGTCCCGTAAACACATTCCAAGACCACATCGCGACTCCTCCACAAAACAAGCGCCGTCAATGTTGCACTTCTTGCGGCCTGCAGGAGGTTTAGAATAGTCTCGCTTTGTGCACTCATTCTTTGGTGGCGATTTTGGCGCTGAACCATATTTGACCTGTGGTGAAGCTGCCAGGAGGCGAGCCACGTTGTTGCTTCGTGGAGGCACTAGTCTATGTAGACAATTATGCACCATGTCATTACGTCGCCGCCAATAAACCATATACCAGCTGCAAAATCATTGCTAACATTGTTTTAGAAATTTTGCTCGTGAGAGAAAAGAATAATTCATGCGCTCCCTCAGCTCTATCATATTCTGGTTCAATGTGATTCCATAAACCACCTGCTTGCCACACTTGTTGGGCCTTGGGACAACCGAAAAATAAATGTCATTCATTCTCTAAAGCATTGTCACACATGGGGCATCTACTGGTGCATTTAACACCCTTACGTTGCAAACGACACCGTGTAGGGAGCCAACCACGGGTAATACGCCATAGCAGAATTTTTAATTTTGTCGGGTCATTTAAAGACCAAATAGCATTTCAATTACCATCAACCCGCAAATTCCACACCATGTCATTACGTCGCCGCCAAATACACCATACACCAGCTGCAAAATCACTGCTAACATTATTTCCGAGCAGCTCCAGCAGAGAAAATAATAATTTCTGCGCTCCCTCAGCTCTATCATATTCTGGTTCAATGTGATTCCATAAACCACCTGCTAGCTTGCCACACTTGCTGGGCCTTGGGACTACCGAAAAATAAATGCCATTCATTCTGTAAAGCATTGTCACACATGGGGCAGCTACCGGTGCGTTGTTTTAATTTTGCTGGGACATTTAAAGACCAAATAGCATTCCAATTAACATCAACCTGCAAATGTGAAGTGTCCACAAGATGGTTCATAGCATAATAATAAGCGGACTTCACCGAATAGACACCATTACGACTCAAGTCCCACGTCAATTGGTCTTCCCCCAAAGTCGTACAACGGGGAATGCAGAGGATAGATTGTGCATCGACTTCATTAAAGACCTCATTGATAAGGGTGGCCTTTCACTCACTAGTATCATGATCAATGAGATTGGACAAAACAAAGATTAGAATTTTCCGGTTGGGTAGTAGTGATATAAGCATTTTCAGAACTGCGAAGCCAATGATCATCCCATATACGGATATTTGAGCCCATTCCAACTCTCCATCGCATCTCACCTTTGACAATTACCTGCGAAGCGCAGATGCTACGCCAAACATAAATTGGGTTGTGGCCTATAGAAGCCCCCATGAAATAATAGCATATGGGTTAGTAATAATCTTCCAACCTTGTTTCCCTAGCATAGCCAAATTAAAGATGTGAAAGTACCAAAACCCCATACCACTGTGCTCCTTTCGCATTGCAAGCTTGTCCCAACTCAACCAGTTGATACCATGACCTTGGGCTCTATTTGAACCCCACCAAAATGTATTAATTATACACTCTATTGCTTCCCCCAAGGAGGTGGGGATAAGAAAGGTGCTCATGCAGTAAGATGGGATGGCCTGGGCCACTGATTTATTAGGTAAATTATTTTTTGTCGAAATATATATTATAATTTTATTTTGTACTCATAAAAAATAGGAATTTCCCCCACAAAATAATTTAAAAAAATATATGTAGTAATTCATAAAGGATAAAAAAAATACTAAAATGGTATTAATCTTACTTTTTAACTTTGTAATTAGTAGAAATTTAGACATTTTAACATTTTTTTTGAGGTAAAATAGAATAATATTAAAATAGCCGAATACAAAGGGTACTCACCCATATAAATATGAAAAAGACTGCTTCCAAAGGAAGGAAAATAACAAGAAAAACAAGTCAAAAACTACTATATATCTCTTGAAAATACAATCAGTGGGATCCACGAACCACTCATAACACAAGCATGAGCGTTTCAAAAATTATGTATAAAATTTGTTAAAGTTGCAAAGGTAAAAATGAGAGACAAATAAAATATTTTAAGCTATAAGTTTAAACGATACTTCAAGTAGCGTTTCCAAAAAAAGCACTATAAGACATAAACTACAAAAAAAAATGTTATAAGTTAGTATTGCCAAATACTCACAATAGACTGATCTACTATAAGCTAATAGATTGACATTGCGAAATAAACCCTTAAGATGTATGAATTGTGAAATGAGCTTGAAGTGATGCTCATTGTGAGATGGAGGGAGTAAATTTTAAATCTATCTAGTTTGATACTTTGAGTGTTTGGCTAATTCTTAGAATTCTTTCTTCCCAGTCCCATTAAATAATAAACTCATTATCACCAACTACCTTAGTGAACATGTTCAGCTAATTGGAGGATCCTCTCTGTAAAAATGGCGAGTTTTATTTAAAGAGAGATAGATACATAATTGATGGTGGACCATAAAATTAAGTTTATTATAATAATTAATTGTGTGATTCACCACAATGTAACTCCTATTTTTTTTTTTTAGAAATGAAAAGGATCCCGACTCGAGCTAACTAAAGTGACATTTATGAGTTTGGTCCTAGACAGTTTCTATAAATACCATCCCTCACCATGTCATAAATCGCATCACAAACTAAACTAGCTATATTCATATACCATATATATCTGTTTTCTCAAATTCCTATTCTCATAATCAATCATGGGTGTTTTTGCTTACAATGATGAACATATCTCTACTCTGCCACCTGCCAAATTATACAAAGCTCTTGCAAAAGATGGAGACAGTATCATCCCAAAGGTAATTGAGGAAATCCAGAGTGTTGAAATCGTTGAAGGAAATGGTGGACCTGGTACCGTCAAGAAGTTAACCGTTGTTGAAGGTCGGTGTTTAATTTCGCTTAATTAGCTTCTTCTTTAATCAATATATATTTATTGAATGAGAAACTTAAATTTAATAAGCCAATTTTATTTTATTTTGACAAGCCATAAGCCAATTTTTTTTAAATATTGTTTTAGTTGTCAATACTTAATTCAATTTGGATGGATCAAATCAACAAAGAGAGGAGGTAAGCGTCATAAGCTGTTTTTATGTTTTGGATAATTTATTAAAATAATTCTTAATTATATATTCAAATTAATGAATTGAATGATCAAACATATCATAATTTAAGGGTTGAGATCGAGTATTATAAAAATCCAATGGAAAGAATTACACTGACTGGAGTGACTGCAGAGGATCCTGGTCCAACTAAACCGAGTCTTGCAGCAACTTCCATAAATACATTTTAATTATAAATAATATCTTAGAAGAGTCAATTAATTAATTTACATTGTTTTATATTGTTGATGCAGGTGGAAAAACCATCTATGTGAATCACAAAGTTGATGCAATAGATGATGCTAACTTAGGATATAACTACAGCATAATAGGAGGAACAGGATTGGATGAAACTTTGGAGAAAGTTACATTCGGGACTAAGGTTGTGCCTGGTCCTGGTGGTGGTTCAATCGCTAAGGTATCTGTGAAATACCACACCAAAGGCGATGCAGCTTTATCAGATGCAGTGCGTACTGAAACAAAGGCCAAAGGAGATGGACTTTTCAAGGCCATTGAGGGTTATGTTTTGGCAAATCCAGATTACTAAACTAATTTCACATTATATATGTTGTGGGATTGAATAATAAACTAGCTAGCCTTGTGTGTGGCTATGTTATTTTGTGAACATGTGTCGGTTTGATGTGACTTTGGCTGGATGTTATATATATAAGAAACAGTACTGTGTGTGTTGGTGTTGAGATCTTTCCACCATCTGTATTCTGCAATAAATAAATACAAGAGAATTTGGTTGCACTAAATGTTATATTTTTATTTTTATTTATAGTATCTCACAAGCATGCCAATTGTGTGTATATATATTCTCTAGTCAGCCAATTGTGCTACTCATAAACAACTATCTTTCCTTTACACTAAGACACACACCCGTGCCTACGCACGGGGCGGCGTGAATAATTTGTTAATCATACAAATTAGTAATTTATTCTTTCGATCATGTTATATATTTTGCCTTCGTACACTAAGTTCTCCAATATGTGTATGCCTAGAATGTTATTTGTTACAAGCTATGGCCTATAAATATGAAGATAAATATGACTTACTATTTTTGAAGCTTCTGGGAGGAACTCGTATCTAGATAAATACGATGTGAAATGTGCTGAAAATCGTATTTATCTCCTAGAAGGTAAATACGATGAGATTTAAAATATTTCTGGTCAAATCATATAGTGAGAAATGGTCAATATTCTGTAAATTTGTAATTTTTTAGGGGTATTTTAGTCTTTTCACCGTATGCGTGGGAGGGTATGGAGTCAAATGGTGGGGCACCAAAAAAATCCTTTATTTTTATGAGAATGGTTGAGCCCATATTGTCAATGCATCAATGATTCCATAGATGAGCTCACAATGAATCAAGAGAGAAGAAAGAGATGTAACTGTAAAGCGAATAGAGAGAGAGAGAGAAGATGAAGAAAACTGTTATTTTTTTTCCAATCTGTGATTGTTTTACAACTCAGGGATTTATATTCCCTTTTTCCTTTTACATGAAAGACCGTTTTTCCCTTTCCTATATTAGCTATACACCCGCGTGTGTGTATAATACATCCGTGGGGGTGTATTACCAAAACAGCTAAAACTTGTGAATTAAGTATATATTATAACACTATCCCCTAATTCACAGATTTAGCAGTGTGTCAAAACAGACAGTTTCCAAAATATCAAACTTACAACTCAAGCAAAATTACAATTGAATTTAAACAGTATCAAATGAATCAACACCAATACAATTTCTAAGCTTCACAAATTGTTCTGACTTGAGAGCTTTGGTTAGCAAATCAGCTAACTGTACTTGAGTGTTGCAGTAGCAGACCTCGCCCCCTTCTCTCCCTCTCACCGGTTCCCCCTCTCCCTCCATTAGAACCCAATCCTCTCTCTCACTCCCACAAAAACCGGCGAGATTTTCGCTATGCCTGTTAGAAAAGAAGTGCAGCAGCTGCTGCTCTATAGGAAGGGAGGAGAGGAAATGAAATTAGGTTTAGGTTTTCTATATTAGGCTTTTATAGTGTCTCCAATAATTATTTATATTTAGCTTTATTTTTAATTGTCAGAATACTAGGCGCACCACACTGATTAATGCACACACCCACTCTCACTTAAGCCCAGTTTCGCATACTGAGCTCTCCTATGCGAACTGGGCTTTCTTTTTTACACCCCTCATTTAATTATACAACCTCCTACAACTAACAACACCCCTTTTTTGCAATTTTCACCCTTCCTCATTTTTTTAATTCTTTCAACTCAAATATTTTTCTCATTAAATCAAAAACAATAATTAAATATTTTTCCACCCCAAAATCAAATAAAAGACTAAGTTAGTACAACCTGGTTAGTCATCATCCTAGGACCAATGAGCTGTACAGTTCAGTAATCCTAAAAACTTATAAAAATATAAATAAATTATAATATAAATAAATTATTTTTCCTAAAAAATAGGGGACTAAGTCGGTTGTACAACCGGGTTAGTCAGCGTTCTAGAACTAATGAGTTGTATAGTTCAGGAGTTCTAGAATATCTATTCTAAAACCAACTCACCTCACATCAAACAAACTTCTTTCAAAAACCTCAAAAAAATACTTTCAAAAAGTAGGGGACTAAGTCGGTTGTACAATTGGGTTAGTCAGCGTCCAAGGAATCAGTGAGCTGTACAGTTCAAGGAGTCCTAGGACCCCTACACTAAAAAACACCAACCAACAAACCTTTTTCAGGAAGAACTACGTAGCTTTGATTCCTCCATTGCATCCGGAGGTACGTAGGAGCAAGAGTTCACTCTTGTCAAGCACTAAAAATTAAAAATTTAATTAAGTCTTTTTCTCTATAAATAAAAGGGTAAATATTAATGAATCGTAATTAATTAGACAAAGGATGTCGCGGGGTGCTAATACCTTCCCCGCGCATACTAACTCTCGAACCCTAAACTTGCCTTGTCCTAAACCTAAAGGGATTTTCCGAATTTGCCCTTAAACTAAAATTTAGTGGCGGCTTCCTTTGAACCCTTCGAAGAATCCTTTCCCAGATCTTAATTTCGGTCGCTACAGCTGGCGACTTCACTGTGGAATTAGCATTTTAGAGAGTCAAAACCTAGTCTAATTAGTTATAGGATTAATTTAATTTTTACCCTTTTATTTATTTATTTACTTTTGCACATTATGTTATTTATTTGATCTGTAAATCCTAGGATAGAAGACGATATTTTGTATGAATGTTCGTTTTGTTTGCAGCTTTGGGTTTATTTTAAATTGCTCCTACACACACTGCACCTATACACATCACACACATGTGAGAAAAGTCCTCTACCCGAACTTGAGTGTACCCTAAGTTAGAACGAGATTGTGTAGTGATGGCCTGCGGGACGTACGTCTCGTTGGGTGGTCATGAAAATCTCACCTAGAGTTTGATTCCTTTTAAGGATGTTATCCCTTCTAATAGTTTGCCTATTGTTGGGGTCAGTGTTCTTGACTGGGGTCCTTGGCTCTAGGAACCATATGTAGGATTCTTTAGAACTACCTTTGTGAGGTTCACTATAAAAGAAACCTTAGACCACTCCATAGGGTACCCTTCTAGGGTCACAAAGGAGCTTTATACCCTTGCATTCAGACAAATATTTATGCATACCGTCTTTTATCAAAAAAAAAAATCAAAAAAACCAAAATTCATTGCTTACTGCATTTTTCAGAAAATATACCACATGCATTTTTCTTTTTCTTTGCACTACAAAAAATACAACAAATAAACATCTAATGTTGCATGCACTTTTATGACCGTCAGAGAATTAAAATCTTTACCTTGGAGAGAAGTCGTGCACGCTGAAGTCAAAATTAAATTTTGTACTTTACTCTCCAATGAAAAGTTTATAATTCCCCGACGTGATAAATAAAATCATATGTTATCATTTCATTTCATTCACATTTCATGCACATTCATTTGCATAGTTACATCATGCATTATAAAAAAAAATTAGCATAAATTTAGAAGAAAAAAAGTGGCGAGAGGTGAGACATCCTTGTGAAATAAATCATTCTTTTTGGAAAAAGTTTAGTCATACTTCGCTGCAAGTTCAAGGTGTTTCAAGGCACTCAATTTTTCAAATTAGCAGCACGTTCACATCAAAGTGTTGCATCTTATCCACCCCATGACCGAAATGGTCCGCCAAAATTTTCTTTTATGTTTTAACTGGTGTTCTCTACGAAGCATTCATGTAGTAACTTGTGTGTGACATGTGTCTTCATTCTTGTTTGAGTCAGTTAATGTCCTTACCTTGTCATCACCCGTCCAAGTCTAATCCCACCCCGACCACCCTAAAGTACATACTCCCCTACCTAGTCAACTTTTTGGCTTGTTCTCACTAATGAAATAACGCTTTAGGCCCTCCATACTGGGGCAAATTTGTGATATCTAAAATACCTTGTCAACGTTGTATTCCCTTGGTGCAAGTCCTTTACGAAAAAAATTTCAAAAAGGCCCGTTAGGTTGAAAACTCGTAAGAGCGGCCTAAGCAAAAATTAGAGCATAAAAAAGAAATAAAGAAAAAAGAGCAAATATATAAAAGTAAATAAATTATTGTCCTTAAGTTAATTTTTGAGAAAACGAGCAATCATGATTTGAAATGAAGTTTGACCATCTTCCCATACCCTCGAAAAAAAACCTGTGCTACCCACCTTAAGCCAAAAATCCAAAAACCTTTCAATCACCCTAGACAAGGATCAATTCTACATCAAAGATAGTGTATCACTTTTATCTGCTCACTCAACTCAAAAGAAAGAGAAAGAAAAATCACAAAAAAAAGTGAAAAAAAGAGAGGATTGAAAAGAAAAATTCTGAAAAAAGAAGTAGAAATTGTGAGCTGATACTTCGTACCATTAAACACATAAGAGATCCTTGTCGGAAATCAACTCTCAAATACTTCCTTTGGTCTCAATATCCTCCACAAAGCATTGGCCAAGTGACAATCCTAAACAGGTCCATTCTACCATGAGACACATCAATTATTGTCTCAATAAAACCTCAAAACACTCATTTGAGCCTAATAACCACTCTTGAACTTCATTTGTTTTCTTTTGCGTCATTACGGTTCATTTTTTCTTTGCTCTTGTTTTGCAAATTGTGCTACTGAATTTTATAACTAAATTCAACTTAATATCTTAGTGAAAGTATATTAATCAAATAATTAGTTGGAAGTGATCAACTTGTGTTGATCACAATCCATTGTGAAAGAACTTGACTCTCTTTGGTTGTTCTATAAGCCAATATTTGATCTTAAAAGAAACCAGTTTTCTTGTGGCGATCCTTCATTTTGAATTATCAATTCATTTGGAATTGTTGTACCTTGTCTCTTATCTTTTCCACCACTTTTTATTTATTTCTTCTTTGTTCTTGCTTTGCAAACCGTACTACTGAATTCTATGGAAAAAATTCAATCTAAGATCTCAGTAAAAGGCAAGAATTGTGCCAAAAGCAACCACACAAGATAATTGGATACTACATCTTAACCCAAAATTTTAAGACATTAGATTTATGGGTCCTCTCACTTATATATTATCCAACATTCACTTTTCCACCCAACGTGAGACTTCGAACTCACACTTGATACACAACAATCATGATGCGTTTTTAGAGCTTGTGGTTTCATGTTTGAAAAGCTTTGCTACTATTTAATTGACATATATGCCTATAATATTTCTAAAAAAGGTGAGACAAACATTACAAATAAAATTTATTAATGTATATTAATTCATGAAAAACACTTCAGCATACATAACTTTAGGTTATTAAACCATGATAGCAGCCAAGTTATTTGATGATATGATGATTTATTATTGTAAATAATAATAGAAAAATTCTTTGATTTAAGTATCACATGTTGCACTTCCATCATTTGTTAAACAACGAAATTATCTTTTGTAGACAATTTCTTGTTCATCAATTTCTCTTATGCAACTCAAGCTCTCGATGTCACCATTGCAATATCATTGTTGGTTTCACTCTTGCGTACAAAGCGAGCTACAGAACAGTCTGGAGAAAATAAGCTTGAAGTTTCATACTCTTTTCCACCTCGCATCACAGGCATTTTTGCACCAATATCAACACGCCTCACATAGTTAGGTTTGTATGTCTGACCTAAAATGCCACTCACTTCGTTGCTCAGAGAGAAGAACTTGAAACCTAAATCAAGGTGAGCAAAACAATCTTCTTTTGTGATTCCATATCTATGAATCCTCGAGTCTTCTTCAGTTATAGGAACAACTTTGGCTGTTATCCTAAATCTCCCTTCAACTTCAACAATGATGTTGTTAGTGACAGCTTCCCTAACAATGGACACACTAGATGATTTCCATGAGGCACCTTCTGATTCATGGAGGGTAATAGCCTCTCCATTAAAGCTGATTTCTAAACGGTCTTTAGAGTCATCCCACGTGGATGTCTTTTGAGCCCCAATAAAGAGTTGGTGATTGTCGAAGAGAATTGCAATGGATTGAACCCAAGTGAAGTCCCTCTTCATGTTCTCATTTCTTCTGCCTATGAAATGAGCATTTATGTGGAAGTTGGGATCAGATACAAGACAGAAGTTGTTGTCTTTCTTGCCATGGAAATAAAAAGTGATTCCATCACCACCAATGAAACGAGGGTCTTGGCAAACAGCTCCCGGTTTATCACACTCTGCAATCATACGACATTCATTATTAATGAAAATATTATTGCATGAAAATCTTAAGTACAAATTAAACTAATACTCCTTCTGTCCCAAATTATTTGTTGGTTTAGCAAAATCAATTTTTTCCAAATTGATTGTTGTTTTAAATTTCCAATGAAATTTTTAATATTCTTTTTCACTTATACCCCTATTAATTATGACAACTTTTTACATCAAATAAATGATTCACATTTATCTATATAGAGAGATAAATAGTTAAATGGTAAATTATACAACACTTTTTAAAAAATCTAGACTCTCAATCATTTTTCTTAAATGGTGTGTCAAAACCTTAAAGCTAAACAAAAGCGGAGGGAGTATTAAATAATTTTTATACGTGGTTTAATAATTTATTCTTATCTAAAGAAAAAAATTAACAAAGTTTTGTTAAGGAAATTGATTAGCTAAGAAAAATATATACGCTTTCAAATTAATATTATTTATGATTTTGATATGAAGAAGATAATAATATTGATCTAGCTTAAAGAAAAGACTTACTACAAACTGGTTTGCAAGTGTAGCAATCAACCTCACAGCTACCAGGGCAGGCATTTGGACAAACATGATATGTATTGTAACACTTTGGATAGTTTTTGCTCCCGCATCTAGCTCTCTTAGGTGATGCAGATTGACCATTGCCGGCGGTAGAAGCGAAGGAGAAAATTGGCGAACGTGACGCCCTTTGCGCAGGAGTTGCGAAAGAAGGCGGGTAGTTTTGTGGTTCAGGAGGAGTAGCCACCACACCTGCCACTAGTACGTACCAGCAGCAAGATTGACAAAATTTGAGCCATTGAAATTTCTATGCTTCAAATTATCAAATTAATAGGCTATAATATATTAGTTCTCTGTGGTTTTGTGAGAATAACTTGCTAAGAGCATTGCCTTTTATAGGCATGGATAGATTGTATTTCAAAAGTTTTGGAATTTGTGTTTTAGTCTGTTCAATAACGTACGGCATATTTTCACATGGTTTTTTTTTTTTTTTAGATAAAGCAAAGTGGTTAAAAATTAGTGTGTTAGTTGTTAGGGGAGGGGCGGGGTTGAACCCGCACGCTATATATTTTTCCACCAACGATGTCCCTTTCACTCAACCATGTGAGCTACCCTTTCACATGGTTCCTTAATTTGGCTCTATACGTAGAACAACAAATACATGCATGGTAATGTTCTATCATTTCTAAAGCGATCATTGTAGGTATATCTGATCACTTTAAAATGAAGTAAAGGGATGCATTAATTTTACACCCACAAATTAGGGATGCATTTTGTTGCATGCCTTTCAATTACAAGTTCCAGCTGCAACTTTAATTTGAATGAAGTTCATAGCATTAAACAAATAAAAATAAACAATATTCCTAAATATATTACAATCAATGTTTTTAAAATCTGAGAGGAGATTGGACCAGCGAGACTTCCAGGTCATGGTTCAATTAGTCCATTCAGTTCAACTATGGTTGAACCCGCTAAGTAATAAAAAAATAACTAAAATTTAAATTTTAGGGAAAAAGTAAATAAAAAAAATATTTCGATGGTTCAAAGCAATGGAACTGTGGTTCAATCCGATCTAACTCAATTATTTGTGGTTCAACCAGACTGCAGTCTAATTAGGGTGGAACCAACCATTGGACTGGCTGATTTGTGATTCAATCAGTTGAATCATCTGGTCCGAGTCTTACAACACCGATTATACATAGGATTTTTAAATTTTTCTTGTTTGAAAAAGTAAAAACAAAAATATGTATTAATCAATGAAGTCGTTGGTAAAAATATGTATAATTAATTGGTTTACATGTTTTTCTCTTAATTAGTGCATGAGTTTCATTTCATGTATTGGAGGACATCAACATGACCTCCTTACGTTAGTGAAATTCGCTTTTGTCTGTATACTCTATCTCTTTAAGCTGAACCAATTACAGCTTGACTATTTTCCCATAATACACGTAAGATGAGCAGTGATTGGAGTATATTATTATCAGAGCATTCCCAATAAAGTTTCTATCTGTTGATAAAGAGTTGACTCATATCCCATGAAACGTAGGTTCAACTGCCGCTACCATTGTGAACATCTCTTTGGTGGGTGATCGATAGTATCTCTGTTAGCGCTCAAACAACTTTGAGGACTACTTTGCCTCTCGTGAGCCAGTGAGTCTAATTCACCTAAACTTTTGTTAAAAGATTATAGGAGCAATATTAGAAATTAAGCCAAGCATTATGGGCCAATGTATCTGTATATATACTGTTAGAATTTGACAGCATTTGTTAATTTAAAACTCTGCATAACCGAACAGAGGAAAGAATAATGAGATTTCACCACCTCCTGCTTAGATTTAAATTGTTTGGCAAGTTGTATCAGAAGGAGCTGTCACGATTCTATTTTATAAGACTTTCATACGAACAATTTGTTTTAAAATAGTTACTATCAGTTTCTCACCAAAACAAGTAAAGGTAGTTACAATTCTTCCAATTATTACAACCATACGCATCTGCACCACAATTGAGGGGGATATTACAGTTACAGACTTCAATTTCTTTCCCATATGTACAAGCTTAATAGTTAAGATTGAGCATTGGGAAGGAAAGAGTTAATACCAACCAATGATATGTTTGATATTATCAGGTTTCCGTAACCTTATGGAGTTCTGTGAGGCATATTTTATGGAGTTCTGTTAGATGGGCCAGAAAAGTAATTACAATGGTTACACTATTTATAATCACTATTTACGACACTCATCCTCAAGCTGGTGAACGAATATCTATTATTCTCAGCTTGCATTTAAGATCTTGAAATCGCTCATTGGGAAGCCCCTTAGTGAATACATCCGCCAGTTGAAGTCCTGTAGGGATGTATGATGTAGCTATAAGCCACCTATCCAACTTCTCTTTGATGAATTGTGTTGATCGATCTCTATGTGCTTTGTTTTATCATGTAGCCGGATTATGCGCAAAGTTAATTGCTTCGTATTTTATCTTGAGGTCATCTAGTATGATTTTCATCCATAGTAACTCACAAACCTCTTGGGCCATAGCTCGAAACTCTACCTGTACTTGACCTTGCAACTACATTCTGTTTCTTGTTTCTCCATGACGGCAAGTTTCCTCCTAACAAAATGCAATACCCTAACGTAGACCCTCTATCCACAATCGACCCTACATAGTCTAAATATGTATAACCATCCATGAGAAGTTTCCCATCTTTCTTGAACAACAGTCCGCTTCCTAGACTTTTCTTCTAATACTGAAGGATTCTATCAACTGCTTGTAGATGTCTTTCTCGTGGATCATGCATGAACTAACTCACCACACTGACTGCATATGCTATGTTTGTCCTAGTGTGGGCTAGATATATGAGCTTTCCCACAAGTCTCTGATAATGGGACTTCTCTACTTGTGGGTTTTCCTCATCACTTCCAATTTTGTGATTTTGCTCAATAGGGGCTTCGGTGGGTTTGCGACCAAATTTACCTGCCTCCTTAAGAAGGTCAAGGATATATTTCCTTTAAGAGATGAATATACCTTACTTTGAATAAGTAACCTAAATCCCAAGAAAGTGTTTTAGCTTCCAGAGATCTTTCATTTCAAATTGAGCTGCCAACTTCTCTCTGAGGGTCTGTTTTTCAAGTTTATCATCACCAGCAATGATCACATTATCTACATTTAATGCAAGTTTTCCATTCTGACAATGATTTATAAAGAGAGTGTGGTCACCTTGGCTCTGCCTATACCCCAATGACACCATAACTAGAGAAAACCTTCCAAACCAAGCACAGTGGTAATTGTTTGAGACCATACAAAGTCTTCTTCAATCTGCAGACCTTATTTTCTTCATTAGTGGCCCCATATGTGGGTGGATTCTCCATGTACACTTCTTCCTCTAGATTTCCATGCAAAAAGACATTTTTAACATCAAATTGATGCATCTCCCAACCGGAAGTGTGCTGCCAACAAGAGTATGATCCTTATTGTATTCATTTTTGCCACTATTGCAAATTTCTCCTCATAGTCATTTCCATAAGTCTAGAAATACCCCTTTGCCGCCAATCTCACGTTGTATTTTTCCCTTTGTTCCATCTGAATGATATTTAATTGTGTATATCCACCTACAACCCATTGTCTTCTTGTCAGTTGGTCTCTCTGCAATCTCCTACATATCATACTTCTCTAATATATGCCCCCATTTCTTCATTCATGGCTTGAACCCAATTCTCATCCTTTAAGGCTTCTTGTACTGGTGAAGGACTCTGATAGAACCAATATAGCTAAAATAAAGCTAGGGTGTTGTACATAAAGGTTTTTAGTGGATACAAATTGGGATATGGGATATTGGGCATGTGATCTTTTTATTTTCTCAAGGCAATCAGCAAATCATCTAGGTTAGGTTTCATGGGTAGGATTACTTATCTCAAGTTTAGATGATTGGATATGTTGTTGGACCATGTCGGGTTTACTTCTTCGCTGATATTGCTTTCAAAGATTTGGCCATCAGCATCCTGATATCACTCCGCACTAGCAATGATGTTGGTTCAGGTTCTTTGACATCCTTAGTTGGTGTGGAGTCGTGTAAAGAATGAAATGGTGTTGGCAACTCAAGGAACTCAGGTGACAACTCAAGAGACTCAGCTTCTATGTTTTTCTCCCCCTGAAGCTGAGGACAAAGGTATAGAAAGTCTCGTATTTATTAAAAGTTACATACACAGAAACATAGACTCAACGACTTTCCGGACTGTAACACTTGAATCCCTTTTTGTCTAGGATATACCCAATGAAGATACATTTGATAGCTTTAGGATCTAACTTGCCTCGATGAGGGCTATGGACATAGACAAAAGCTGAACACCCAAAGATGTGACTCTGCAGACTAGTCATTATGGGTATAAAAGGATGAAAAGCAGTCATGAATTGGACAGGACTAGCCCCATCGAGAGTACGAGAGGGTAATCTATTTATCAAATGAGTAGTTGTTAGAACAGCTTCCCCGCAATAGGATTCAGGTACGAACATTTGAAAGAGAAGAGCTCTAGCAACTTCAAGAATATGACGGTTTTTTCTTTGGCCACCCCATTCTGTTGAGGTGTGTCTACACAAGTGAACTCATGATTATTCCATTATCTTTGAGGAATTTGGAGAGGTTTTAATTCACATATTCTCTTCCATTATCAGAACGCAACCTTTTAGCCAAGCCCCCATATTGTGTTTGGACCATTCGATGAAAATTCACAAACAATTGAAAAACTTCATACTTATCTTTCATAAGAAATATCCAAATGACACGAGTACAATCATCAATAAAAGAAATAAACAACTTCGTGCCAGAAGTATTACAATTAGTAGGTCCCCACATCTCCGAGTGAACAAGATCAAAAGGTTTAGAACTTTTATTATTATTGAAAGGGAAAGAAGTACAATGGTGCTTAGCAAATTGACAAACATCACAATGAAATGACTCAACTGACACTTTTGTAAAAAAGAAAACAAATAAAGTCTTAAGGACACTAAACGGAGAATGATCAAGTCTCTTGTGTTGAAGCCATACTTGAGATGATGACCAAGATTTTGAACTTGACTCTTGTGTGGAAGAAAGTGCCTTTAGATTATCATTATCTTTATTTTTCTCAATCTGCAAGTAGTATAACCCGTCATGCTCCTCAACATATCCAATCATCCATGTAACACATAATGAGAATCAACAAAAGTCGCTTCACATTTCAAGTTCTAAGCACCTTGTTTAACATACTTAACCCCTTGACTTCTTTTTATTTAAATTTCTTTATGTATACATTTTGAAAACAGGATAGTTTGAGATGTGGCATCTTATCAGTGCCGTTTTAAGACACTTTTGAGTTATCACAATTTAGTGGTCTTGAACCTTCAAAAATAACTAAAATTAACATACATACAAATATTTTCTATAAAAATTACATGACTTTTCAGTTATTCATTGCACTGATCAAGGAATACATAAGTTAAATTAAAATTTTCTATTTTAGTTCATTTTATTTCTTTGTCAATATTTAGTTTTTATTGCACTTAAATTTATTTGATTTTTGTGGTAAAACATATATTTCATGACTTATTAATAATTTGCATAGTCAAATTTAGGGTAGCTACCTTATGGTACATGTTTTTGGGGTGTAGTGAAATTAAATTTCTATATCATTCCCTATGCATAATCGACTATCGACCTAATCTAGTTTTAGTACCATTAATTTCGAAAGAGGTTTTACCAATTTTCCCCTTTTAATAAAGTGTAAGCCGACTCCTAAGTATTTGTGAGTTAATCTTATTTAATTTTTTTAACATAAAAACCCTGTTTAATTTGATTGTGCAAAGTATTTATGAGTTATTCTCGATATATACCCTAGGCTACAAAACACTTGATATTATAGAATGGTGATGACTTCGGTACCCACCTAATAGTTGTGTGTACCAACACTTGCATGACTTGTCAAAATTTTAAGATTATATCTGTTTAAATTTTGCCAACTCACTTATCAAGAGTCAGTTTTAAATTTTGCATATTCACCCTTATTTTATGTGCCTAATTTCTTTTATGCCCAAATTAATAAAATGAACAATAATAACTGAGAAGCAATACATTCTCCGTCGAAGAAGCAACATACACTCCACACCACAACTATCCCTCTCCGTCGTCGTCTACCAATCATCAGCGTCTTCGTTCCACTCACAACTATCCCTCTCCTGCTGCTCTCCGTCGTCGTCGCCCCTTTCTACATCTCACTCGCGGCGGACCCGCAACGACGACTCTTTCTCTGGCGACGACGATGGCCGCAATCTCTTCAGCTCCAATTTAAAGGCTCCCGTCAATGGTAGTGCATGTTGCCGCTGATAATGGAATTAGGGTTTTGGAGGTGGTTCGCTCGGGAATCACTTTGAAAGTGATGTGCATTTGCCATTTACTGGATATTTCGATCTAACAATTTCCCCTTTGTTCGATTTCCCTTTCTGTTATTGAATGGTTAGGGTTTTGGATCTGCCTTCACCGTTGGAAGTTTGCTCATCGGATCCTTTGTCCAAGATCATTTGACAGTTATGTTGAGGTTACTCTTCTTCCTCTTCTTTTTCTTTTCTCATTTTTGCTTCAAATGTTTTCTTCTAATTTGACTTGATTGATTCCATAATTTTGTGTTAAGCTGGAGAGCTCTGTATAAACTGTTTTTGAATCAGATATCACTTTATGAAGGAATGTTACTGGTTGATGTCATAAAACGTAAACCACATGAATGAACAAAAAACAGATTCTTAGATGGAGAATTCTTTGTGTGAAAGTTCTAGAGCTGTGCCATTATTTCTGTTAAATAATGCTTATTTACAATCTGATGTTTTAATAATTTGAGTTCGAATTGAAGAAATAGGTACTGTGCTAAAATGATAGCTATTTGTAGATCTCTGTCAAACTGTCTGATGTACACTATGCATGGTGTTAATATCTTTTGAATCCTTTTCTCTCCACTTGTTTGGTACCTGCTTTTGTGAAGAATCTGCATTTTCATGTCAGCTAAATCTTATATGTAATATATCAGTTCTTACTTGAATGATATGAGTATAACTACCTGAAAATTATGAATGAAGAAAGTAATTTTCTTACAATTTAAAATATGCATGATTTGAATTTGTGTGTATAAGTTTTTGATTGAATTATATATATATATATATATATATATATATATATATATATATATATATATATATATATATATATAATATTATTTTCCATGGCACAGCCTTCAAGAATGAATTACTGATATAGGTGTATTTTTCTGCCTCTTGAGCTCGCTTGGCGACTTGTCTCCTCGCGTGTTTCTGATTTAACAAGCTTTAGACAGAGAAAGCAAAATGGTTGGTCCTAGATGCTACCTTGAAGGGACTAAGTGTTGTGAAGGAGATAATAATTGGAATAGCACTCGGTATAACTACTGGTAGTTTCTGGAAGATGCATCACTGGAATGAACAGAGAAAAGCCAGGACCTTTTATGATTTACTCGAAAAGGTGAGATTAGTGTTGTTGTTGAGGAGGAGTAAAAATGTTCTTGTTATGTTAATATATAAAGCATATTGAGCTGGTACAATCTTTCATTTGGGTCTTTACATGACCAATATTAATGAGGAAAAATTAGTCTGTTCCTCGTGCACTCTTGGAATTGAAACTAGTCCACGCCTTGTGCATTCCAGGAGCTACAACATTTCTTGTAGATGTGAATGCTTTACTTTTCCTGCTTACAGATGTCTAGAGATAGATACCATGATCTTCTTGTTGATTGTACCTCCACTTTTACCTAAATACTAAACTTTTCTTACTGTAATTAGCTTTGGGGATAAAGATTTGGATATGCGACTGTCCAATCCTCTTCATCTTCGTTCAGTTCTTGAGGATGCGAGATATTCAAAGTCTCGGATTGTTCTTTTACATGCATCTTATCCTTTCTCAAAGGAGGCATCATATCTAGCATCTGTGTACCCCCAGGCAAACATTTATAACTCAGAGACTTATATTAGTATATTTAAATTTGGATTACATGTTCAGTGGAAGGTAACACAATCTCCCCATTCAGGTTTACCTTGATTTTGGGTTGGCAATTCCAAAGCTTAGTGTACATGGGATGATTTCTTCAGTGAAGGAACTCTTAGAGCTGGCTCCAATAAATAAGGTGACAATATAAGCAATCCAAAGAATTATTCACTGAGAACAGAAATTTTCAGATAAACATACATTGCAGAATAACCACAAGAACTAATACTTGAAGTTCTCAGTATTTAAACCCCAATGTTATTTAATCTAAGGATGAAAGTCTTCTAGCAAACCTTTTTTTTTCCTTCCAATACCTTTACCATGACATATAATGTCTCACTAGAGTAACTTTGCATTGCAGGTTATGTTCAGTACTGATGGCTATGCATTTCCAGAAACCTTTTACTTAGGTAAGTTAGCATATACTATGACTATGCACCTAAATTGAAGATTCTACTTGAGTGCTTTGTTTTGATTGTTTTAGTTTCTCATGTTAATTTTTCTCCTCTTGTGCATCACCACCTTGAAGTGCGTCTTCTTCCTTTGGTTGTGAAATATATGTGTTTGCTTCTCAGGCCTGATGTTTACAGCACAGTACCTGATCTTGAACAGCACAGTACCTGATCTTGAAATTTCTCCAAAGCTAACTGACCAAGTCAAGGACATTACATAGTTTACTTCTATGCTATCTGTTTATTATCTACTTGTCAGTTTTTGGTAGAGCTATGCCCGAGATCCTTATTTTGCGTCTTATCAACTATAGATGTACCGGTTATTTCGGCTTTAATACAGGAGATTGATTTATTGGCAACTTGGTTCTTTATCGGATACCATGTCTATATTGATGATGTTGAATTTGTGAGGTTTTAGATGAAAAGAGGAAAGAAAATAAATAATAAGATGATACTGACTTGATAGTAGCTTGACACAAAAGACTACACATGACTAATCCAAATTGATAATAACATGTACCATGAAATAGAGCTTGTTTGTATGGATAGTTCTCAGCTCTTGTAAATAATAAACTTATTTCATGTATGGATAGTACTGTTTCGCGCTTAATGAACAAGAAGGGTGATTGCTAATTAAGGCTACAAGCTTCCAAAATAACAAACCAATTGACATACACCATAATCAGGAAATAAGTTTAATAACCAAAATAAGATATTCTTCAAAAATGTAGCATGTTTCAAGAAAAAGTTTTTAACCAAATTAATGTCATCAACCCTAAAAACCAAATGAGACTATCAATAATAGCAGGTGGTTCCATCCTTATGCCTTGTTCCATCCATTCAGTCCATGCCTTGTTCCATCCCTTCATTTCATGCCACGAGCTCGCTTCAAAATCTCTTGATTTAGTTGGTTGTGAGAGTCCATTATCAAATCCAATGCAATCTTTAGTCTCGTACCATCATCAACCTATAAAATAACATTCAAAAGCCATTAGCGGAATTCACACATAATATAATTTGGAAGAAAATATTTTAAAGTAATAATGGTGGGACTTACTTTAATCTTATGCTCATTTTTTCTTAGTTCCTTCATCCATGTTATCACCCATATTCCGCAGTCATTCCTGAAATTTATATACCTCGTTAGATAATATATTAATGAAATATATATATATATATATATATATATATATATATATATATATATATATATATATATATATATATATATATATATATATATATGTGTGTGTGTGTGTGTGTGTGTGTGCTTTTTTTTTAATTTCCCATTAACACTATCAGTATGTGTAACAAAGCACTACAACTTCACGTAAAAAAATAAAGCACTTGAACTTGGGTTTGCATTAGAGATATAACCATAACGTACTTAACTGACCTGAAAGATGTATTAACCATAGGCGTGTTTTGGTCCAAGGACTTCCTTTTGCAACCTTTGTTCTGTTTTTTTAAAGCAAGCTTGGTACGCAATGAATGAACTCATCGCCGACTTCAGCATTCTCGGTCCGGTTTTCACTCATATTTGAGTGGCTAAAAATTTAATGTATTATCGTTAGCAAAATACAACTAATTTTCATATAGAGTGCCAACATACTTTAGCAAAATAGAAAACAATCCTTATAGACAAAATTAAACACGCAAACACCAATAACAAAAACACCTAAAACATAAAATACTTTCAAATGGTACAAGTCATATATATATATATATATATATATATATATATATATATATATATATATATATATATATATATATATATATGTAAAACTTAAAAATTCAAAACTTATAGACAAAATTATGACATATAATATATATATTTGAGTGCAAGTAGTAAAACTTAAAACAAAAACTACTTTCAACATGATTAGATCTATATAGTGATTTTACTTTCAACAGCCACTGCATCGCACAAGAGGCTTTGTGTTTTCAAAAAGTAAAAAAGTTTAACAAATAGGCAAAGAAAAAAAAGGTTTAGTGTAAGGGAGAGAAACTCACGTTGATGGCGATGAAGGAGAGAAACCAAAAGTTCAACACTTTTTGATTATTAGATCGGCAGTGAACGGCAAGAATACACGGAGAGAAACTCTTTAATTTTAAATCAAGGGTTTCCTAGGCAAGGGCTTTTT
This sequence comes from Oxytropis ochrocephala, assembly GCA_020916435.1. NCBI lineage: Eukaryota > Viridiplantae > Streptophyta > Magnoliopsida > Fabales > Fabaceae > Oxytropis > Oxytropis ochrocephala. Next base: position 22,045,997 of record CM037093.1, read on the forward strand.
ATATTTTTTTTTTTGACGCCAAAATATAAGAAAATTATACTTGTTTTCTTAATATGCTTCCAATTCCACAGCCCTAATTCCGTTCCTCAATCACAGTTTCTTTACAACCAAGTATCCCAAAAAAGATTTGCTTTGATTTATTGCATTGATTACCAAGATTGGTTTTTATTTATTGCTGCCAATCAAGGTTACTCAATCCAAACCTTTTACCTCTGCACCACACTTGACACTGTGGTATAAATCTCAAAACAGTTAAAATAAGATATAGTATAAAAATTTGTCAACGGTTGAGATTAAATATTGGTGTATTCAATCTTCAAGACTCATAGCATTTTTCAAAATATCGTACGATCAATATTTATTTAATGTTTTAAATAATTATTAATAATATAAATTATTAAATTTATATTTTGAAATAAATTAATTTGAATTTTAGCCAACCTAATCTAGTGGTTGGCTCAATGGTCTAGACTTCTATTGACTAGTGGTTGGCGCACCAACATTCGAACCGGTTTGGGCAAGCGTGCGCCAACATTCAAACCGGTTTGGGCAAGCGTGCGCCAACCGCCGTTTAATGTTTAAAAAATAATAGAAATTATAAATTTCATTAAGGTCACCTTGGTCATTTCATCCCTTTATGGGGTGGGTGTCTACTGAGTAGCTCTGGGGTTGGAAGAAGTATGGGCCATCAATTAGAATCCATTACAGTCATTCTCACCTTTGTATTTTTGGTGATGTCGATTATTTTGGGTGGGGGCCCATCCCAACCCGTAGGGCCCATTAAGTGACCCATAAGGCGAATGGGATGATTTTCAATTTTAAAATAATTTTCAAACTATCGAACCAAACCAATCCAATCTTTGGGACGAGTTGGATTTTACATATTGGGCTCACGAGAGATGCGTCTACAAGTTCGACGACACCGGACTCGTAGTGAATTAGGAGAGTTGTGAGATCTTTGTTGACGGTTGACTTGTGTAAACCACGGTCAACCTAATTGCCAAGGGGATATGGGTTAAACTTGGTCAACCTAATCGGAGAGTTGTTTTGACCTACGGTTTCAATCTTAATTAATATAATCATCTATCAAGGTTAATTAGTAACTTGCTTTGACCATTAGTCTCAATCATCTAACCATAGTCAACCTAATCAGGTGTCATATTGGTTTCAAAAACAAAAATGAATAACAATCCAGCGGTTAGGCATGAGGCTAGCGAGAATGCAGTCCTTAGTTCGAGTCCATATTTCTGCGCATTTTCTTTTTTTACGGTCATTTTGTATATTTTTCTTAAAATTGAAACTAAAAAGTGCTCGGGCAGGATTTGAACTGTGGTCAAGAATGTCGACATACCAAAATATTACCACTAAACCAATTTTTGTTTTTCCTTTATTGAAAATGAAAAAAATTTGGGTTCCATCTCATATTTTATATTTAGGGCTTTTCACTTTAGGAAAAAAAATTACGTCTAAATATGAAGAATGCTTGCGAATAATTAAACAAACAATGAGTTTGACATAGTGGCTAAGACGTTGTATATTCTCCCTTGTGTCATGTGTTCAACTCTCTAATATGATCTTTTTTTTATTTTGTTTTTTCTCAAATAATAAGTAGGAGATTATTTAAACTTTACATAAGTTTTGTTCCACTAAAAATTATAAAAATTACGTCTAAATATTAAGAATGCTTGCGAATAATTAAACAAACAATGAGTTTGACATAGTGGCTAAGACGTTGTATATTCTCCCTTATGTCATGTGTTCAACTCCCTAATATGATATTTTTTTATTTTGTTTTTTCTCAAATAATAAGTAGGAGATTATTTAAACTTTACATAAGTTTTGTTCCACTAAAAATTATAAAAATTACGTCTAAATATGAAGAATGCTTTTGCGAATAATTAAACAAACAATGAGTTTGACATAGTGGCAAAGATGTTGTATATTCTCCCTTGGGTCATGTGTTCAACTCCCTGATATGATTTTTTTTTATTTTTTTTCTCAAATAATAAGTAGGAGATTATTTAAACTTTACATAAGTTTTGTTCCACTAAAAATTATAAAAATTACGTCTAAATATGAAGAATGCTTGCGAATAATTAAACAAACAATGAGTTTGACATAGTGGCTAAGACGTTGTATATTCTCCCTTGGGTCATGTGTTCAACTCCCTAATATGATTTTTTTTTTTTTGTTTTTTCTCAAATAATAAGTAGGAGATTATTTAAATAAGTTTTGTTCCACTAAAAATTATAAAAATTACGTCTAAATATGAAGAATGCTTGCGAATAATTAAACAAACAATGAGTTTGACATAGTGGCTAAGACGTGTATATTCTCCCTTGTGTCATGTGTTCAACTACCTAATATGATCTTTTTTTTATTTTGTTTTTTCTCAAATAATAAGTAGGAGATTATTTAAACTTTACTTAAGTTTTGTTCCACTAAAAATTATAAAAAATGTTTCAACCATGGATCGAACTTGATACCGAAAGCATGCAACTTGATTAAAGTGCAACTTGACTATAATCTATATTGAAACAAATATAAGTAACTAAATATACAAAATTAAAAAAAATCTTACATTTTTTTAACTAAGCAATTGGTAGATATTTAGGTAAATCAACACACTTTTTTCACTTTTTCAAAAAGTGATACACCAAATAATTGGTTAATTGATAAATCTTAATTATTATTTTTTGAGCAAAAATTTAATTGTATAATAGATATAAATTTGATATTTTTAAATTTAATTAACCAATCAGTATTGGACAACCTCACTAGTAGGTAATAAATTTTGCAAAAAAAAATAACATTAACTGTAATCGCTATTAAAATTTAACTTGAACCACAAAGTTACATGACAATTGAATATAACATTAACTGTAATCGCTATTAAAATTTAACAAAACATTTTTCAAGGCCTTGTTTCGAGCAATGCATCTTTCCTTCGGGGATTGGTTTCTTTCAAAGTACAACATGCTTCCAACTGAGGCTGGCAAATAATAGTTACCCTGCATAAAAATATGGACTTAGAAACAAATATTTGTATGCAAACAACTTATTAATTGGATGCATCAAAAACACCTCTTTTGGCGAGTTTCGCCGCACACTCAACTTCCTCCAACGCACCCATAAATTGGTTTTTTTCAGGATACGTAGTAGTGTTTGGATTTGATATTCCGGGATACATAGAAGTATTTGGATTTGATATTCCGGGATACATAGTAGTGTTTGGATTTGATATTCCGGGATACATAATAGTGTTTGGGTGTGATGACATGTTGACAGTCGGTGGAAAATGGGGGAAAATTGGATCACCTTGATTTAGAACACCATTAGACATGGAGAAATAACCAGGAATATATCCAAAACCATGATTCCATGTTGCATTTTGGCCTTCCAATTTAACATGGGGATTGCCATATTTAAAACCATGAGCCTGAACATTCTGAAACCAATAAAAAGAACAACATTATGAAGACCATATTTGAATTTCATCTTATTTAGTAATAAATCTCCTTACATTTTGAAAGTTTGCTGTGTGATTTGGAGGAAGGATCAGCCCGAGTGCTTTAATGACACAACCACACACACAAAGGTCTTTACACAAAGAGGAGGGAACCTTGCTTTGCTTGAGGAATGATACGTTCAGCAGAAATGTCTCTTCTCTTACAATAGGAAAAACCCACCAAAGCCCTGCAAAGGGTGAAAGAAGAGGATTAGCATCTGAACAAGTCACTAGTCAAAACACTACTACTGATATACAAGTTAACTTAGATGATGCCCATCAAATATCTCAGCTCAAACTCATCCTATTAAAATAAGGGAATGAAAAAGTGTTGGTAACATAATGATGTTAAGTTAACAATTGGTAACATAGAAATGAATGATGTTTAATATCAACCCCTGTATAAGTATAATCAGTTTAAAAGGAAAACATCTAGTAACAATATTTTGCAAATAAAATTTACAAACACTGAGTTGCTAGCGAGGGAATTAGCGACGGAAGTGTCCCTAGGTAATTAGCGACGAACCTCCATTTCTCTCGCTAATGGGATTAGCGATGAGCGTTTTAGCGACCAAACTGGTGTCTTGCTAATGGTAGTAAGCGACCTGTCCTTTTCTATAGTTCATCACTGTGTGTGTGCCAATTAATTTCGCATATATGCCACCTTAAAATGTAATACAAAGCTCTCCTTCCAATACCAATAAAATAAAATAAAATAAAAATATTTTGTTGATTATTACAAAAGTAAAATAAAATGTGATCCAAAGCAAAATTGTACACAAGAATGGTTAAAGAAATTTGTGAACCAGATTGAATCCTGAAACAGGAGGAATAGAAGCCAAAGGCACAGCTAGTTATTAGTTTGACAATGACTTCTAAATAATCATTATTTATTATAGAGATTTCTTCTTTAAATTTGATTAGTTAGATATGTAAAGATTTGTTTCCCATCCATGCTCTAGCCTCTATATAAACCAACCTCAACACAAGGAAATATCATTAATTCATTGACTTCAAACCTTAGCTATATAGCTAGCTAGCATATTCAACTCCTCCTATATATCCATTGTTAAAAAAGGTGCTATGGAATTTTCAGCTATTTTTGTTTACATCTTCCTCTTTCTCTCAACTCTCCTTTCCTATCCATTCTTAAAGAACCACAAGAAACTTAGACTCTCATCCAAGCCTAAGCTTCCCCAGGTTCAATGGGTTGGCCTTATATTGGAGAAACTCTTCAACTCTATTCTCAAGACCCTAACATCTTCTTTGCTTCCAAACAGAAAAGGTTCTTAACTCTAGTTAGTTTGATCCTCTATAATTCTAGTATAGTAATTAAAGCTTTCTTTTGCATGAAGCTTAAACTAAAGTTGTTCTAAAAATTGATAAATTAATGTTAATGATCAGATATGGAGAGATATTCAAAACACACATACTAAGATATCCGTGCGTGATGTTGGCAAGTCCAGAGGCTGCAAGATTTGTGCTGGTGACACATGCTCACTTGTTCAAGCCTACTTACCCCAAAAGCAAAGAGAGGCTTATTGGCTCAGCTGCATTATTCTTTCACCAAGGAGATTATCACACTCGCATTAGGAAACTTGTTCAAACATCACTCTCTCCAGAATCAATCAAGAAATTGATCCCACACATCGAAACCCAAGTCATTTCCACCTTGGAATCGTGGGTTTCTATTGGACAAGTCATTAACTCTTTCCAAGAAATGAAAAAGGTGCATGATGATACTATTACTACTACAAATTAATTCAAGCCACATGATGCAATCCTTATTAATGTCTTAATCCATAAGCAAACAAACCATACAGTTCAATGAAGTAACTTATTTGACTAATTTAATATGTCAAAAACATTTTAACAATGAAAACCTCATTTTTAATCTTGGAATATAGTCAACAACTATATTAGATCATAAACAACAATAACGTAAAACAGCATGGTCCCCACACAATCATCTCTCAGGGAAGCACTAAACGTATATTATGCCCAAAAACGATGGCTTGTATCTCAAAGTTCTTCTACTACAAGCTTACTTAGAGTATTTATCATTATCAGAATCACAGATCATAGGAATTTGCACATAGGAATTTAATCAAACAGATGGTGTGCTAATAAAAAACTTAGGTTCAATCATGCTACTTAACAACTCAAAGAAACATCGAGAAGTAAACCATAAAAACATCTAGCAACTGTGAATGTAAAATTGTACCTTTAGCGAAAATCACGACTCGAGGAAGAAGCACGCGTAACTTTGCGGGGAACGACAGTCGAAGAAGAAGCAGAAATCTTCTAAGGGAGACGAGAGGGATTGCGTTCTGGAGGGGAGAAGAGACTTAGAGGAGGAGGAGGAGGAGGAGGAGGAGGAGGAGAAGAAGAAGAAGATAGCCGGTGGAGAAGAGAAGAGAGAAGGAATTGTGGTTCCGTCGAAGTGGTCACGCGGTGAAGGGGATAGGAGAGCGATTGCGTTCTGGAAGGGAGAGAGATTTTGAATATTTGGAGAAGCAGTGATCGCACGTTCTGGATGGGAGGGAGAGTAAATCAGATTTGGAGAAGCAGTGATCCTGGATGGGAGGGAGAGTGAATAGAAGGGAGAAGGAAATATGGGCCCAAAAGAAATTAGGGCACAAAACTTAGGATAAATCTGCAATTTCTCAAAATTACTATTACTAAAATGAGTTGTGACGTAAAAACACATCATTTCATATAATTTTTGATAAATCACCGAGTGTCAGTGCACTCACACTTTTATACTAGGTACATTAGAACTCACCTTATAGAATAGTTATTTATTCCATAAGGAATATCCACGTGAATCTCTTTTATCGTTAGTAACAATAAGAAAATATCTATATCCAAATATATATATATGGAATAGAAAATCGACCCAAATGTTCATATACAGTAGAGCTGGCCATACACGTGCACCCTTATGCAATAGCATAGGCCCCGGCCCAAAAAAAATTATAGGCCCCCAAAAAACCAATTCACCTCGGCCTAAATTCACAAGCTCTTTTCGTTTTAGACTTTCCATTCCCTTTGTTGCTCTAGGCGTGAGCGGCGCCGCTGCTCTCGGTGTGAACAACACCATACCACTGTGTTCTTTCCGCTATCACCAAGTCAATCGCAAGGACAATGGTGGATTCTCCGTGCATCACTTAACCATCACCACCACTACCATCTAATGAGCGATTTACCAAGATTCTGTTATGGTGGATCATAAATGTGCTCTTGGAAACGGTGGCGGATCTTGACAAATACTCCCTCTGAACCTATTTATAAGCAAAAAGTCACTTTTTAGGTTCATTGGAAAACTAATGTATTTAGACTACATTGTAGTCTAAATACATTAGTTTTCCATTGAACCTAAAAAGTGACTTCGCTTATAAATAAATCCCTAGGAGTAAAGTGGAGAGAGGGTCAAAAGCGTTGACAAATATATAAACTAAATTAATTGTGTAATTATAATAGTTTGTTTGGTTTGGTGGTCAAAGTTACTTATGTCAATTTCAACGTCATGAGTTCAAATCTTTCTTGATGGAGTTTTTTATATTAACTTTTGAGGAAAATATACAAAAAACTGCAAAAAAAAAAAAAAACAGTGCAGCCATCAAAGGAATTGAACTAGGGACCCTAAATACGCTAGTAATGCTCTTAACCGCTCAACTACTAATACATTTGTTGTTTAGTGTTTATTTGGTTCTATATATTCTAACTTTGAGTATAAAATATATGTGTGTATATATTAATTAACTTAATGGAATTCGAGTGCATGTCAGAAGATCCCCGGCTCCCATTAAGATCTCCGCCACTCGCCTCTGAAACTTCCAATGACACCACACAGGTCATAGCCAGGTTTGATTTCCAGATATGAATTTATTGAGTGATATAAGCCAAAATACTTAACACTTTAAGGGTCTCAATTTAAAAATTAAAACAAGCCTCTAAATTGTTTGGGGATTGACTACTGATTAGAAGACTCGTGCTTCTCTTTTATCATGCCTTTAATATCTCAAAAGCAGTGTAATAGACACATTATAAATATATAATTGTATGTTATTTCATATAAAACACTTTAGAATACATAACTGTAGGATATTGAATCATCGTATCATCCAATTTATTTGATGATGTGAGGACTTATTATTGCAAATAATAAGCGAGCTACTCAAGCCCGTGATGTTACCATTGCAATATCATTGCTGATTTCATCGTTACCTAGAAAGCGAGCTACAGAACAGTCTGGAGAAAATAAGCTCGAAGTTTCATACTCTTTTCCACCTCGCATCACAGGCATTTTTGCACCAATATCAACACGCCTCACATAGTTAGGTTTGTATGTCTGACCTAAAATGCCACTCACTTCGTTGCTTAGAGAGAAGAACTTGAAACCTAAATCAAGGTGAGCAAAACAATCCTCTTTTGTGATCCCATATCTATGAACCCTCGAGTCTTCTTCGGTTATAGGAACAACTTTGGCTGTTATCCTAAATCTTCCTTCAACTTCAACAATGATGTTGTTAGTGACAGCTTCCTAATAATGGACACACTAGATGATTTCCATGAGGCACCTTCTAATTCGTGGAGGGTGATAGGCTCGCCATCAAAGCTGATGGCTAGACGGTCTATGGAGTCGTCCCATGTGGCTGTTTTTTGAGCCCCAATAAAGAGTTGGTGATTGTCAAAGAGAATAACAATGGATTGAACCCATGTGAAATCCCTCTTCATGTTCTCATTTCTCCTTCCTATGAAATGCGCGTTTATGTGGAGGTTGGGATCAGATACAAGACAGAAGTTGTTGTCTTTCTTGCCATGGAAGTAAAAAGTGATTCCATCACCACCAATGAAACGAGGATCTTGGCAAACAGCTCCTGGTTTGTCACACTCTGCAAATATACGATATTCAATATTATATCAGTGTAGTTCATGTCTTAATTAATAAAGTTATTGCAGGATAAATATAAAGTTCAAAATAATACGTATGAATTTTATGAAGATTTTGATATATAAACAATGGTTGGTTCGAACACTAATTGGGTTTGGATCCCACCCCAAAGTCTTATAAGTTTGAATCTTAGGTGTAGCAAAAATTCTATTGGGAGGGAAGAACTACACAACCGACAAAGTCGGGTACACATTGTTAGCCAGTTTCTTCGACAAAGCCGGATACTGTGCGACAATATCACGGTAACAAAAAAAAAATGAAGATTTTGATAAGAAGAAGCAACAAAGTATTGATCTTAAAAGACTTACTGCAAACTGGTTTGCAAGTGTAGCAATCAACATCACAACTACCAGGACAAGTATTAGGACAAATATGATCTGTGTTGTAACACTTTGGATACTTCTTGTTTCCGCATCTAGCTGTCTTTGGTGATGCTGATTGGCCATTATTGCCGGCGGGAGGAGTTGGAGAAGGTGTTGAAGGAGAAAGTGGATTGGTGGTGGGAGGTGTTAACGTTGGCGAAGGTGGGTAGTCTTGTGATGCAGAAGGGATAAGAGATGAAGGAGTAGCTGCCACACCTGCCACTAGCACCAGCAGCAAGATTGACAGAAAATCTCTAACCAATATTTGAGCCATTGAAGGTAAACCTAGCTAGCTGTTCTCTTCTTCAAATTATCAAATTAATAGTTATTAGTTCTCTGTTGGTTGAGTGAGAATAATGTGCCATGAGCATTGCCTTTTATAAGCATGGGGAGGGAGATAGAGAATCAACCAAAAATTGAAGGGGTGGCTAGCATGTCGAAACTTTAGGACTCTTTTCAGAAATAGCATATTTTCACATGGTTGGTTCCTTAATTTGGCATATACTGATATGATATACGTACACCTACAAATACATGCATTGATCGATGTTCTATCATGGTATGGTATGGGTATATATGTCACTTTAAAATGAAGTAAAGGGATGCATTAATGTTGCACCCAGAAATATATATGGGATGTATCTTTAAATGTATATATTTGTCTATTTGTCTATATTATAATACAAAAATGCTATTTTGACAAAAAAAATTTCTACAAATCGACAAGTCACCAACCTACAACACCAATTAACCAAGTTTTTTAGACGATTAGCCAACCTCGCTTTTCACGATTTTAGGCGTGGATTAAAAACTTGGTTAATTGACCGCTTGGTTAATCGTCTAAAAAACTTGGTTAATTGGTGTTGTAGGTTGGTGACTTGTCGATTTGTAGAATTTTTTTTTGTCAAAATAGCATTGTTGATTATAATACTAGTTTGCCGATTTTCCCATAACAGGAGTAGAGATGAGCACTGATTGTAATATTATTTTTTTTAGATAAGCGCACTGATTGTAGTATATTATTGAAACAATATTTCACCTAAAAATAATATTATTGGAACAATATTTGAATTTAAGCAATGCATTATATATGTGCCAATTGTATCTTCTGTGCATATGTTGTTAGAATTTGACAGCGTTTGTTCCTTTAAAACTCTGCATAACCGAACAGAGGAAAGAATGGGATATCGCCACCTCCTGCATAGACTTAAATTGTTCGGTAAGTTAACCAACACCCGGTGGCTTAATTAGTGGTAGTGGATCTTGATAAAAAAATTGAGAGGGCCAAAATAGTAACATATATATAAACCAAAATTAATCTGTGTATTCATAATAGTTTGTTTGGTTTAGTAGTACAAATTCAAATTCTCATGTCAATTTTAGTGTCCGAGTCTTGCTTGATCTGAGAGAGGTGCGCCATCACAAGAATTGAATTGGGGACCCTAAACACGCTAATAATGCTCTTAACCACTCTCATTACTAATACATTTGTTGCTTAGTGTTCATTCTTGGTTATATATTTTAACTTTGAGTATAAAATATATATGTGTATATATTAACTTAATGGGGCCGAGAATCATGCCACAGCACACCGGCTCCCATTAAGATCCGCCATTGGGCTTAATCTACCTTGGAACAAGGGGTCGACTTAGTGCTCCTAGTTTGATTCCTGCAGTGGACAAACTCGATGTTGGGCAGTACGGAATTTGATCTTAAGCACGAGAGGACTTTAATCTTTTGTTGAAAACGTTGGGACAGTATGGCCCGTGGGTAGGCAGCAATGGTCCAAACAAAAAAATATTGTTGGGCAAGTTGATTTTTAAGACATTCATACAATAACGGTTTTTTTAAAATAGTTACTTATATACTCTATCAGTTTCTAACCAAACAAGTAAAGGTAGTTTACTAATTCTTCTAATTACAACTACGCAGTGCCAGATCTTCTTGGGAGTTGGGGATAGCCGCAGCTCCCCCGAAATTTAAAAAAATTAATACATATACATATATTTTATACTTAAAGTTTAATTATATATATATATATATATATATATATATATATATATATATATATATATATTAAAATAAAATGAACATTAGCATAACAGAGACACCAAGTGGCGCAGTGGTTGGGTTGATGTTAGCGACTTCTTAGTCGCAGGTTTGACTCCCAGATTCGGCTCTTCCTTTTTTCCCAGTTATTTACCTTCAAGAACCATTCGTCCTGAAGATTGATGCATCTGATATTGGGGTAGGGGCAGTCTTGCACCAAACCGGTCACACTATAACATATTTTTCAAGGAAGTTGGCTCTTTGAATAAAGAAGCTGGCTTCTTTTAGAGAAATGTTAGCTATCACTGAAGTCATTGCAAAATTCAGACCAGGACCGGCCCCTTGGGCCAAGTGGCCTAAAGCTTCTTTTAGAGAAATGTTAGCTATCACTGAAGTCATTGCAAAATTCAGACCAGGGCCGGCCCCTTGAGACAAGTGGCCCAAGCTAGGACTTTAGGCCTCACAAAATAAAAATGCCTCATATTTTATGTGCTCTGCATAATTATAGAAAAATCAAAATAAATCCTTATTTTAGCACCCAAAACCAACACTATTTTTTCCCATTTCATCCTTAAACTATATGAAAATAATAAATAGTCCCTAAAATTTGTAAAATATATTACATTAATCCCTAAAGTTTTATAAGCAGTCATTAAAATTTAACAAAATTCATCTTATTATTTTTTGTTAGGGACTGCTAAAGTTTTAACATCTAATTTTTAAAATGAAAAAAAAAAACCATAATAATTGAAATAAAATAGTATATATTTTAAAAGGCTTCACAATTTTTTTGCTCACTAAAAAATGGGCCTTTTATGATAATTCACTTTAGGCCTCAATAATTGTTGGACTGGCCCTACCTACTATGAGTCTATGACACCCTTCAAAGCCTAGTATGGGAGGGTCCTCCAACTTTAGTGTCATACAACCCTGAACCAACAGACACACCAGCAGTACAAGAGCATTTGACAGAGAGGAATGAAAGTGTGCAACAACTGAAGATGAACTTGGAGATGACAACAACTCATGAAAAATCAAGATACGAAGAGAAGAGGTGTCAACTTGCAAGTATCTTGGTGAGGTTGCAACCATACAGACAACAATAGGTTGCACTAAGGAAGAACCAAAAGCTAGGAATAAGATATTTTAGGCCATTTACCATAGTGAGTGGCCAAGATAAGAGAAGTGATTCTCAAAAAAAAAAAAAAAAGTAGTATATTAGGGGAGGGAGGAATACTAGGAGGGTATATCATTCTCTTCCTCCCTAAGTTCTCAGCAGAGATTTCTATTTCATTTCTTGTACTTGGTCCTTCTAGCACATTAACAATTCAGTTTCCCAAACTTGCGTTCATTTTAGACTATGTAAAGCATATTACTAATATTTGTACATCTAGTTAGCAGAATTGCCGAATACAAAATGTAGACTAATATCCTTGCAGAGCATAGGCCTTAGTTTCTCTATATGTAAATTGGAACCCCACAGTATCTCTACATTTCTGGCTACTGCCATGATTATATCTAAATAGAAACACTGGAGGGCTAACAATGTTGTCCTACTAAAATATTGGCATTGGCATTAGGCAGCACCCACTGGAATATTGTCCTGCATAATCTGCAAGAGAATCAATGTGTCACAAAGGCATATAAGGGGATTCAAAATCTACATGTAAAAATAATTTATTTGATGGGCAGTAATGGTTATTATCAGAAACACTAATCACTAAACATAAGCTACTACATATTTTCTCAATTTTATTCTATATAAATCAAATATTCACAACTTATTCTCTGCCTACCCACAATCATGCACAAGCATTGTCCTATTCACATCAGCTGTTTTCAATGCGAAAAACCGTGCTCAGTAAGCTCTTAGTATTAGTAATGTAAATAGCAAACATTCATCAACACTAAGCTAGACCTTTCCAAAAGTTCATAAAGATAAGACATTCAATTACTTGCCTAATATTGAATTGAAATGAAATTGAGAAAAGAAAGAAGTAACCAGAAAACTTGCATAATGTAATTTCCAAAACACTACATGAGATATATATTCCTTAACTTTCTCGCTGATGCGATCATCTGAAGCTCTCTCAGCAAGCTCATAATATATAGTATTGCCTTCAGGACCATTGACTTTGTCCTTTTGTAAATACCTACACAAAGAAAGATGAATTATGATTGACTTCATCGTTATCCGTTTTTTTATGGAAACCATACAGGCCACAGAATGCAACAAAACCTTGTAATTAAAATCCACTGCATTAAACAAATTCACCTTTGCTGAACAAGGAGCTCCAATGCTTGCTTAACGTTTCCAAGGATGGGATGACTTGATTCATCATCGTTCAAGCCCATCCTCTTCAATTGGCTCCACAGATTTTCTGCAATACTCCAACAACAAGGAGTTCCATCGTGTTAAAAAGACAGAACCACAATTCTCAATTACCCTTGAAAATTGTCAAAATCAGAACCTTATTGCACTCATCTAGTAACTTCAAACTTGTGTAAGCTTACAAGGTGCATAAGTGTATATATATACAATTTTATCATTATGAAACTAAATTTTCAATCATACCTTCTGGAATTTTTCCACCAGCAAGATGCACAATACTAATTAAGACAAATGTGAATCCAGAGATGTAAGCTGTATTCTCATCCATGACATATTTTTCATATACATCAGGAGGAAGTTGACTTACGAGAATATATGACTTTGAATCAGCACCACCTGAAAGATCGCATGTCTTAAGGCTATAATTAGTCGAAAATATCAATTGTAATAACAAGTAAAACATAGCTGGAAACTCCTGGGAATGAAGAAAGATCCAAACAAGTATGTAGAACAATTTACTAATTCCATTTAAATGCATCTGCACAAGCATTCAAAGATCTAAAAAAAGAAAACCCGAGACAAGTTCTATAGGTCCTGTTGGTCAAGTTTCCCTCAGGAACAGAAAAATCTTTTCGTATCTCCAACTTTCATCACCACACTAAGCGGTTTCCATCCCATTTTGTGAAGGAAAATGCAGCAACAAGACCTAAGCAACTTGACTTAAGTTTTATCCTCATAAAGAAAACATTTAAATGAAGACTGAGCATTTCTAGTCTCTAATCATTGGAAGGTGAATGTACTATGAGAGCTCAGTTCTTGAAACAACACTTCATAAGTTTATATATAGCCAAAGCAACCACAGAAGCATTTCAAATTTCAAATTTCAATCATCTATTCATAGAATAGAATGTATAATACTCAAGCAATGATACAATAATAAAACATTTATAAAAACAAATCAACCAAATATGAAATACAGATTGCTCCATCATAGTTGTCCATATTAGTGGAATAGAAAATGCTCACTTTGTTGGGAAGAGCGTGTCTGGGTTTTAGATGAAGGGAAAGACCTTTGAAGCTCTCTCAATTCATACCCAAACACAGTAGAAAGCTTATCCCTAGCTTCATTGATGATAAACGTAGGAAGGTTACGCTGATGATAGTTCTTTGTAATAAGCTGTGTGAGTTCTTCTCTCTTAATGGGACACCCTGAGTTTTGATGAGTTTTGAAAAGCATGTGGCGAATCACTTCTCCAACAAGCTTATCCTTTTCCTAAAAAATCAAATTCAAATCAAACAAAATTGAATGCCCTTGTTCCCAAAAAGTTAGCATCCTTTATAACAGTGAGAAGTGAAAATAAAGGAAGAAGGAACGCACCTCGACTGAAATTCCGAATTGGGAGAAATCTTCCATTGCATTTGCCATCCTGCGGGTAGGTGTGCACAATATAACCATGGTTACAAAATCAAACCATAACCATGAAATATCTATTTGATATAACCAGTTTCATAACCAAAGTAGCATACCCGGTTATTATTTTGCAAAACCGGTTATGTAACCGGTTATATCCATAATCGGTTTTACAACCGGTTATATCCATAACCGGTTTTCGCCTCTTTTTTACCAAAATCCCTTTTTTAACTTAAAAATCTGGATTTGACCAAAAAAATTAATTTTTTTGGGAATTCAATCTTAATTTTAAAAATCAAGAATTTAGAACAAAAAAAATTATACTCTCTCTCCACACCACGAGACCACGATCTTCGCCACACTTAACTCGTAATTATCTGATCTTCACTATTTTATTTTATAATTCTATTAAATTAAATACTCCTAAAATTATCTATTTCTTCACCATAATGCATCAATGTTCCCCATCTTCTCTTCACATATGCAAAAGGATAATGAAATTTCTGAAAATAATGCTAAAAAGATCGACATTACTATCTTTTATGTGAAAGGGAAACATCATGTAACAGACCCTTTCTTCTGTAGGACTGGTATACATTAATTGAATAAAACAATTACTTTGTGAATAGAGTAATCAAAGAAGACGTCAAATGCACATACAGCGTTGCCAAGAAGCAAACAAACAGCTGAAAAACAAAGAAAGAACAAGCTCCTTGTTGACTCTTAAACCAAAAGCTCATATATTCTTAAAATTAGACACATCATCATCATCCACTTATATATGCCACTCAATAGCATCCCCAATCAGATTCCAAGTATCAACAACATCATCACACTGTTGAACGTGTTAACCCCACCATTCCCACAACAACAACCTTATATTGACTTTTAATCAAACAGGTAGCATGCAACTGTATTTATGGTATGAGATCTCAGAAAAATTATGCACCCTAGGCTTATTTTCTCAACCAATAGAGATAATAGAAGCCAACACCAAGAATGAAGCAATAACTAGCATAAACATCACGATTCAAAAATCATAAGCATAGAAAAAGGATTCAAAAGCAAAAATGATAAAGTTGCAAAAATCATCACGATTCACGAACTAACCTCTGGTTTGAGCTATGGTGAAGATTGAAACCAAAGGAACGAGAGAGAAGAGAGGTACTCTGCGGGTATTATTAGGGTAAATTGCAAAATTGGATTTGAAATTGGGAAAGCGTGTAGTAGTAAAGTAGAAATAAAAGAGCGAAGGAATTATATAATGAAGTGGGAAAGTGGAAACCTTGATTAGTTTTTGTTACTGTTCAGATTGGAGTTGGAATACTCCACTCTTTTTAGCATTATTTTCAGTGGTGGCGGGAACTAAATCTACTTGCGCACGGCAAAGTAGTGAAGTACTCCACTCTTTTTTCCCTTATTTTTATGGGAGCTTCTAAAGTGGAGTGTACCTTTATTAGTAATAATTAAATAATAAGTAAATAATATTTATTTAATTTTACATACCAAAAAAGAAATTAATTCAGTTTCTATGTCATCGTTGTCACATTTCATTAGACTTTCATAGTTTCATGTCACTTGAGTTGAGAGTATCCTTTTCTGTTGTCACCGACAATGAATCTATAAGTGATGCAAGCTCTCAATTTTCTACAAGATGAAGAATGGGAATACTTAGATGGAAACTCGTCACCTAAATGGAAAATTTTACATTGACTCCTTGATCGAGTATAGCTATCCAGTTCAGTGTTATTAAAATCGACTCAGTTATTCCAGTTATTAAGAAATTCTAGTCTATAATATTAAATATGTAAAAAGGCATTTTATTTGGAATACAAAGAAAACATGCTTTAAATTTAAAAGATTCTACGGATATATCAACATATCATGGCAGCCTAGTTTGTTAAAGTTCAATCATTGCCAGCAGCAGGTAGGCGGATCGAAGACTTTTTTACAATTAACTTGGCGATATTTAGTTGCTGGAAATGGGTTTGAGCGAGTCACACTAGGCTACTGACGTCATTATCAAGCCAATTGCAGATGTGACCCGATGGGCTGACCGAACCGTTCTTGGTTCTGTGTCGCAGTTGGACCGGTCCGACCGATCGAGTCGATCCGGGTTGAATGACACTGATTCAATTGTTTCCAATTTTATCGTCACATAGTCGAAAATTAGGATTGGCTATTAACCCTCGTAGTTGTTCCAAAATTTGTAATGAAATCGAAAATGGGACACAATGTTAGTGAAATTGTTTATGGAAATTAGAAACTTAAAAGTTGAAGAAGCGGAGAAGTTGTTGGATGAAATGCTTCAAAGAGAAATGAAGCCTACTCTCATTACATTTTCAATATTCTATGTCAAACAAAACCTGTTCTGAACTAAGCCCCGACCCAATCTGGTTTTGGGCCCATTTTGGCGGTCCAAATACTCGCATGTGACTCTCGTCTAGGTGAACAGTGCACCACACCTTAAGAACAGTGGAGATTCGCACGTCTTAGTTTAATAGCTCATATCTCACATCTTCAATGTACACCAAAACACTCTTTATCCCTTCTTAGCGCATATAAATAGAGTTGCACTTAATGCAAAAGGTACACTCTCTAACTCTACCTCATGGTTGACTTCCATTTCGCTTACTTGGAAGTCGGAGTGTCAATGTTGGTACCACCCACCTGGGCTCTAATGGACGACTTCCTCACCTCAAACGAACTCGGATTGTGGGATTCACCTCAGATCTACCGCCATAGGTACCATCCACTCTTTATCACTTTTTATCTCAAAATCGAACCAACCCACCCCGCGAACACCCCTACTTTTAGTGACTTTAGGATTAGTTTTAAGGAAAAATAAGAGGTAAAATTAAATAAGATAAAAGATAAACTAATTGAGGAGAGAGATATACACAATTAGCTAAAGTCATCTATTTTTAATTCCTACACCCAATCTCACTGACTTCACATTCTCCCTTTGTCCCATATTATATGACATTTTAGCAAAAAAAAAAAAAATTGTCTCACGTTTTACAAATACGAACCAACTCAATAGAAAACTACAAATCGAACCAGCTCAAATCAAAAACTGCAAAAAATCGATAATTATCGACCTATTTAGTTTTTTCAGTCAACTGTGTGTTTCGGTTCGACTTACGATTTTTATTCCATCAACCATATGAAACCAAACTGCATCGCAAGTAAACCTATGACTTACAACCTTTCTTGACTATCTCGCTCTATTTGAGCTTCAGCTTACGGTCCAACTCTCACTCACGTACTAGCCCAAATCCAACTTGGTTGTTTCCTTGACTGACTTACAGTCTTCCAACTCGTTGCCCACACCCTACCATCTCACAGTTCTCACTCTAGAATTAGAATCCCTTTAATGAAAAATAAATAATTTATTTTACTTTATGTATTTGTGTAGAGTTGTTGTAAGGCGGATTTAATTTCAATATTATAATCATGTGAACACACGGGCCAGATCACCCTGTTGGTGGTGATCATGTGAATTCATGGGCCTTATGGCCATTAGATAGTGTAAGTATAGTTGTCACAATGGTAGCTTTCTCATTAACATATAATATATATCTTATAGTTATTTATTACTCCATCCGTCTCATATTAAGTGTCGTTTAAAATTATGTGCGGGTATTAAGAAAATGATTGGTTATGCTAGCTTTTATGGTAAAAAAACATGGTAGGATTAAATCAAAGGCACAGTTATTGATATTCTAAAGTAAGTGTATTGTTGGAAAGTAATAATAAATGTAGTATTGAGATTCTAAAGTGACAGATAAGTTGAGATAGAGAAAAATACTAAAGAAGACACTTAATATGAGACGGAGGGAGTAGCTTATCCAAAATATATAATAAAATAATGTATGTTATTTTTTACCTAAAAAGGAATAATATATTGTAACATCTCACACTGCTTTTAGAATTGTTGACTGCCCCCACAAACCAACATGTTCTTTTACATGCGTGTGTTGTCTCTCACTGCATGTTTTAGGAAACTTCCAGAAGGTCACTCATCTCACTACTACTCCAAGTCAAACACGCTTAACCATGGATTGCTTATGAGAAGGACTCTAAAAAAAAGAAGATGCATATTGTTTGTATAGTTAGTCAAAATCAATTCTTTTAAGTCTTTCTTCAATTGTACCAGTCTCAAACCCGCATAGCATTAGGATCTCTCTCATCATGATGCGTCTTTGGGTTCATTCACACTCACTTTCTTTTGAAGTCGCAGAGTGAGCTCTTTCTTGCCGTGCCAACTTTTGGGCACCGGTGATCACTCCCGCCTCGCGCCGCCACGGATGTCGCATATATATTGTTGGCAAAATTACACGGATGGCTTTAAGTTATTTATTTGTAACAAGTTGACCACTTTAAGTTTTTTTTTGTAACAAATAGCGGCTTTAAGTTACCTAACATTGACACCAGATTATTTCTTTTAGTAAAATGTCATATCGTTGATTACATCAAAATACACCAAAATATGCTTGGTTGCATCAAAATACATAAATTTAGAATAATCACAATATATAAAGTAGCATTACATCAAAATATATAAACTAGAAAGTAATCACTAAAATGGTCATTTGTTGCCAAAAAAAAAAAAAAAAAAACTTAAAAAAGCGCCACAAATAAATAATTTAAAGGTCATACGATGTGATTTTTTTTATATTGTTTTATATTTTATCGGTGTTCTTGACATCAAACAGCATAATATGATAGTGCGTTGACATCACTCAAATGAGACTAGTGACGATTTGAATCCAATACTTCTCGTATACAAATTCTATCCAGCACCCCGAGAGCAACCCTTGATATTAGTGTTATTTTGTCTCTATCGTGTTTCATATCAGTTTTTATCTTTATCCTATCCTAACCATCAAATTAGCCATAAATTCAATCCTATTAATACCTTTTGAACTGAAAATATTTGATTGAAATAAACCATAGATGTGGAAAATTAGTAAATTACTAATCCTACCTTGGTTCCACAAAATTCTTTTTTTTTTAATAAATAGTTTGACTAAATTATGATTTTATTAAAAATGAATTAATGCGGAAAGAGAGAGACGACGCGCTATTATCTGTTGCGATCGATCTGCAATTGGGAACGAATCGAATCCATAGATGATGTCAGGGGAAGAAGACAAATGCGATCGGCTACAGCGGGCGCTATTGGAGTGTCACCGTCGGGTTCCGTCGGGTCCGGGTCGTAAATCAGCGTGCCGTCACCTCAACCACGCGTTCGCAAAGTGCCTTGTTTCTCTAGCGTGTCCGGAAGAATCTGAGGCGGTGCGGACCCTTTGTTCCAGCGCCGGCACCGCTCTGAAGCGTCATCAATGTCAACAGGCTCAGCTTTCTCTCGCCGTCTGTTTAGACTCTCACTCTCAACCCAATAATAACAACTCATAAATCCCTAACCTTCTTCATTCATAACTTCTCAATTTTGCTTTTTACTAATTATTACTTGTAATTCTAATTGTAATTCTACCAGATTGTAATTCTACTCATGCTCCTTAGTTAGACTTATAATCATATTGTATATATATATACATGTTGAAGGGTTAAGACATAATTACTTAGCATAATTACAAAGGATTGTTCCTGTTACCTCTAGCTAATTCTCTAAAAGTTTAACATGTTGATTTGTTTGAGGCTAGTGTCTTCGTTCTCTTAACACAGATAATGATTGACAAAATATCATTATCAGTAGAGAAAACAAACATAAGATCAGTTTGGATAAACAACTTAAATAAGTGACTTTATCATATGTCTTTTCACGTAATGTTCGTTAATATAATAAAAGGCGAAAAATAAAAACTATTTTTTATAAAAGTTTATAAACTATTATCATAAAATTATCTTTTGGAGCTTATGAAAATTTTGTAAACACAACTATGAGCAATATGTCATAAATTTGTTTACAAACAGTTTGACAATTATTTATGTCAGTAGATAAACCTAAATAAACTCATCCAAACGGGTCTATAGACTATAATAGTATAATACCTCTCTTAACTGTGATTTGCACGACACTAATTAGGCCTACATATCAAGGCTCTTGTTAGAACTTTCTATTTTTGCTTCTTAGTGATATCAAGGATCCACATGGCTACAAATAATAAGTGCATCCAACAAATTTTCAACTTAGTTAGAAGATCACAAAGAAATCCAAGGTACGGATTTCATACTTCAAAATTAAAATAGCGGTGAGTCGGTGTCTATAGTTTGCCCATAAATAAAAAATTAAAATAAATAAAAAAGTAAATCCTTCAAGATGGAGAAACTATTGGAGTTTGTAGGAATCTGTTACAACTTAAATCATACTACTAGCCTACTAGCCTTGTTTTATAGTACTCCTATTTACAAATGTTAAGGTTTTGGAGCTGAATAATTCCACAGTTAGTCTAATAGATAAAGTATGATATGACTTGTATTTAGTATGTTGCAGGCTTAAGACTCTGTTTAGCAAAAAGTAGTAGATAGTTGATAAACCAGTGCTATCAAATAGCAGATAAGTTAACGGAAAATAGCGCAGCAGTTAAGGAAAAAAGGATTAAAGTTTTTACTAGTATTAATTAACTTGTTAGTTAAGAAGATAAAGAATCATTCTCACTGAAAAATAACAAGGCATGCAAGTTAGGACGGCAAGTTCTATCTATAGTTAATAATGGGGCATGCAATGCAATTTCATAGTTTCAGCATTTTGGTAGCAGCTAGTTGAAGACTTATTGTGATCTCAGTTGAAACATCAACTACCTATCCTCTCTTAATCTATAAATACAACCACTTCAACCTCTGTTATCTCACACCACTGCATTTTCAAGTATTCTATTCATCAAGTTTCTTGCAAATTGTAGTTTTAATTCTAATAACTAAGAAATATGGTTGCTCTCACATTCACTGAAGAGTTCACAAGCACTGTGAAGGCAGGAAGAATTGATGCAGGTGGTCAGATCAAACAGTTGAAGCATAGAATTGATGTAATAGACAAAGAGAATTTGACATACAAGTATGGAGTGATAGAGGGTGATGGAAAACTGGAAAAGCTGGAATCAATTATACATGAGTTGAAGTTTGAGGCAATTACAGAGCAGGGTGGTTGCAAGGTGAAGAATGTTAGCAAGTATTATCCCAAACAAGGTGTTGAGATGAAAGAGGAGGATTTCAAGGTTGCAAGGGAGGAAGCATTTGCTATCCTCAAGGTAGTTGATGCCTATCTTGTGGCCAATCCACAGGCTTATGCTTGAAGTGATGATCTTATAAACCTAAAGCCCCTTTGCATTATATTATACTATATTATTATATGATGTACTTTTCAATTCAGTTTAGCCTATAGTAGTATACTTTGAAGCCAACTATGATATGGCTAATAATAAATAATAATAATACTTAAATGTATAAGTTGGTTTATTGGGGCTTGATAGTTAATGTAAAAGAATATTATAATATCAGTATTAAGCATTTTCCCATTTCTTTTAATTGCCATCGGAATTTGACAAAGTAATTATAGAGGTATATCAGAGGTCATTATTTTGTGAAATCATGTAGATAAAAGATACTCTGAAAAAGTAATTAAACTATATATGTTTCAAAAATCATAAATAGAAATAAAAGCAAGGTTGCTGATGTTCACAACCGCATCCAAGAACAGAGTTGATGAGATAAATAAGGACACATTTACTTACAATTACACATTAATTGAAGGTGGAGCATTAAAGGACAAGTTCGCATCCATTGTTAAATTTGAGGCAACACTAGATGGTGGTGGTACTGGTAGCATATAGATAAAATAACTAGCAAATGGTGACATTGAAATCATTAAAATTAGATGAGATGCTAATTGACATGGGTAGGTCTAGTCAAGCATATTAGACATATACTAACTCACATCATATCATTGATAATCATTGATGCATGAGCACACGTGTCAACACTAACATGCAACTCATAACTTCACTGCATGTTCAAGAGATGATCTAAGCATGTTACTTACTATTGAGACAAGTTATAGCAAACATTTCATACCAACGCAATCATTGACCAACGAAACATATATCGAGGTCTAAAGAAAATTGAGTGAAAACATTTTTTAAAAACTAAAACAAGAGTCACTTTATAAAACACGGCTTATTTCAATAATTGTTGCGAAGTGAGAACTATCCTTCCATAGCACTTGCTTATGGAAGCACTATCAAATGTGGTACTTTTAATACCACTTTCACAAATAAGCACTATCAAAAAATTTAGTTATTCAAATTCAACTCAAATCAGTTCCATTTAAATTTCTCAGGGGGATATTTTTTTACCCATAGCATTCAATCAACTAACCAAAAAATAAGGGCTACTTCATAAAACACAGCTATTTCAAACAAAAAGTGTAAAACTACTTTGGGCATCTACTCCAATCCATAAGATTCCAGAAATCAGACAAATATACAACTATATCAAACTAAGTAAATTTTGTCATTATTATATAATAATGTTAGGCTCGAATCTCAGAAAAATTGCTGACTTCATTAAAATTACATTTATTAGAAATCCATAGTGTCTAAGTGTCTCATATGAGTTTAGTAGCAAAATTAGAATTGCTAATCATTTAGGCTTTTAAAATCGAATTTACCATTGCAACAACAGAGCCACCATGTATTATTTAACCCACCCCTAATCTATGTGGATGCAAAAGCTTCACCGTGAAACTCGCCTATAACATTCTCAAGCACATAACGAGACCATTCCTCCTTGACCTCAATTAACTTATCTTGAGAATAGCTAATGCACTTGTAGTCAGGAATATACTGCAAAACATAAAGTGTCATAAAACTACGTTAGAAATGAATTACATGGATTGACTGAATATACAAAATAATCCAAGTTTTGAATCACATACATTTACTGGGATCCTAGTTTGATTTTCTGTGATAATCTCCTTCATGAATCTCAAAACGTAATACCCACAATCGACATTGTTAGTTTGGCGAGGGCACTGTAAAAAGAATATGCACATCAATAAATTTTAATCTAAACAATTGTTTAAAGCAAACATTAGACATACCTCTATTTTCGTCCATGTGATGTTACTTGACTTAGACACTTTAGCTCGCCTTTTTGATCGATAAATTTGTAGAGCTCTAGAAAAATTAAATCAACCTTATATGAGTAACTACTCTAAATCATCGCGCACACATATTCACTTATATGAATGTTCAAATCAATGTATATACTTACGTATTGAACATATCTTCCATTTCCTTGTAATCTCTATAATCACCATGCAACGAATCCATATAATATATTATCCCTGATGTCGCATTGATGGCAACCAACACCCAATGTTTCCTGCACACAATATTGAATTAGCAATCTATCTGCAATTCAAAATTAATAGGTTTTAATATTGTAAATAAAGCTTGAAGAAAAGACTCACTCTATATAGTAGGGTGCAAATATCAGCTTATCCTTCTCATTATTTTTCAAGAGAATATTAGCTACTTTTCGTCCTTGATTAGCCGGAGAAGGATGTTACATGTGGGTCTATGAAGGAAAATCTATTTCTTAGTCCACGTGGGCATATCAATTGGTCATACAAGTACCTTCAAATGGAAAATAAGTAGATTACTAGTAAGATAAATATCTAATTGCTCATAGAAGAGAACATTGTTTACTACTTCAAGACAAGTTGTTTGAAGTACCTGACATATACGTTGATAACGGAGGCACCTATAATTTCATGGTGAAGAAGTTCATTTATCTCATCTTTACTAATATCCTCTTCAAAAGAATAACCAAATATACCGTCCTCCATTTCCATCTTCAAATCTGCCGCCCCCATATGTAGTCGCACATAGCTATCAAGGGATGAACAATGTGCAGGGGAACGCTCTTGCATTGCCAATTTTCTACAACTCTTGTTTGCTATTGTATTTGGGTCCTTGTTAGGTCTGACCTCTTTATCTATCTGCTTGGATTTTGCAGGGATCTAAAAAAGTTGCATTACTTTAAGTTAGTGATGAAATAGTAAAATATGTGTATAATGCATAATAAGTAATTTACCTTTTGACATTCGCCAACACCCATTTCAACAAGGTTGACTGGCCATGCTACAATAGCACCAATTGCATCTCTCACTACAAAGCAATCATCATCATCAATAGATACAGGCAATGGTGCATTTGGCTCAATAGCAACCATGATTTTAACTTTGATGTAGCCAGGTGGTAATTCTTGAGTGGCCACTTCATCACCTGGGTTGTTAAATACTTTTCCTTTACCAACCACGCGATAACGTGGGAATGATAGATACAGTTGACAAGGAAAGACTCCCTAAACCAACAATGAATGAATATAAACATGAACATACTAAGTAAGCAAAACAATTAAGTGGAATGTGGAAGCTAATAACAAAAGCAACCTCAGACAGATTGTGAGATGAAGGGTTGCAAGAATCATTAGCACTAGGGATGCTTGAATCTGGTGTTTTCCTCTCAATCGTATACTTATCTTCAAGCTTCTTAAGCCTCGCAAGTACTATATCCATCATAGCATTTAAGTGCTCAATATCCTCTCGTTTGGCGCGCTTTTGAGGTGGGAAGTAGTCCCTTTGAGAGACCCCAAATCCCACACCCCTAACCTTACCAGGGTTCTCGGGGACATTTAAAACCTGGGCAAGTATGTCCCTACGACCATAGTCTCCTTCCTCAGCATCAGATAAAGACTCTGCTAAGACCTCCTGACAAACATAAACATGGAAAAAGACTTGTTAGTCATCATTAATAACATAAGAAACTAACAATTAAAAGAAAATTATTGACTTACACATTCTTCCACCACTTTGTGTGCATTTTCATTATCAATCACCCCAGCCTTATTTTCACGGCCAGCCTTCCACAAAAGACGACGTGGCATGGTTGTATGCTCTGATCCCGTCTCTTGCAACTATACATTTAGACAAATTTTCATATATGCATTCATATAAATTATTAATAAAAAATTAAAATCTTGTACCATTACCATATATTTGTACACACTACACACTTACCATCTTCTGCTCAAGACGTGCATACCCGATACGAGATTTTTTGTATGGATATAAATAATTTGACGCTCTTTCTCGGTTTGCACTACTTAACTCCTATATGAACAAGTATCATGTCAATACATTTACATAATTACAACATAATTTGGATGAAAACTAATATTACTTGGTAAGAGTCGCTCATTCGTTTTGCTATAAAGGCTCTCCAATCCTTCTCAGATATGAAGCATGCATATTTCTTTGGAGGATGATCATTAATATTGCCATCGGCATCTCTTAGATATTTTTTTGCCAAAAGCGTTCTGAATGCCCTATGTAGTTTACCAGCTTCCTTAAGTATAAAGTTACTATGCGTATCATCAACTACAAAAGCTGTCTGCAACAAAACAAATATTTTAATCCAAGTATGCAAACATATAAAACAACGTAACAAATAGCTTGAGTTGGCATTTTACTTGTATCTCCTTCCAAACATCATCTTTAAAAACCTTCATAGTTTTTGCTCTCCAATTATCACAAGTAATTGGAACCATCCTCTGGACGGTGACCCCAATAAAACTCACCAACTGGCTTGCGTTAGGCTCAATTGGTTGGCCTCTTTTGTTCCATCCAACCTAATAAAATGATAGAGTAATCTTCAGTTTAGAAAAGAAACAGATAAAGAAAAGGGTTGATAGCATTTTTAGTCCATTTAACTGTCTATGTGATTTTAGTAATGTGTTCGTTGTGTAGCAAAATAAAGAATTTTACAACTTCTACATCAAGAGCACAAGCAACACAAAAGTCACACACCACCCTCATCAAAAATCTGGTTGGAAAAAGTATTTGGCTAGGGCAACCAAGAGACCTTCCAACTATTCAATAATTTATCCAAAATACGTGTATTATACCTCAAGTTTTACTCCTTTACTTCTATTCTCAAGGATCTTTTTCATGGCAGTCAAACCGCGTTTTGCTCCTTTACTTCTATTCTCAATGACCTTTTTCATGACAGTCAAACCACGCCTACGGTCACTTTCCTTGGTAGGAAGAGCACGATCATCATTAGGAGATTCCATTCACCTGCAATAAAATTAAAGCACAAGAATAAAATGTTATTACCGAATAGAAGAATGATAGCCTATGGTATAGCATTGGATGTAGGTCACGAATATCAAGCACTACTATCCTCAAAAATTAAGACACAATTATTCAATAGTTGGATAATTCATCCGGTTGTCGATAAGAAAAAGAGTCCTTTGTTCCAAGTTATGGTTCCTCAGTTCCTGTACTTCTACCACTTATTTAGCTATTTTCCAAAAAAAAAAATGTACTTGCTTAAGCAAAATGTTATTGCAATATCACATTACTATTAGTTCTTTGTAAATTATCCTTCTAAAAAGGTGATGGTAAAAGGATTTCTCAAGGAGTATTTGACTGTCTACGTTGCTATAGGTACAGAGTTGCCCATTCTTTTTGGTGGAAACAGAGTTGCACAATTGACTACTGTTTCGGTATTTTTCTCTGGTTACTTGTGAAGCATCTAGCCCTCAAGAAATATTTTGGTGATAAGAAGCTTAATATTCTGGAAGCTCAAGTGCACATGGTCATATTTTCATTTTAAGTCTGATGTTAACTACTATGTCCTAAACCCCCTCAAGTACTATAATCAATTGTTCTGTCATTGTGTTCATGCTTTAATAGTACCCACTAAGGACCTTAGATTCCTCATTACAAGCTCTTAAAAAAACATCTAAACCCCAAAAATAAATATGCTAGGCAAAGCTCACTATTAAACCTTTTTTGTATTTATATTTCCTCTTTATTTATCTTTCTTTAATGCAAATTGCAATATAGCACACGTTTTAATATGTGGCTGTATTATGTCTAATGTCTAATTCCAGCTCCATGAAAAGGAGAGCAAGCTTATGTGTGAGCACGAGAGTACACTAATTGTCGAAGCTCAGTGATGCCAAGGAGCAAATACCCAAAACCCTTAATATTCAATGATGGAAGGTTGGCATTCTTGCCTTCAGAAACTCTTTAATTCTTTATATATTCATTTCGCTTCCATTTGAAATTCGTTTGGCTATTTATTATAAAAATCCTTTGGGAAATTTTCCTTCCTTGCAAGTAGTATAAATCTGATTGTCAAACACTATATCCCAAAAGGGTCATAAATAACAAAGGTATCCTCCATGTGTGCACTCAATTACTCAAAGGACTCTATAGGATCCAATTTTTCTGAGCACGTGTAAGCTTTATATTATAACAGTAGACTAACAAGGGACAAGATGGTGATACCATACAAAGGCTTCTTACAGAAGGGGGTTTGATGACGTGTCCTAGAAAAGGTTCAGTTCACTGTACATAGAGTTAGCTTGTGCTTGTGGCTATGATGTGAAGACTAACGTGAGAAAGTTCTATAGGACAACATTAGGCAGGGTGAGATGATTCTTGCAAATAAGACCAAAGCTGTGATGAAAACTGCTAGAGCAAGCTGAAACAACCGGTTCTTAACAGCAAAGGGGTCTTGTTGTATATTACACTATGTATGAGCCTTATTTTGTCCAAGATGTTAAGTCAATTTTTTCTCCTCTCCAGTCTGAAAAGTATAAAATGGGAGTGGAATAGGTGTTATTGGAGCTGTGATCCATCCCACTACAGCAATGTGTGCTGAAATTGGACAATGTGCTATTTTATTGTCTAAATCTCCTAGCAAATGATTGTGTGCCCTCTACAACCCTTCATAAATGTATGGTAGAGTTTGCATATGATGATGCTAGAGTTAGACCTTATTAATGAACATTTTCTAATTATCGGGATAAAATTACATTTCTTATCTAAGGTTGATGTACTTTTTGAATACTTTACTTTCATGTAATAGTTTATCATTCAAATCATATCAATATGCTTGTATTTTGCAGCAAAACCAATTTTAAACATGTTTCTTGACTGCTTCAAATTTGTGAGGTTAATGACAAAGTAAATAAATGAACTCATGCTTATTTGTGATGAACAAACACTGAAAGAACTAAAAGATAAAAACTCTCAAGAACTAGCTTGGAGCATTATGCATCAAACTTCAGAATTTTTGTTTCTTGGTGCGTTTGATTTAGCCTTTGGGGAGTACAAGTTATGTTAGGGTTTAATGAAAATTTGAATTTGATTTTCATGTGAAACACGATATGGCATTGCTTCACAGTGTCTTTGCATTTTTCACTAGGGTAAAATGCGTGATTCATTAAAGTGAATGATTCTCTAAGAAAGCAAAACATACTGATCTGTGTGATTCGATTGAAAGAAAAAATAATTAAAGAGAAAGGGGAAGGTGATTTACCTGGAAGCGAAGACGATCGAAGAGGGAAGAAGAGCAGAGAATCACAATCTAAGAGAGAAACGCAACAGATTCAGAGCGCAGAAACGATAGGAGAAGGGTGTGGTTCTACGCGCGCGCTAGGGTTTCAGAGGGAAAGTCTTGAAACTTCCGCTATAACAAATTACCTACCAAGTTACCACACTCATATCGTTTAGTCATTTACACGCTACGGTTTAGCGTCGCACTTTACATATTTTGACTCAAAATTAATTTTAAATTTTGTTAAGCGTCGCACTTTACATATTTTGACTCAAAATTAATTTTAAATTTTGTTACAAAATTTACTTTTTTTTAAATAAAATTCGTTATTAAGGAATAAGCTTCGCATATTTAAACAATTAAATTTTTTCACACACTAAAGTACCCAAAAAGTATCTTTGCATAGTGTTACACTTTATATAATTTGTTCTGAAATTAATGCTCGATTAGTTACATTAAGAAATAAACTTTGCATATTTAAACAATTAAATTTTTTCTGATGCAGAAAAGGTATAATTGTATAGCGTTACACTTTTTATAATTTGTTCTGAAATTAATGTTCGATTCCAAAATTTTGATTATGGAGTACATTTTCTATTTAATCGTAAAGCACTCACTAAAATATAAAACATGAAAGAAGTGAGTGAGAGAGGAGAAAATGGAAATAAAAATATGAAGGAAAAAAAAGGAAGAAAAAAAGGGGGAGAGAAAGTTTGGAGAAAAAAAAGGGGGTGGGGTAGGGGGAGAGGGGTGGGGTGGGGGGGAATGGGGTAGGGGGATGGGGGTTTGAAGGGAAAGGGAGGGAAGAGGGGAATTTTGGAGGGAAATTATGTAGGTCCCACAAGGGGGAGACTCAATAGGATGTATATTATTAGATGAGAGAGAAAATATTTAAGGAGAGAGATAGACCCAAACACAATAGATTAAAGTGACTTTCCCGCCCTAAAAACACCTAATCTCTTCCATTTCTTTTGTCCCAAATAAGTCATTTATCTTTCAAATTTTAAACACTATTGTCCTTTTCTGTTAGCATTCGTCCAAGTCTGTTAAAAAATGTTTAAAGGACTAAATCGTTCAATTTGGCAAAGAATCGTATGTCTCATGGTAAGAGCAAGCACATTGAGGCCATATTTCACTTCCTAAGAGATAAAGTGAACAAACGCAAAATGGAGTTGGTGTATTGTATCCACAGAAGTACAACTACTAGATATTTTCACAAGGGCTTGAGGATGGATCGATTTGACGAATTTAGAAGGAAGATAGGTGAAATACCAATTAAATACTTAAGGAATAGTGTTGAGATTCAAATTCAAATACCTTTCCTACTAATTCTCTCTAGTTTAGTAGACATATTACTAGAGACCAGTCTTGTGCTAGATGTGGCGCTGATAGAGAGAGAACTCTCCACACTCTGTGAGATTGCTCTCGGGTTCAACAGATATGGCACATGCATGGCTTCCTTAATCTACATGAGTTCCATGGGGATGACTCCTCGAGCTGGTTCTTCACCAATGCCTTAGTT
This sequence comes from Oxytropis ochrocephala, assembly GCA_020916435.1. NCBI lineage: Eukaryota > Viridiplantae > Streptophyta > Magnoliopsida > Fabales > Fabaceae > Oxytropis > Oxytropis ochrocephala. Next base: position 22,076,519 of record CM037093.1, read on the forward strand.
TCCTTTGGTCTTCTCTTCTCTATCACCTGCTGGATGCTCTGGAGGGCGAGGAATGAAGAAGTCTTTTCAGATTTAAAGTGGGAAAATCGGAAGATTGTGAATAGGAATCGTGCCCTTTTGGATACTTTGAACAAAACTCTTATGACTAACTCTACCTCCAAGCAACCTCGTTTGGTTACTTGGAATCCACCTCCTGACTCCTTTATCAAGTTGAATATTGTTGATAGTAGCTCATATGCGAATCCAGGAAGATCTAGCTTTGGAGGGCTCTTTCGGAATAACCTGAGAAATGGGTTGATGGGTTTTTTCTAGAGGTTGTGGTTACACTACTAACATCAATGCATATCTTCAAGAAATTGCTTATGGGCTGAAGATTGCTAGGCAAGTTGGTTATAACAACCTGATTTGTGAATCTGATTCTAAAGTGGCTTTCTCCTTTACTGAAGAAGGAGTTCCCTCTACTCACCCTCATGCTCCCATAATTTACTTTATCAGGTCTTTCACGAATTTGGATCAGAATCTCTCATTTGCTCGTTCTAGGGGAAGAGAATGCTTGTGCAGATTGGCTAGCGAAGCATGACTCAACCTTGGCTTCTGGTGTCCACACTTGGCAGCATTGTCCTACTACTGTTTCCTCTTCTCTATTAGCTAATGCTATGGGGATTGAGAGGATTAGAATTTAGTTTCAGTTTTTCGTTTGTGCCTCTTTATCTTTCATAAAGTGATTTTATACAATTGTGTAATACACGTGAATTCATGATAAGAGTCCACTACTAGAAATTCCTTATTTTGTGACCGATTTAGCGACTGATCAAAATTGGTCACTATAGAGACCGATTTAGAGACTGAATTAACGAAAATATTGACCATCCATAAGTTGGTCTCTAAATCGGTCGCCAGTGTAATTTAGTGACTGACATTTAGTGACCGAAAAATCAGTCTCTATAAATTAATTTAGCGACCGATTTAGCAACCAAAATTTAGACCGAAAAAATGATCTCCATAACTTGATGTATTTATTAAAGTCTAAAAAATATTTGCAAGTTGTTTTGGCAAAAAAAAAAAAAAAATCTTTGCAAGTTGTAGCGACTAATTTTTCGACTGATAATATAGCAACTGATTATTTGGTCGCTAAGTTTTTTCTTAAATTTACTTTTTACTTTAATGGAAAAAAATTGTTCTCTCACCGTCTCGATTGCGTGTCATAAATCAATAGCAAAACATCTCACAAAGGCCAAATTCTATAACCCCCAAAGCCCTAAAATCACTAGAAGCCAAATCTTACGAGCAACTCGCCGCTCCTCCAACATCGACGATGGAGATTTCTCCAATCCCTTTGATATTTCCAGAACCAATAAAGGTTCCGTTGACCGCCTTCGCGATGGAGTACGTTTTCTATCCTTACTTCTTAGTTCTTTCTCAAGCATGCTATGCTTCGTCTAGTTTATCTCTATATATCCTTGAAATATCATTTGTCTAACCTCACTTTGGTTTCTGCTTTGTGATTTTCTGTTTATTAAAACTTAGGGTTTCTAAGCGTGCTTATTCTTTGGCGATGCATTTGGAACCCTTGTTGTTCAGTAACTATAAGGTAAAGCTATCTTTGCATATAGCATGATATTTCTTTCTAGTTTTCGTTCTCAATCTAAACCTTAGATTCGATTAGTATTCACAATTCGATAACTATTGATTCAAGGAAAACTATACCCTTACTAGTTTTTTTGTTGAGAAGAGTGAGAGGTGTGGGTACCCCTATTTTTCTTAGTAGTCATGGGTTGTTCAGATCATTATCTTTTATCCTATTTTCTTTCTTAGTTTTTTTTTTACCCCTGTTTTTCTAAGTATTTTTCTTAGTACTAATGATGGATGGTTTGAGTTGCGATGGGGTGGTTATGTTTGCTTCAATGTTTGTTCTGCAATTTCACGAGATATCCTAGTCCTAGTTAAGCGAATTATATTACTTGTCTTACGGTGTATGCACGATATTTGAGATATGATGCCACAGATTCGAGTAGTGTTTAATTTCCCCACTTTGTCATTAAAAGGTGTCAAGGATGCTAGATACAAGAAAATGATTGTTGCGCAAGAGGCAACTCTTCCACCAATTCTCCAAGGTTTGTCCCTTTTCTCGGCCATGGAAGATGTGGAGCCATCTTAAGAAAAGTAATCATCGCTATTATGGCATCTTTTGTCGTTGTATTCTTCATGTTTGTTATAGTTATGTTAGCTGATTCTAACTTACCCTGTCACCTTTTTTCACATCTTTCTTTTAGGATATTTTTACGTAGTTAAATTTTTGGGGATATCATTTAACTATTTAATTAGACAATTGGTTTTCAAAATAGGTCTCTTAATTTGTCTTTGCCTAAGTGAGCTAGTAGTTAATGTCCTCTATGTCAATTAAAATTAGCACTCTTCCTGATTTTTTTTCTTTTGCCAGTGAAGAAATTGAAATTAGGTGCAGTAGACGAGTAAACACTTAAGCTACGTACCTTTGGAATAAGCAATCTACTTAAATTGGACCTCTCTACTTGGTCCCTTGTCCTTCATTGTTTGATATTTTATCATGATATGGAACATTTTTGTTTCTTTTTTATGGCTTCTGATGTGTGAGCCCCCTTTTTTGTGTGCTTGTTCATAGTGGGCGTACTAAAGAAAGTTCAGTGTTGAGCACAAAATATCTTAAGGAATTTAGAAAGTATCAATTGAATATGTTTTTATGGAAGAAAAAAAAGTGGCCTATTTGAAGCTCAACATAATAGCAGTAGCATTTATATCTTTGTGGTAGAAACGATATATGTAGTAAGTGATAATAAGTATTTTGAACTTTTTTCCAGCTTCCATCAATTGAAGATGTTGTAAAGGCACTACTGGGTGATCATGAGCAAAGGGGGCCACCAATTCATGTTCTTGTCATATGCCCAACTCGAGAGTTTGCATGTCAAGTTTGTGTTTTCAAGTTGTGATGGGACGAACAAGACTTGTTTTAGAACAAAAATAAATACGAGTGGAAATGGCGAATACCAGCAAGGAAATGACGAATACCAAATGAGCTTGTGACCGAAACAACAAGATGAAAAAACAATTGTTGAAAAGTATGAAGTTTTAACAAATGAAATGACGATGAGGATCAAGAGTCATATTGGGAAAGTGAAGAAGAGTGAACTTTTGATGTTGTCTTTTGTTAGGACTAAGAAATTCTATAATAAGAATATCCTGTAGTACATTAACATCTTTTATGTAATGAAGTGCTTTTAAGTAATGAAGTGTTTTTTTTTTATTGTGTGAAGAATTGAATATAATCTGAAGAGTAATTATTCTCTAAATTGGACACTATTTTTCGTTGTTATATCCAGAGACAATTGATTGGTAAAGCTTGTTGCAATCACTCACAAAATCAGTCACTAAATAGGTCAATAAGCCAACCACTAAAGCGGTTACTAAATTGGTCGCTAAAGCGATCAATAAATCGGTTACTAAATCAATTGCTAAAATGGTCACTAAATAGGTCGCTAAAATCGATCACTAAATCGATTCGCTAAAATCGGTCACTAAATCGATCGCTAAAATTTCGGTCACAAATCGGTCGCTAAGCTTAGCGACCAGGTGATATAATGATCGACTTTTGTTGATCATAAATTTAGTCGCTAAATGTTGTAGTGACCGATTTTTCCCATATAGTGACCGAAAAATCAGTCACTAAATGTCGTTTTTTTTGTAGTGGTCATCAAACACCTATTCATCTATATAGTATATTTTTCATTCCAAATAAGAGTTATCAATATTTTCTAACATTTATTAATTTATTTGGTCATGTTTCCTCCGCCATATTGGGTAAGTCAATCTATAACCTTTTAAATTGTTTTTGTCTCGTCAAAAACCGAACTAATCAAAACCGCATTGATTTGGTTTGGTTTTTCTTAGAAGTCAATCAAACCAAACCAAAACCACATATATTTTTACCTTATGGTTCGATTAACTTTTTTTGCTCAAAAGTGAACTAACCATAAGCACTATTTGCTCGTACGAATCAACATCTACCGATAGCCGCCCATATGTGTTGCCTAAGTTTGATTAATACAATTATTTGGAAATATGACATGAAAAACTCATTCATATAAGCCACTAAAATTGAACATCCTCAAATAAAAAATTCCCATGCTTAACTACCAAATAAATGTTCATATTTTAAAGCCACAAATATAAAATTTTCTGTTCCTATCAAAAGGGATTATTCCTACGAAACCTACACATAAAACAATAGGATATAGCTATAAAAAGACTAAAGCACTCTCCCCTAGGAATATCCAACATTCACACACTTTAATTCCTTCATTTCTGTAATCTAGACACCTCATCATGGGAGCCACAACCTTTACACATGAATATTCTTCTCCTATTCCTCCATCACGAATGTTCAAAGCCTTGATCACAGACTCAAGAACTTTACTTCCAAAGCTCTTACCTCAGTTTATAAAAGATGTCAACATAATCCAAGGGAATGGAGAAGCTGGAAGCATTGAACAAATTAACTTTGCTGAAGGTAAAAAATACATGTAAAGTTAAACTGAAATTGAATATTATTTCTCTCTTTGATTGAATAACTTCTTACGCATATTTCTCATTACTGGTTGCATTGACAATTTCATCAACATATTCAGACCGCTAGTAATATTAGGCGAGGTGTTTCATTGGCCATGACCGCTACTAACGTTTTTTTTGAAAACTATTCGGTTTTCATGTAGTGTATGGATGCCAACTCCTAGGTTTGAACTAGGGATGGCAAAACAGACTTGGCCCGCTGGGCCAACCCGCTAAAAAATGACGGGTTGGGTTGGTGATTTCACCCCGCCAACCCATTGTAGCCCGCCCTGCCTAACCCGCCAACTCGGCGGGCCAAAGACGGGTCGGGCCAACACTACAAGAAAAATGGGTTTTTTTGGCGGATTTTTCCGCCAAAAAACACCCAATTCCGCCGCAAATACAAGTGTTTTGGTGGATTTTTCTCACGGTAAAAATTCGGGTATAACGTATTTCGTGGAATTTCCATGCAATAATTTCAGCGGATTTTAAGTCATTTCGGGGATTTTTTGCGGGAATTTGCATGGATTTCCCCGATACTTTCCGTGAATTTTGGCCTTTTGGCGGATTTTTCCGCCAAATTTTTTTATTTTTAAAAATCCATACAAACACATAAAAATCCGCCAAATTTTATTTTTATATTTTTAAAAAATCGCCATAAATACCTAATTTCCCCAAAAATTTTTTAAAAAATCACATAAATACCCTAATTTCGCATGAAAAATACTTTTTTTTTAAAAAAAAAATTTAAAAAATTTTATATAAACGTTTTTTAAAATTAAATAAATTTTAAAAAAAATATAAATAACATTTTTAAATTAAAAAACTCAAATAGTGATAACCAAATAAAATGTTTTTTAAAAATAAATAAATTTAAATTAAAAATATAAATAGTAACAAAGAAACAAAAATCACCAAACTCAAACAAATCCTAAACAAACAACACCACAATTAGTAACAAAGTATAAGTTAAAACAAAATATAACTTAAAACAAAGTCTAAATCAAAACATACCTTCAAAACAAATTTGAGAGAAGTGTTGAGAAAGAGTAAAGATTTAATGTGAGGATTGTTAAGAGAGTGAAATGGTGAGAGAGTGAAGTGTTGAGAGAGTGAAATGTTGAGAAAGTGAAGTGTTGAGAGAGTGAAATGTTGAGAGAGTGTTGAGAGTGAAGTGTTGAAATCAGATTTATTAAGGGAGGATGAAGAGAGTAGATTTGGAATCGAGTAGTCATTTTAGTGGATTCTCGCTTTTTTTCGGTGGAATCAAGATTGCTTTGACCGAGGTAGTCATTTTCGGCGGATTTTGTTGGTTTTTCGACGGATTTTTAAAAAAAAAATTTTTTTGGGGGAAATTAGGATATTTGTGGCGGATTTTAAAAAAATAAAAATAAAAATTTGGCGGATTTTTATGTGTTTGCGGCGGATTTTTAAGAAAAAAAAAAATGTCCACTTTATAATCCGCCATAACTTTTCTGGTGGATTAAATCTCCCACAAATGTCAAAAATCCGTCGGAAAGTTTGTGGGGGATTAAAATCCGCCAGAAAGTTTTGCCTTGGATTTTCAGTTTTTCTTGTAGTGCAACCCGCCAACTTTAATATTTTATTTTTTCTATTTTTTATGTTTTTTCATGTTTTTAACTATTTCTAAATACTTTATAATGTATTTTTGACGGGTTATAGCGGGTCAACCCACTAACTCGTCATTTTTATCTTGTTTTTTGCGAGTTTGGGCGGGCCAATCTGTAAACTCCCCTATTTTATGCCCAAAAAGAGAGATTTAAAAAAACTTTTAATTATTTATTTTATTATAGTTTAACCCGCCCGCCGCTAACTCGCTGGAGGGGCGGCGCAGTGGCGAGCTCAACTTTTACCACTATCCTTTGGCGGGCGGGCCCACCTGGCTCAATTTTTGGCGGGCTCAAGGCGGGGCGTGCTTGCCCGTTTCGCCATCCCTAGTTTGAACCTAGGCACCTATTTCGTCTAAGCTGACTAAAAAAACTTCTTACTCAGGTTTCTTTCATGCAGCTAGCCCTTTCAAATATCTGAAAAACAAGATTGATTTGATTGATAATGAAAACTTGGTTTGCAACTACACTATGATTGAAGGAGATCCATTAGGAGACAAGCTTGAGTCCATAGCTTATGAGGTTAAGTTTGAGACCACTAGTGATGGAAGTTGTCTCTAGTGATGGAAGTTGTCTTTGTAAAATGACAAGCAAATACAATGTTATTGGGGAGTTTGAAGTAAAAGAGGAAGAAGTAAAAGAAGGAAGGGAAAGTTCCACTGGAATATGCAAAGTTGTTGAAGCTTACTTGCTGGAGAATCCACAAGTATATGTTTAATTGGTCATTTCTTTTTGTAAGGATTTAGTCAAAAAAATTTCACGTAAAGATGAAATACAAATTTATTCATTTTTTTATTTAAAAAGTGTGAAATAAAGTGTTCACTCAAACCTATAAGGACACTGTCAATTTGTAAGTGTTGAACTCCTTAATAAGTCCTTGGCTAGCCATCAAGGGCATACTTTGTGGTTTGTTTAATATTTGTACGTTTGAAAAGAGTTGGAAGATTCACGGTTTGTTTTCTTTCTAATGTGTTATTAGTGTATAGTATCTACCGACGGTGTTGGTGACTAATTACGTATCGGAGAATGACGATTGGTACATGTTTACTTGATTTTGCTGGTCTATCTGATTTTCCTCTACTGAAGACTTTGAAACATGGTTATCAAATTGGGATACGTATCATGTTTCGGAAGACCTATTTTCAGAATTGTGTATTGTATCTTGTATCGAATCGTAAGATACATGATCAAAAAATATATAAATTTTTTAAGTAAAATTAAGTAACAAAGTAAAAAAAAAACATGAACTTCAAAATAAATCAAGTCATAAATATACATAACATGTGTTTGATTACACCCTATAGAAACAAGACCTAAAGTTTAAAAAAAATTACATTTTAGGAGGGAGTTTAGACTAAAAACATAGTGTGGTAGGTTTGTTTCTTAGTCAATCTAACATGGGGACTTAGAAGGATTACTTTTGGCTTATTATATATCATTTAAGAAAATAAAAAAAAAACACTTGAGATGACATTTTAGCGGTGCAAATTCGTAGCGTAAGATTCAACAAAATTCATAAATCGTAAGATACAACAAAGTGTATCGGGATACATGATGGGATACATGTGTAAAAAAGATACACACCAAGATACGTATCGTTTTTGTTTGACTTCGCATCGTATCGGGATACGAATCGTATGTATCGTAAAATACTGATAACAATGCTTTGAAATGAGATCTGAATTCATTTACTGCTCGGACCAACACTTATCGTGAAAGATTCACTGTTCTCTTTGAATCAATAGTACAATATTTTAATGGTAATAATTCAGCCAAATCATTGTGCAATTAATAAATGTTTATGTTAATGTCTTACTACGACTAACCAGTCAAGTTACAGCTGGAATTTTGGAGTGTGTGGAGCCATGAAAGATGGAGGCCACCAAAGATAAATTTGTCTGAATTTGAGATTTCTTTTTCATACTTTTTGGATTTTAGATAAGTTGCAACAATAATCAGACAAGCATGGCAAACTAAGCATGCATTAAAAACTTTATGACTGATGAGAATTATTGTGTAACATGCTGTTCTTTTGAGTTAAAGAACTAAGATGAGAGACAAAAAGAAGTTAGTCACCAAACTGCATAGCATCCGAACATAATAAAATAATATCAATGACTCCTATTATGCGAGACTAAACTCTGATGAAATGAAACCACACCACTTGACAAATGAAAGCTTAAAAAAAAGGATCAGAAAGTTTTAAATTGATGGTGTGTATACAGCTTTGTTCTAACTTGATGTTACTCAAAACAACCAAAAAGAAATCAAAGTTGTATTCTTAACATCTCTGATTAAAAGGACAAGCGACAGCAAATTGCCTTATTAAAAGTAAAAAACCAAAGTTGAAATCAAATTGAAACCTATGAAACATAGACTCGGACACGAACACGGAACATGACACAAAGATGGAAACTGAGACACCGTTAATGTCTAAAATGTAAGACATCAAGACACCACATGTTTTAGAATGTGGTTTAGGTCTAACTCAACCCAACAAAATCGGTTTGTAAGGTGAGGGATGTCACCCACTTATAAACTCTTTTTCAGGTCATATCACATCCGATGTGAGACTCTTAACACACCCTCCTCACGCCCAGAATGGACAACTGGAGCGTGTGACTCGAGTGGCCCGATAACGAATGGCCCAACAGATCTTGGATTGACTCTGATACCATGTTCGGAACCATCAAATCGAAACACTTCATCATCAAAAATAGTATCAAATGTCATTTTTGGTATAAGCTCCTCACAAGGTACCTTCCTTCCGATTTTTGTTTCTCTTTTCTTCGTGTTCTCTGTTTCAGATTTTTGTTTTGATATCGCATTTTCGATTTCTCCATTTGCGAATTTGATTTCTTTATCATCAAATCTGTACATTTGTGATTCTTGCTGTGTTTCTCGCGATTCTGCTACAATTCTTGCGATTGATCATCATCGACCGCTTCAGGTTTCTACATGCGTTTGTGTTTCGTCATCGTTCTCTTTTCGTTTACGGTTTCCAATATGGTTACGATCTGAAGCGGATTTTCAATTTCACTTTGGACGATTTCCAGTTCTTTGATATGAATTCTCTTCGTCTTCTCTCTCCCGGTGTTGCTCTGGCCGCTTTCCAAAAATGAGCCTCACTACTAGTTTTGAGCTGCAGTTACAATGAATCTTGCAGCGTCGTGAAAACCAGAGTGATTCTATTTCCATCGATGTTGGTGTCTTCGCTTCGCCGTCGTCGTCGTCTTTGTCGGAATCGGAATAATCCACTCTCATATGCGATAATCACTCTCGGAAGAAAGTCTTTGTATGGTGACCACTTAATTGAAGCTATCAAATGGATTAAAGCATTTAGGCCCTCAGTTGTTGCCCAATTTGGAGTCTAAAGGTTCAAAGCTCATAGCTGTTGTTTGGTTGTGCTACATTATCTGCATTTGGCTTCTGCTTGGACTTGTTTGATCCACAAGAATGAAGATTGAAGCATGGAATTTGATAATTACTTTTTGCTGATATTTGCCTTGTTTTTGGAAGACTTGTGAAGCACATTGAGATTCATGTTTTTGCTTGCTAGAAGACTGTGAATCGCATTGCCATGGTGTTGCTGCATGATGGATTCATTTGCTTGTGTTGCTTCCATGATATTTTAGCCTCAATTGGCTTGTTTTTTTAGTTTGCCTTATGGTTAAGCTAGTTTGCCTTATTGGCTTGTTTGATTCTCGCTTCCTTCAAGTGGTTATAGCATTGTCGCTTCCTCCAAGTGGTTATTTCACTATTTCTTCCTCCGAGCGGTTATAGTTTTTGTTGCTTCCTCCGGGTGGTTATAGCTTTGAATTGTGGATTTACTTGATGGTTAAACCTTGGATTGTTTCTTCTCCGAGTGGTTATAGTCTTGAGTTATGACTTCTACTCGATGGTTAAGCTTTTGCCTTATGGCTTTGATTTCCGTCGATGTATTTTCGGCATTTCTCATTGTAATTTTCTTTCGATTCTATGTACTTTTGTTAATTCCAAGCTAGAAGTGTTGTAAACACCTTCTAGCTTTAGTAATTAGTGAGTTAGTTAGTAGTTAGTTGCCTATGACTCTGTTTGGCAAAAAAGAGCGGATAGCGGATAAACTAGCGGATATCGGATGAGCTTATAGCGGATAGCTGATAGCGGATAAGCTAGCGGATTGAATTTAAAGTGTTTGGTAAAATTAACGGTTGAACTAGCTTATAAATATAAAATGACTTAAATGGACATTTGTAATTAATGCTAAAAGATGAGAGAGAATACTTATTTAATATAGGATAAATGAGAGATTTAATTAAAACAGTGAGGGTAAAAGTGGAAGAAAAAATGAAACGCTATAAGCTATAAGCTTAAATGCTACTTCAAGTAGCGTTTCAAAAAATACTATAAACTAGTGATAAAACACTATAAGCTAGGGATGCCAAACACATAAAATCAGCTTATCCGCTATAAGCTAGCAGATTGTGCTTGCCAAACAGAGCCTATATAAAGAGGCTTGTTGTAATCATTTCACTTTTAACTTTTTCATTTGTATCAATTCAACTTTATCAATATACGAGTATTTGAGAGTTTTACTCTCTAAGCTTTCATGGATGTCATGTTTGTCACCAACATGTATATAAGTAATCATAATGAATTTTTTAGAATATAGAGATGGTACCAAAGGATACCTTCTAACTATATCACATATCTTCTCATGATTTTTTTTTGTTTTAAGAAATGTTTTTCCCTAAACCACCCTTCACAGTGTTTTTCCCTCTCACAATCACTCTATTTGCTCTCAAAAGTCTTTCCTATTGGCAGAACTTGCATCCCACAACCCTCCTATTGGAGCTTTACAGACTAGCTCATAAAAAACTACCCCAGGAACAAACTGTTAACAATTGTGTAACAGAAAAGTTGCATCCTAGTAACTAACTAATATTTTCAACAAAACCATAACAGATGGGCTAAAGGGTAGAAAACGTGTAAACTGATATGAAACACGAGATAGGGCCTAAAACACTTTAGCGCTTGTTTGGGAGTCCGGGGACCGGAGAAACAACGAGCTACCCAATGAACTGAACTACCAAGAGACTTGGCCGCCACATCTCCACCCAAAACCTTAAGACATCAGATATATGTATCCCCTTTCTTATATATCCTTCATATAAATTTCATTCTGGCCGATGTGTAACTAACCACTCTCGGCTTGAATTCTCAACATTCTTCCCCCAAGTGTGAGTCACCCACATTGTTAGCTTTGATCCAAACCAGGTTCCGCTCCGCTCCCGGACTCCCCAATAGAACCAAAGCCCAACAGTTTGAGAATGATGCAGACAACTACAATAAAAACTTGTACGACATTAAACTAAAACTCATGGATGATGGATTAATCTTACAATGGACTCAAAGTGCCTAAGAGTAATAACGTGGGTCTCAAGATTGGATAAAGATAAACGGAAAGTAGCCCTCGTATCTGGTTTTGATGAGGTCATGTTTTGGTTGGTGTGGATCTGGAATGTGAGGTAATGCACTTTCCACATGATATTGATTTATATATCTCTCTCTGCTAGGTGGCAAAATCTCAAGCCACCATTATTCATTATATTGATTGATGTCATCACATTTCTGTTATCTGTCACATTTAATAATTACTATTACCTCAATGAATAATGCTTTACAATGAAATCACAAAGGAACAACTATAATAATGCAAAACTATAAAATTCCTTAGTCCTCCTGTGGGGCACTACCAAAATTTCCTTACACTTGTGAATGAAGAAATGAGGCTGTACAAATAATGTGCTTTGTTGGAATATGCAATAATGCAAAATGAATAATAATTTGAACAACAATTTCTTATTGTAAAGAATATTATATGGCCTATCAAATCCCTGCAGATTTTTTCCACTGACAATACTCACCAAATAGAAACATGATGATGAGGAAGAAATTGAAGTGTTACCAAGTTCTTCACATGGTTGAGGTAGCACAGAATCTGAAAATCCTGAAACATTTGAACACTCCCATGTAACTTTAGAAACATAATTTGTTGCCAATGTTACATTAGAAAGACATATGTTAGTGAAAGGAGATTCCTTAATTCCAACAAAACTTCCAGCAATAGTAATGTTTTTCCCAATAACATCCTTCAATGTAATGTGATTCAAAATAGGAAGAGCATTTGGATCAAATTTGTCATCAGGATGAGTTCCACAATTACCCTTTGCAGCAATTGCTGTAAAAACATTTTCCATTTGTATATCTGATATGGCAATTTCTTTTATATAACCACCTCTTCCTTTGATGGTTCTGAATTCAATGCCACTTTTTGAGTTTGAAATGTGAACATGTTCCACAACAACATTTGAAATTCCACCAGACATGTCACTTCCAAATGCAAGAGCTGAACCAGAAAATGCTTCAAGATAGACCCTTCTTATCTGCACTTTTTCTGTTGCCCTTCCATAAGCTATACCATATTCATCCCAGCCACTTTTGAGTGAAATCGCGTCGAATCCCACCGTAATGATACAATCTTCTATACAAACATTATCAGAAGAATCTGAAAACAGCAAAGTGCGGTAAGCTATTGATACTTGAGATACTTTGTTACGGAAATGGATCCTCTGCTGTCGAGTTTAGATCCGGTCACAATCTCAGCCATACAATAATTATCTGACGGTTTGGATTTGAAGCATTATTTTATATCTAAGTTTTTGAAATTAAATCATAACCGTCTGATTTTTATCAGAGATTCACTGACTGTAGTGACTGCACCATATCCTAACTGTATGAGATCGAGGTCGGTTTTGTTACAAACCTGGTACTATACCAACAGTATAAGGGGATTCTGGAGGAGTAGAGATTGAAATGTTTTGAATATGTACATTGCTGCATAACATTACATGTAACCGTATCAATAAGACATTTTTTTTCTAGAGTAATACTACCTACGGTCCACTTTATAAAAGACAATATAGTTTTATAGACCAGTTATAATCTGCATTGTCTGTTATAAAGTGGACGGAAGGTAGTAATAAGTATAATTTCATTTAATGTGTAGAAAAAGCACAGAAAATGTAGATACCTGCAATAAACTGGGTGGATGCTATAAGCTGGGGCATTTAAGAATGTAAGATTTGAAACTACAACATAATCAGATGCTACAATTTCAACCAGATGAGGACGACTATGGTTGAGGGAATGAGAAGAAAACCACTCCCACCAAACCATTCCATTGCCATCAATGGTTCCATTATTGCCTGGTTAATGAAGTAGATGGAAACATTAAAATTTCAATCCAAACACAGAACAATGAAAAACTTGCTTGAAGGAAACAAAAGAAGCTTGAGAGAGCATAGAAAACCTGTTATGACCACATCTTGTAACTTGTAACCATTTATCAAACTCTGATATCTTCCTCCTGGAACTTCTAGTCCTCTACCATAAGAAGGTAAAGGTTCCACAACTTCCCAATGAGATGGCTCCTAAACAAGAAAAATCACTCTTCAATGAAGTATCTATATTTACGCCAGCTACATCAGTTATTTAATGAACCTAGAACTTCATTTTTTGAGGTCCAGAGAGAGTAGAAGATATCAACAACAAAAATTAAATCAAGATTCACAACTTCAATCTAGGCTGCGACATCATGGTTTTTGATGTCTGTTGCAACTGCAACGAGACATTAATTGAGGTTGCATTCATTGTTTTAAAAACCGAACCAACCAAACGGCTCAACCCGTTAAACCAGGACCCATTACTATCTCTAATTCAGTTATTTGAACTGCGGCCTCATTCGATGGGTTTTCAAAACATTTTGCATCAAGTGCATTGAGCTTCAAAAGCATGGACAAGAGCATATAAAAGCTAGTAAGAAAAAGAAGCAAGAGGTAAAATTAAAATACCTGAGATCCAATAATGACAGCACCTTTTTCCAAAAAGAGGGTGAGATGGCTAGTGAGATTGAAACTACCAGTGAGCCATTTTCCAGGTGGAACATAAAGCTGAGCACCACCTTTATCAGCAAATGACTTGAGATAGAAGATTGCATTCTGAAATGCAATTGTATTCAGTGTTTTACCATCTCCAACTGCACCAAACTCCAATATTGATACACTATGTGGTCTTGGGTCTAATTTTGGATTCAAACTACATTGCCCTTCAACTTTCAAGGCATTGCTCCATGCCAGTAGCAAGAGCAATGCCACCTGAAACACGAGACAATTGAGTTTTCAGTTCATTGAATATATGATGTATCAGGTCTAATATTCAATCAACCTGCATTGTTTCTTATAAAGTGGACCGAATGTAATATCCAAGTACTAGAATAAGAAGAACAAGATAGAGAGCCAAGCATTAACAACTAGATATAAAGAATTTGTTCAAGAATTTACTTTAGATAGAGGTGAAAAACATGTATGAATCAAGAATATAGAAAAATCAAGGAATTCAAAGCAGAAACAATGCAAGTTCATAAAATAGATCAAATGGAATAGAAGACAAGAATCAACAATGTCATAGAAGATGACCCATATGAATGAAACATAGATACTTTGAGTTAAACATATAAAATCCAACCAAAGATCGAATCTTGAGAAGAGTATAGTCCCAGATTTGGTTCAAAACTGAAAAGGCTAAGAAAGCATAAACAAAAATGAACCATAGAAACGTACTTACAAGCATCTTCTCAGGTCAAAGCTGGCAACAACAGAAACCAAAGGAGACAAGAACCAGAACTAGTTTCAAAGTAAAAAAAAAAAGAATGAAAAAGGAAGAAGAAGAAGAAGAAGAAGAAAGAGGCAGAGGAAGAGAAGCAGCTTTATGCAGTTTTTGTGAGTAATATTATAATATACACATGACAGCAAAGAAAGAAGATTAATGGTCCTTTCATAGATGGACATGTATGTACAAATATTTGGTAAGAAATATTTTTTACATAGGAAATTAAAATTGTATATTAAAAAAAATGACAGCTTTTTCATGCATTAATATTAATATTAGTTAAAATAAAGAATAATAAAGACACGAAAAGAATAAAATTTAATAATAAATTAATTAGCACTAATTAGTGATTGCACCTGTTAATGAAAATGATTAGTAACGTCTTTCGCCGACAAAATCGTTTGAAACGGCGTCTTGGATTTGCGGTGATTTTACATGTCAGAGAATTAAGTACTTAATTACTAGCCTTATTAATGTGTTTTAGAACATCATCATCAAACAACGTTATTTATTTTGTTTACATTTGTAAGAAGCTGATTAGCTGTGAGAGATTATATGAGAAGGTGAAATAATGAAGCATGAATTAAAGTCGAGTTGGAGAGACACGTGTCACAGTGTGGTGACGTGAGGAATTTACTTAGTGCCACGTGGTGGGTGATGGAGGGGAATAAAAAAGGAGAATATAATTGACAATAATAATAAGTTTGGAGAGGGAATGGGGCAGAGAGATTGATCATAAAGGCGCATGTGGAATGACAGAACAAAACAGAGGTATAGTGGGACCCACGTTAATCATGATGAAAATGCTAGCCTGGCTTGACAGAATCACAGAACAGAACATCTCAAACTAGAGTCTGAGTCAGAGACACAACACACTCTTGTGTTCTGCCATTTTTAATACATTTTATTTTGTTAACTAGTCTTTCAAAAGTACTACTGTTTTTTTGTTTATTAAAAATGAACTACCTCTATTTCTACATATTACTACCATTTTTGACTAATTGAAGAAAAATGATTGCATTGAATTAGTATTTTTTTTTTAATAAATTAGGTATCCTCAACTCGCAACTGTAGAGAGCTCTCTTTCAATAAATTTAATTCATTGAATTAAAAATTTGGATTTCAACTCGAGCATTGGTTAAGTTGGAATATCAGCCTAACAAAGCGATTCATCATGCGGCCTTATAAATATCTCACCCGTAGCAGGGATGTTTCTCCTTCATTTGAATAAATGTAATTAATTTTTATGGAATGTTAGAGGCCCGGGTAATGTTGATAACAGGCTTGTTTTGAAAAAATTCCGCTCTTGATACAAACTTGACTTGTTGTTTCTCGCAGAACTGTTGGTGTATTTTAACTCAATTCCTGATTACTTTTTGTCGTCTATTGGTCTTACTTTAATTTCAACTAATGACAGATGCACCATTCTCCCTAACCTTTGGTGCCTTTGCTATTGTTCTGTAGTCCTTTCTATAGTTACTCAATATTGTGCATTCTCCCTCCAAGAAATAAATGAATCTATCTACATGGCTGCTTGTTATGCAACAACTACTTACATAGCTCGTAAAAGGCTTTGGGATGATCTTTCCAACCTTCAAATTTAACCACATTGGCCCTTGGACCTTCATCGGTGATTTTAATGTTGTTATTGGTTAAGTCAATTGGAGTCACAAAAAATGGGGTTTGAATTGTGACACTTTTTAAAATTCATTTGTGGACAAAACCAAACCACTTAGGAAGATATCAAATAGACTTCTAAGAAAATAGAAGCTTTAGAGCTATTGACGTGCTTCTAAGAAGGTTATCTTCTAAGAGATATAGACACTTTAGTTGGTAAGATGTAACTCACTGTTCTAAGAAGATATAAAGTTGTGTCTTCTTAGAAACAAAAATATGGGTGTAAATGTGTTTCATGCTTCTCACACTAGTGATGATGTTTTGTAAGGTAGATGCTTTGTCAAGAAGATATACAATATTGTGGTTTTCATAATTAGATAGTTGAAGAAGATTTATCTCGAAATAGTGAGAGGCTTCTCAAAGTGGTCTTATTCAATTGCGTAGAAAAGAGTTTCTGTTAAAAACAATGTGCTGTGTAAAAGAAACTAATGGAAAATCAGTAAAGGATACACAAGAAGTATAGTGGTTCACCTAAATCAATAAAGTTACTCCACTCCTCACACCCTGTGAGCATTTCCATTATTTTCGAAATAGTTTACACTTTACAAGCCAACCTAGGCCTAAAGCACAAGATAGTTTTCTTCCACAGCTCTATCTACTGTATCACTAGTTTTCTTCCACATATATAGCTACTGTGATACCCCTAAGAAACATCTTAGGCATATATCTCTAACAATCAAGCAAACTTATGTCATGCTAAGAAGGAACATTCCCATAAAAATCTACTTAGGCGTCTTCTTTAACATTCAAGCAAACATATCTCATGTTAAGAAGGTACAATGATGAGGTAGTGTTTAGGTTTTGTTTGGGAATACAATAGCTTGAGTTAAAATATGATTTCTAACAAAATATAATCTCCAAATCTATGGTTGAGAGAAGAGAAGTGCTTCAGAAGCTTCTCTCCAACTCCCAAACTTTGAATGGGTCTTCCATGAGGTGATTATAGAGTTTTTTTTTTTTTGAGATTATGATTATAGAGGTTTTAGCCCAAAAGAGTTGTTGAAAATGGTCTTGATAGCCAATATAGTCGTTAATAACCGTTGGCTCCTTTTTCCAAAAAGTGGTTCGACCGGGAACTCGAACATTGCTTGCGTCGGTCAAGTAATTGGATCGCTCCTGCGAATGAACCAGAGTTGACTCAGTCAACCCGCCTTAACTCAGTCAAACCCAATGTTGACTTGGTAATCCGAGTTGACTTGGTCAAACTTGGTTATTACAAGTAAATTTGTGCAGCCTTACCAAAAATGACGTAGGGGAGGTTCGAACCCCTTCCCTGCTGGATGAAGAAGCAAATTTTATCCAACTGAGCTATTATGCAATAACCAAGTTTATAAGAAACGCTAATATATATCTTCTATTTCATAAGTTAATTCAATTGTAACATAAATCTTAATATAAAACCTTAAAAAATATAATTTTTAACAAAATAAATGTTGGAACAAAAATATTTAATAAAGTCTTATAAAATATATTTGTAATTATAATATGTGTATTAAAATGTATTTTTAAAACTTGTGTCTAAATGTATATTTATACTATGAAATCAAAAATAATATATATTTTTTTTACACAGAAATCAAAAATAAAATTAAAAATAATTTTCTGGGCATTTTTAAGATATAAAAAAAATAATCATAGATATGTGATGTGTAATTTTACACGCAGTATGCCTATTTTTAACAGTCTTTAGTACTGTCACGGGTCATGTGGGTCAACTAGTGACCCATCGGTATGACCATTGACCCAGTAGCCCAATGATCTGGCCGAGTCGATCACCGGGTCGTTTTAAAACATTGGTTTCTGCACTTTCTACAACACTTTCTCACATCTTCTGACCATGCCTTCCGAGCTCGATTTTTACCATTTTGAAAGCATCATCTAATTTCATTTTCTAAACGTTGAGTAGATATGACCATATGACTTTTATGCTTGAGAAGCTTCTGATGTATCTTCTGAGAAGCTTCTGATACTGTGCCTTCTGAAGCAATCTTTTGATGTGTTCTCTATTTGTGATACATCATAGCATGTGCCTTCTTAAAGTTGCCGAAGAATCTTGACTTGGCTTTTCTTATCATTAGGGGCTATATGGATTCAGTCTTCCCATCTTGAGAAACTTCTTATTCTTGCCATCTGATTGTTGCAAGGCTTCTTGAAGAACCATATTCTCTTCTTGAGAAGCAATATAGCTATCTTCTTCTATCTATCTTCTCACGAGCTCTTGACCATCATTATTTTAAGGCTTTACTAAGCCTTCTTTCTTTATGAGGCTTCTTGAGGAGAGTCTTCTTAACTTGTGAAGACACTATAGCTTATGTCTTCTCATCAAGGAAGATTCTTACTCTACCCTACTCTTCTTGAGAGGTTTTTTTAAAATTTTCTTCATATATGAGAATCCATTATAGCTGTCTTAATTCTTTTATCTTCTTATGACCTCAATTCCTTCATACTTTTCTTTTAAGGCATCAATTATGCCTTCTCATGTGGTGCTTGCTTAGCACACCGTCTTCTTGAGATTTGATTGAATGGTTCATGCGCTTAGATCACTCAAGAAGATCCATTAAATCACTAATGAATCAGAGAAGTTAAACACTTGTCAAAAAGGTTTGTTTCCATCAAAGCTTATCCAAGGGGTTTTACCTCAACACTTGGTTCTGATGAAAAAATAAGTGGTATCCCCTTCCTGTGATGACGCTTCCTTCCTGTCATGAAAACCGATCTATTTGTAATGACACTTGCTTCAATTGCTGGGATACCATCTCTTGTTGCAAATTGCCCAAGTCTCAAACTGATCAACACCCTTTGCTCCTCACTCTCAACCAAGGTACTACAATTCACCCCTCTCCTTTTAAATTTCTATCTATGTGGTGCAATCAACATAGTAGGGTAGTGGAAAATTCTTGGAATAAACTTTTCACAGGCTTCCCTATGTTTATTCTTTCTTCCAAATTAAAATCTCTCAAAGAAGAGTTAAAAATTTGGAACAATGAAGTTTTTGGTAATGTCCATGCTTTGGTTGATAATGCTATTGCTAAAGTTGGTAGAATTCAGGAATCCATATCCTCAAACGGCTACACTGATGGGCTTCATGATCAAGAATTTCTGGCTCGACAAGACTTAATTCAAGCTGTGCATTATGAATAAGCTTTTTGGCGTGAGAAATCTAAAATTAAATTGTTCGTTGAAGGAGATAGAAATACTGCTTTCTTTCATAAGGTTGCTAAGATAAAGAATGCTTCTAATCAAATGAAGACCCTTAGGAAGGATGATTTAATTCTTGATCAACCAGAAGATATTGAGAATTTGGTCATTAATTATTTTTCTAATCTTTATGCAAATGATAACTATTGTGTTTCTAATAATATTATACTTACTTCTCTACCGTCTTGCGAAGAGGTACAATTTGCTGTTTTTTCTATGAATGCTTCTAGTGCTCTAGGTCAAGACGACCTTGCTGGTATTTTCTATCAAAAATACTAGCACATCATTGGCCATGTCTTTAATTCAGTTACTCATTTTTTCAAGAAATGGTGGTTTTTTCCTCACTTAATTAAATAAATTCCAACATAATTGCTCTTATCCCTAAGTTCTCTTGTGTAGATCAAATTAAAACTAGGCTTAAATATCATTTACCCCCCTGCAAATATCAGCATAATCCATTTACCCCCCTGTAAAAAAAATTTTTTTAAAAAGCCCCTTGCAAATAATAAATGTTTCTAGTTACCCCTACTGAGGGGTAACAGTAAACGATTTATATTTTGCGTGGTGTGTAACAAAAATGATTATATCCATTATACACTTAACGATCAACATAATCTAACAAATAGGGGTAACCGCAGTAAGCGGTTTATATTTGTAAGGGGAATTTTAAAACTTTTATTTTTACAGGGGGGTAAATGGATTATGGTGATATTTGCAGGGGGTAAATGATATTTAAGCCTTAAAACTATAGGCCTATTGCCCTTGCTAATTTTCAGTTTAAAATTATTACAAAAATGTTGGCTGACAAGTTAGCTTTTACTGCCCCTAAAACTATCTCTGAACAACAACACAATTTTATTAAAGACCATCATATTAAGGATTGTTTTTGCATTGCCTCTAAAGCCATTAATATGCTTGACATTAAATCTCATGGTGCAAATGTTGCCTTAAAACTTGATGTTAGAAAGGCTTTTGACACTCTAGATTGGAATTTCTTACTCAAAGTTTTGCTTGATTTTGGGTTTAACTCCACCTTTTGTGATTGGATAAAAGTGATATTGGCCTCAACTTGTTTATCTTTCTCTGTTAATGGTCACTCTGTGGTTTTTTTTCCTTGTATCACTCTCTCCCCCCTCCTCTTTTGCATTGCAGAGAATGTTCTTAACAGAGGTATCACTAATTTGAGCTATATAGGAGTTGTTCGTCCTATGGCTAGTACAAGGGGGTTCCAAACTCCTACCCATGTTCTTTATGCTGATGATATATTGGTTTTTTTGTAGCGACAAAAAAAATTACTAGCTTGATGTCTCTTATCACTCAGTATGGTGAAGCTTTAGGTCAGTTCCTAGCCCTTGAGAAATGTAGATTTTACTATGGAGTTGTCACTGCTGGTAGGTGTGTTTCTTTGAAGTCTTTTTCTTGGGTTTTCTCCTAGAACTCTTCCCTTTAATTATCTAGAGGTCCTTATTTTTAAAGGACGACCTAAATCTATCTACCTTAGACAAAATTAAATCTAAGTTGTCTACATGGAAAGGGTCTCTTCTCTCCATCATGGGGAGAGTTCAGCTGGTCAAATCTATCATCCATGGCATGCTCACATATAGCTTCCACATTTATGTCTGGCCCATTTCTCTTTTGAAAACTCTTGATACTTGGATAAAAAACTTCATCTGGTTAGGAAATGCAGATTCGAAGAAGCTAACGACAGTGGCCTGATCCAAAGTTTTTTCTCCCACCCAGGAAGGAGGTCTTGGGGTGCGCTCTATACGTGCTATTAACGAATCTGCCATTATTAAACTTACTTTTGACATGCTTTCCTCAAAGGGGCAATGTCATAATTTCATTAGAGCTAGATTTTTTAAAAGAAACATCTCGATTTCTTATCATGTGAGGTCTTCTCTTTGGCCTGCCCTGCGTGCCAATATTTCTACTGTTCCTCTAACTCTGCTTAGAATATTTGTGATGGTACCCATATTTATTTTTGGACTGACAAATGTCTTTCTAAGTCATTTTCCTTGGTGTTTAGTTTTCCTTTGCAGTTCAAAAGTTGTTGACATCGAAGTGTAGTGATTATAGCATTGACTTTAGCTGGCATCTCCCACAGAGCTTCAACTTTGGTGGTCATCCATTTATGAAGAAATTATCAGTCTCCCTATTCCTCACTTCGCATCGGGAGATACTTTAGCTTGGGAGCATTTTTCTTCTGGTTTGTTATCTTCTAAATATGCATACGAGTTCCTCAAACCTAGATTTATGGTTGTATCTTGGGCTAAGGAGGTCTAACAATTGTCTATTCCTCCTTCACAGTCGTTCTTTTTCTGGAGAGTTTCCCACGACCGTTTGCCTACAGATGATAACCTCAAAAAGACGGGTTGCATTATGGTCTCCATTTGATGCCACTGTGGTAAGAATGAAGAAACTACTAGTCATTTGTTTCTTAGTTGTCCTTTTGCTCAAAATATTTGGCACTGGCTCCAATCTTCTATCAATTCTTTATTGATACTTCTACTATTTTGTCTATTCTTTCTATGTTGAATGGATCTTGGAGTAATCAACTCTTGGATGTCTTAGATGCTGCAGTTATTCATGTTCTCTCCAGCATTTGGTTGAGTCGAAATAAGTTACGCTTTGATAATAAAGCTACTCCTCTTCAATCTCTTCTTCATCAGATCAAGGCCTCCACTTTTCAGGTTCCTCCTCGCATGGCATGTACAAAACTATGATTGTGTTCTCTCCATTAAATTTATCATACTCTCCATTAATCTTGTACAATCAAGTAGAGTGAATTGGATTGTGATATGCTCATTTACTTGTGATTGGCTCATCATTTATGTGTACTTTGAGATTTGTTTGTGCCTTCAACCCACATTGGTACTGAAATTGTGATGGATGAGTTACATGTTGAATGTGCTAATGAGAGTTTATTGGAATGTTGATTGCATTAAAATTTGGTTGTTCGGACCATAATCATGTTATTAAGTGATGTTGAGTTAGGAGTTAAGTGGGATAGACATTGACATCAAGGGAAGGAACAAATCTCATGAAAATCAAAGTTATTTTTGAACTGCATGAGACGCACGGCCAGTGCGCCCATGGAGCCCGGTCCGTGCCAAACCTTCTGTCACCCATTTCTATTTTTTCTTCAAACGTCGTTTCCATCCCTTCCTTAACCATTCCCAATATTAGTTGAGCATAACGAGATAATTTCCGTGTATGTTTAAGATACACATTGAGTATTTAATGTTATGAGTTATAGTTTGGTTGCATAGTATTGTACAGAGAGAGAGAGAGAGAGAAGGATCTAAGAGTCTAAGTATAAACATAAAATACCAAGGGGATGATGATCCCAAGTTAAGAGCATACTAGGGGAGGGGAAGTCATGAGCTCTATGCCTAGGCCCAAAGTAACTTGATTCAGTAATAGATATTATCGGGTGGGTTCACCGGGGTAATTGCGTAGTGATTGTCTGGGGGTTGTGCTGAGATAAAGAGAAAAGATAATAAAAATACCAAGAGTATAGGTGAGGGGTCTCGAAAGAACTCACTGAGATTGTAACTCATTGTTTATGTTGTGGCGTTTTACAGATAAGCAGGGCAAGACGAAGCAAATAAGAGAAGAGTTAGTGGCTACTAAACTTTTACTAAAATTTAAAGAATCTTTAAGGATCAAGTTTGTATTTGCTTAGTCTATCCTAGGTTTATGATATGTATTATTATGAGGTTCTTACATTTGATTGTATAATCAAAGTTGTTGTAATACGCAAACTGTACTTTCCGAGTTGAACAAAGCTTTAATTAATGATCAAGTTGAACTGTTGTCAGTTATGTCATTAAGTACCCGATATGGTATTTCATACCACTTGAATACAGTAGGCATGTCATGTCTGAGGATGACGAGGGTGGAGAGTGATCTTCAGCGCATTGAGCATGAATAAAGATTGCCTTTTCACACGCTTTTAGGCAAATATATACATTAATGAATATAATTTACATTCAAATGACAAGGATCACAAGGCTGTATTGGTGTAGGACTTTGAAATTGAAGGAGGCATATAAGAATTAATTGGTAATACTCCATAAAAATAAGATGCATATTTTTGGAATCCCTAAACATAAGATCCATAGTCAAACATGCCTAACTTGGAGCACTTATGTAATGGACGATCTATTGGGAAGTTTCCGTGAAAACATGTGAGTAAGGATAAAGTATGCTGAAAAGACTCATTTTAGGTTGTTGGGGAAAATCATAAATCATGAAATTTGTTGCCCAAATGCACTCTTTGAATACATGATCTATAATTTAAACATATTTTCTACATCGAAGACATAATAAAGGACATGAAACCCCTGGTTCTAGATAAGAGAGTAGTTGACTCTACAAAAGGCTATTTGTGATTCTAGGGTCTTCTAATACTTAATTTTATGATATCCAAATCTTATTGTGTAGATGCCCTTCTTAAAGGAACATTCCTTGTTATCCTTTCTCCATTTAATTAGAAGTTAATTAACTTGAGTGATGGAGCAATCTCTAGGAGTGGTGTAATGTCATACCCCAATTTTGTCCGACTAGTTGAAAATCGAATAAAATTGTATTTTTGTAAATACCCAATGTTAATAAATATTTTTCTCGTTTTTAGAAAACCTCAAAGTATATGTCTCGTTGTGTAGGTCTCAACTGCACAAATGTGTTCAAGTTGCGTTCGTTATCAATCTAGCATTTCTTATCCTCATCGTGTGCGCGTATCATTTCGAATCGTGTGCTCATACTTATTCTCGTTATTGCGCGTATTGTTTCTATTTGTGTGCGTGTTTTGATTCTTGTTGCGCGCGCTTGCGTCCTGTCGTGTACGCGTATTTGTTTCGTTACTTATATGTTTATTAATCTATCATATCATTATACAAAAATAAGATTAAAAAAAAATGATTTTATTATTGTAAATAGTTTTTATATAATTTGGTACATAAGTCAACTTTTGTTACACATATGGATAAATTAAAAGCAAAATAACACAAATGTGTAAAACAAAATAAAAAGAAAGAGAGAAAAGCTATTTGAGTCTTTGGTTGCGAAGAAAGAGGAAGGCTTCTTTCTACTTGTTTTTTGGCTAAGACCCATTCTTAGCTCTTGACTTCACCTTTGCTTGACTGCAAACATAAGAAAGGAAGATGTGCAGAGGTCAGCAACAAGTTCAGATAGAGCAGATTCATGAAATAGGGAATATGATAAGGACATTAGAAGAGCCATTAGCTGGCCTTGGCAAAAGACAAGCAAGAGGCCTCTATATGAGAAGCCAACGAAAATCAAAAGGGGGGGAACGAGAGGGGGAGCAGAACAACAATATTCAGAAAACATTCACCTTACCTTCCTCAACACCAAAACCCCAATATACACAGACACAACAAAAGGAGAAGAGAACAGCCACCATTGAATCACAAGCAGCAACCAAACACACACTCAGAACAAGAAAAACACAGAGAGAACAATACACACAGATTCAAACACAGTAGCAGCAACACCAAAAAAAACCAAAAACACACACTGAAAACACCAAAGGGAAGAAAACGAAAATCAAAAGGAAGGGGGAAAAACATAGAGTAAACACAGCACACATATACACTGAACAAAATACAAAACAGTAAACGGAAATGCACACGAACGCACGCAATAGGAAAGAAGGAGAAGAACAGCCACAGCAGAAAAACACAAACAGAAGAGGAGAAAAACACAAACCTGAAGCAAAACCGAACCGCCTGAGGCCAACCTCCCTCCGTCGCGCTCCACCTCCATCTCCGGCGAACCCCCCTTCTCGCTCAGTCACCTCCGTTCACGCGTCACCGTCACTATCTCGTCGCTCGGACCACCGTGAGCATCACACAATCGTTGTCAAAACCTCCCTCTCTCGGTTTGCCTCTCCTCCTCCCTTCCTCAGGTTCGCGCGCCGCCGTCAGCTCCACCTCTCGCCGCCACCAGAACCACCACGTTAAGCATCGCCAACAACCTCTCTCTCGATCGCCTTCACTCTCCCTCACGGTACACCCTCTCTCCGTCGATCTCTCTCTCTCTCTCTCTCTCTCTCTCTTTCGATCAGTCTCTCTCTAAACTGAAAGGAATGGAGCGGCTGGTGGGTAGAGGGTGACTTAGGGTTTCTTTTTTCCTTATTTTGGCAACTGGGTCGAGTTGGTTATGGGCTGGGTATGGGCCTCCGTTTTTTTTATCTGGTTGCTAATAACACCCCCCGGTATTACTAATCCAGGACCTCCCCACGTTTCCTAATAAAAATGCTAATAACACCCCCTGTAATTAATAACACCCCCATTTTTCAATTTTCACCTCTTTCTCGTTTTCTTTAATTCTTTTTCAACTCAAATAATTTCTCACTAAATCAAACTTTGTTAGTGGTCTTGTGAAGCCTTTGCTTGCATGAATCATTAACAATGAGGAACTAGTGGTGATCACTTGGAGCCTTTGCTCAATTGATCATCATGAATGCCTAATTTTTCTAAAAACGTTCAATAAATCAAAAAACTCTGTTAGTGGTCTTGCGAAGCATTTGCTTGCATGAATCATTAACAATGAGGAACTAGTGGTGATCACTTGGAGCCTTTGCTCAATTGATCACCGTGAATGCCTAATTCTCCTAAAGATTTTCATTAAATCAAAAACTTTGTTAGTCGTCTTGCGAAGCCTTTGCTTGCATAATTATTAACAATGGAGTGTTAATGGTGGTCACTTGGAGCCTTTGCTCAATTGATCATCATGAAAACTCAGTTTTCACAATTAAATAAGATAAAAAACAAAAACATTTTCATTTACAAACAAGAACTACGTAGCTTTGAATTCTCCATCGCACCCGGAGATACGTAGGAGCGAGAGGCCAACTCTCGTCAAGCGCCAAAAATTAAATTTTCATTAAATTTTCCCATTTACCTTCAAATAAAAAATAAATAAGCAAATCTAGGTATTTTTCAAATCAAACGTTAAAACCACACACTTAATTAAAGGTTCCTCTCATGAGAGAGGACGCGTAAGTGCTAACACCTTCCCCGCACGTGTCGACCCCCAACCCATATCTCTAGTTTTGAAAGACCATCCGCCTTGTTCAAAAGACCTTTTTTCAATGTTTTGGTCTTAAAATTAAAATATTGGTGGCGGCTTCAAAATTTTTTCACGTTGTACATTGAGAAACCCAAACCGGATTTTTCGGGGTGCAACATGTAACACCCTTGTTTCATTCCTTTATGTGTTTCTGTGTTTAGATGCTTTATTGTGTGTTATGTATTGTGTTTGATTCACCTGTGGTGATCAGGGATCTTGTTTAAAGTAGGGAAGCCCTTTAGAAGGTCTTCTCTACAAGAAAAGGGCAATTAATCTATTAAGTTGGCTTGAAATCGATTAATATTAGCATAATACGTGCCCTGGTAGAACCATACCGCTAGTAATCGATTATGAAGAGGTATCATGGATGTTTGGATGCCCAATAAACATGAGCTAACAATGATCAATGGATTAGACTCATAAAATTTGTAATACTGATTCAAAAAGGGACTTGATCGATTAACTCACTAGAGAGAGAAGAGTGGGGAAGAATCGAGAGCGTGGTGATGTGGTGGTGAAAGGAGAGGAATTTTGGGGGAGGTTTTCATGTAGAGAGAGAGAGAGAAGAGTGAGGGAGAAACAAAGAAAAATGGTTTCATTGGGGGTTAAGTGACTGTTAGCGACGTAATTAGCGGCCATTTGGTCTGTCACTAAGTGCTTCGATAATAACAAGGGGCCAAAGGTACAATATTTTCAATAGCCACCTTTTGGTCCGTCGCCAACTTCTTCGTAATACGTGCACCTTTTTCAAATTCTCTCTCTCAATTAGTGATTGTTTGGTCCGTTGCTAACCTTCGTGATCCATCACTAAGTACAGTTAGATCAAATATGAGTTAGGTGTTGTTAGGGGGGTGTTGTTAGGTGTAAATTCATTGTGTTATTTCACTTACTGTAATCTGTTGTATTTAACTAGTTAGTCAATTAACAGTTAGATCAAATATGAGTTAGTTTGTCAGATTAGTTGTTGTATATACACTTTTCAGAGTATCAATGTAATCTCGATTGAGTTTTTCTACCATCTATCTAATAAGTATTTATACAACTTCACCACCAATGAAAACCCCAATTGGGCCACTTGCCTTGCTTGACACCTCAAATTTTTGGGGTTATTTTCGGATGGTAAAAAGACTCAGATACCTATGAACTGATTTTTACCCACAACTCACCTCTTTACCCAGTTATCTGCTCTTTATCCACCGGTCTCTACCCATTCTTTCAACAAACAAGATGGGTCTCCTCTCTCACTCTCCCTCTCTTCTCCGTTCTTTTTTTTTCAGTTTCCTTTTCCTTTTCCTTTCTCTTCTCTTCTCTCACGGTTCTCTTCTCCTTCTCCTCCTCCTCCTCCTCCTCCTCCTCCTCCTCCTCCTCCTCCTTCTCCTTCTCCTTCTCCTTCTCCTTCTCCTTCTCCTTCTCCTTCTCCTTCTTCTTCTTCTTCTTCTTCTCTGTAACATTTGTATTTCCGCTATCTGAACGAAGAACAAGTCTGAAAACACGATTTGTTGCTGTAACAAGGTAAAATACAATTTGTTTCAGTTCGATCTGCTCCTCTTTGTAAACCATTTATTAAATTTTCGGGTTGCATTTTTGTGTATATTATTGTTTAATTTTGGTTTCTATTAGATCCATGAAAACCCTAGAACATAGAGGAATAAATCTAATCTAATAAGTATTTATACAACTTCACCACCAATGAAAACCCCAATTGGGCCACTTGCCTTGCTTGACACCTCAAATTTTTGGGGTTATTTTCGGATGGTAAAAAGACTCAGATACCTATGAACTGATTTTTACCCACAACTCACCTCTTTACCCAGTTATCTGCTCTTTATCCACCGGTCTCTACCCATTCTTTCAACAAACAAGATGGTCTCTCTCTCTCACTCTCTCCTCTCTTCTCCCGTTTCTTTTTTTTTGCTTTCCTTTTCCTTTTCCTTTCTCTTCTCTTCTTCTCTCACGGTTCTCTTCTCCTTCCTCCTCCTCCTCCTCCTCCTCCTCCTCCTCCTCCTCCTCCTCCTCCTCCTCCTCCTCCTTCTCCTCCTCTCCTTCTCCTTTCTCCTTCTCCTTCTCCTCTTCTCCTTCTTCTTCTTCTTCTTCTTCTCTGTAACATTTGTATTTCCGCTATCCGAAGCGAAGAACAAGTCGAAAAAACACGATTTGTTCCTTGTAACAAGGTAAAATACAATTTGTTTCAGTTCGATCTGCTCCTCTTTGTAAACCATTTATTAAATTTTTGGGTTGCATTTTTGTGTATATTATTGTTTAATTTTGGTTTCTATTAGATCCATGAAAACCCTAGAACATAGAGGAATAAATTTTCCTCTCATTTCAAGTTACTGTTATCTTTAGATCCATGAAATTTGTTTAATTTCAGTTACTAAATACATATATTACTGAGTTTATGTTTAATTTCAGTTTATTAGATTCATGAAATTTGTACAGATGTTCTAAACCCTCATATCTGTTTTGATTGGAAATTTCATTTATTAGATTTATGTTTAATTTCGGTTTATTAATTTGATTTATTAGATTCATGAAATTTGATTTATTACGTTTACATATATTATCTTGTTTTGATTAGATTCATGAAATTTGTAGAACCCTCAACTCCTAACCTTGAAGATAAGCCCATAAACCCTCATATCTATCATTTTCAGCTATATTAATATCTGGTGTAAATAGATGTTCTAATTCACTTTATTTTATAAGTTTGATGAAAACAAACTTATTTGAGTGTGTCTGGTATTTATTGTTTTTGTCATATGTGATTGAGTTTGGTATAATCTGTTATAACATTGTTACATTAGTCTCAATTTCAAAAAGTGGTTTCCTATATGTTTGACAACCTTCTATAGCTCCTGTTTTGAGGATTCTATGCATTTTGAGACTTTTCTTAAAGTTATTATTCTGTTAAAATCATTGATAACCATTATTTAAATTTTGTCAACTACAGTTCCTGATCTACTTTGCAAATGGCAAGACCACTGGATAACATTATTGATGTTAATGAAGAAAAAGAAAGCGTGGAAATTTCTTTGTAAAGATCGTTGAACTTTGGACGAGTTTCAACAGACACCAAGAAGATCATTATGAAATGATATTTACGGATGAGGCGGTAATTTCTTGAAATTCCACCCTAACTATGCCCTTCTTCACTTACATTATGTTTATACTTAGTATTAATTTGATTGACTTTCATTTTGTAGGAGACCGTATCTATGCGATCGTCCGAAAAAAGAGATGCAAAAGTGAGAGGCAATTTAAGAGAAGATATGACCGCTATTATTCGAATTTCAAAGCATGTACAAATGACTTTCCATTTAAAAATCTACACACCCCTACAAATTGCTTTTCACCCATGCAACATCATTGGGAGAGAAAGCTCTCCCGTAAATTCAGCATCGAAATATCTCTTCAAAGACTTTGAACACATCCTCGAATCAAAATTATGATGCTTATTCACTATATGGTTAGTTATCCGAGTACATAATGTCGTACATTCTCAGAATTCCGATGTGTAACATTAGAATCTAATTTTTTTGTTTCTTCTAACTTTTAGATTTCATTGGGGCTGTATCTCAATTACTTTTCACTCCAACCGACGCGCAAACAAAGGCTTTCTTCACTTTGTGAGATCTCGTGTGTCGTATCCACTTTGGCCGTTATGAACATTATCCAATAGGAAGTTGTTATTCTAACTTATATCATTACAGAGGCCATACACTTCATTGCACTCTTTGGGATGGCTATGCAAAGCAATTTCAAGCAGCTTATATTCAACGTGATCAGGCAAAACCATTTGTCATTATAGTCACAAATATGAGAATCAATCAAGCCAGAGGTATAACATTTTTTTTAACTCATTCTGTTGACAAATCTGAAATTAGAATATTTTGTATATCTTCTAATTTATCAATTGTCATTTTGTAGCCAACTTTCCTTTGACATTAGCCAACTCATTTTACTGCACCAAAGTTATCTTTAACCAACAGTTACCGGAAATCAATGAATTCATTAGCAGGTTTGTGTCATCTTATTTTCATTTTGTAATACATATATCCATATTGTTGAAATATCAAGTTGACTGCATCTGTTTTACCTACTCTTGAAAGCATTCCTCCACAACAATCACTTCAACTATCCACACAACTTTCATCACAAATCACTCAATCCACTCAGTTTTCCGAATATGATCGCTTCATGTACAAGGCTCCAGCATTTAGTATTTCTCAAATCAAAAAACTTCGTGAGGTAACTCTTGAATATCTCTAAAACTGTTAACACCCAAATTAGAGTTCCCTTTTTTTATACATTTGGCTTATTGTTGTTCTTCTAGGATACAAATTGCACTACCGTTGGAACCACATATAAGCTTCTAACTACCAAAGGAGGTTGGACCATTCCAGGATGTATGAATTGCCACAAACCATGGAACAAAAATCCCCCACATCAATGTTATTGTGGTGCCATTTAGAGAAGATCTGATAATTAGGTTCACATTTTGTTCGAATCCATTGATTTTGTTCAATTCACATTACAAAGACATTCATTTTGACACTCTTTAGTTTCACAGTACAAGGTTGACATTGAAGTCGAGACACATGAATGACAAATACAGTTTCACATTTTGGGATAAAAAGAGTGCGAAAGTTTTTGGGTGTTTTTGATTGACCTCGGGAACCAAATGATTCGAGGGTAACACACTAGAAAAAGCATTCATCACCCTATAACGTAAACAACTTTGAGGTTTTCCGTTGTCCCATAACGTTTACTCCACACTTTTACAGGAAGGGGGAGATGATCCCAACGAATTCCCTCAACCATTAGATAATTTGTTGAACCTTACATTAGCATTCCGCGTCAAAGTTACTCCAAAATGGAATGCTGCCTCTGTCTCAAGATTTTCTGCCGACGAAGTGCTTATTGGCAAAATACTAGACCTAATTCAGCATGATGAGGTAACTATTAAATGTCATTCATTGTGTCCATTATATTCTCCAAAGATGCATCCCCGACTATGCAGAAGGGCAAATTCAACATGCCTCTATGTCAATATTTTCTGACAATATAACGTAATTTACACCATTTTCTAATTATATCCCCAACTTCACTTTGATACAGGATGGAGATTCTACTATTGATAAGGGCAAATTAATCATATCTGAATCTGAAAGGCCCAATTATGAATTGGTAAACTAAATATTCAACTTCCTTCTTTATTCCAATTTAAATATCATACAACTGCAGAATATATGATATGTGATTTGGTATGCCTCTCCATTCAAATTGGCTCCCCTTTTTTGCAAGCTTAAGTGATTTGTGCCTTTTACATTCTTCATTCATAGTCACTACGGTTTGAAACTTATCAGGCCAAAACAAACATTAGTTCATATTTACAAATATTTAGTCCCGTTTAGAGTTTTGGTATTCAAGCATTTTAACATTCACAGCAAACATATCATGGTTTGAGGAGGATAGAAGCTTTCATATCTAATTCAAATGTTTTCTTTTGTAGTTGTCACAACAAACTTTATCCGGGACAGCAGATTATGATCCTGATTTGGTCATTACCAATAGCCCACCCAAGATGTTGACACTTGGAGAGTCTGCTGCTGACTTAAAAAGCCCAGAGTCACAACCGCAAAAGAAAAGCTGTCGTCCACCAAGATTTTAACAAATATCAAAATAGAATAGTTACAAGTTTGTAGGCAAACTAACTGCACAACTCAAGTCCTCTTTTTGTATAACTTAACTCTTGCCAAACCACAAACAATGACATGGTGGTACTTTGGCCTAATTGTAGGAGCAAATATACAATGCTTTTGCATGGAATGTATTTATCTTTTACATTCACTCCAGTGTGTAATTCCCTTTTTTAATTGTAGTAGACAATTTTATATTTACATTTCATTTGTTGAACATTTGAAAACAAACCCACGGCTCCCAACTTATACAAAATCAAATTCTATTAAGCAAAGTCATTTGAATAAAGTAGGGAATAAAAATAAATAAACCAAAAGCAACTAGACACTTAAATGTGTCCAGGATAAGTACACAGATAAAATAGTTTATTTTGGATACCTACTATAACCAAATTATTATATGCATAACCAAAATACTTTCACTGTCATCATAAGGTCACTACAAAAACCAAACACATGGCATATGATAACCCCTCATAAAAACAATAGTTAGCATCCAATTCTAAGTTACTATTACATCATTTCAAGACTGACGTAGTGGTTATAGTTATGGTTATTAGATTAAGACTTCTTTTTTACATTATTGTTATATCTTATATCTGATACAGTACTACTATAGTACTCCTTTTATTATATTTTATTGATAAACTTTACCCCTTTTGACACTCACAATTGTAGATACCCGTGCAGGGACCAGCACCAAGTATATCACAGTAAAACAAAATCTGACTTTTCTACATCATCTCATCATCACTTCAACCACAGTCTATTGGTTTGTAGACTAAAAAAAAGTCCAATCAACAGTACCACATACTTACCCTCCAATTTTATGAGCGCGAAACAACTCTCTTTAACAAAAATATGTTTCAACTGATACTGTTATACAAGGGCACCAAATGAACAGTAGTGCAAACAAGTTTCTTCCTCACTACCAACTTGAAGATTTCAAGTTTACTAAAGCAACATATCTTCAACCTTTCTGAATCCAGGTGATGTCCTTAAGCTCTTGATTGATCTCCATGTTTTGTTTATTTCAAATAAGTTAATACTACCTTTAGCTATTCCATTGCTTCCTCATATGATTTAAATGTTATGAGCACAATATAATGCTTTCATTTATGCTTTGTTACAAATAAACCATGTCCTATTTTGTTGTTAAAGCATCAATACTACAGACACTGATCCTTTCATTTTTTTGAATGCACATAAATGAGTTTACCATGTAGAGAGGTTACAAAATATGATTATTGCTTTCTTTGTTGGTGGAAGAAGATTACTCAGTAGGTTATGCTTTTATAAAAGTTTTATAAACTTCATTCAATTTAGGGTACCATTGCCTATTTTAATACCTCCCTGTGACCCCATTACGTTGTTTAATCACTTTTGTTTGGAATCACCTTTTTATAGGAATGGATAGCAAGGATTCCCAAGAAAATTTACCTTCCTCAAGTGCAAGAAATGAGAGAAGGAAAATTCTCAAAGGAAAGTCTAGAGTAACTTATAGAAGAACTCCACCCCAACATTTAATCCCTAACAGAACCTCAACTCCAATGACACCATTGTCTGACACAGCTTCAAAATTACCAATTCTGACTAACCAGGGACATCTGTTGCATCATTCTAACATTAGTACTATATCTGTGATGGATGCTTCTGAACATGCAACTTCAAGGACACCAAGTGCACAAAGAACTCCACTCAATGATATCACAATGTCAACTATTAATCAAAGAATTCATACAATTGAACCTTCCACTTCAACCACCTTTCCTATATCAAATTTAACATGCCGCCATGACACTTCTACCATTCAATCCAAAAGAATAAGAAGGAGCGTTGACACTAATGCCCTTGGAATCAATCTTATGAATAGATTTGGATATGTGAATTCAAATGAACCTTCTGCAACACAAGGCGCATCAACTTCACTGACGAACATTCAACACATACCTAATTTGAATTCAAATGCAATACATGATGATTCTACAAGCGATGAAGACAATGGACAAGGTTTGATATGAAACTGATAATCCACAATGATTTTTTTTATTTTTGGTATATATTTCCCTTATTCTTCCATTGTCAAAATAACTGCATCTCTAACAAACAGGATTTGATGAACAAGCTGGAAATACCTCAGACGATGAGTTTCTCCCCGAAGAATATGTACCCGCTCAATCTACAAATCTCATTCAAGGTTGGGAAACTTGGTTTGCTGTAATAGTTGTATCAAAATGCAAGTTACTCTTTCACATTATAAAATAGTTCATAATTTTATAAAATGTTTCTTTTCAGAGTACTATGATATTGGTGATCAACTCTTTGAGTGTCAATGGTGTGGGGCTCAAATGTGGTACCAAGAACGTATAGACAAGTCTAGACATGCTGCGAATCCTAATTTCGCACTTTGTTGTTCTAAAGGCAAGATTCAACTACCTCTATTGAATATGCCACCTGATTATCTGTGCCATCTATTATTCAACAATGTCTCCAAGGATAGCAAGAACTATCAAGAACATATTCGGTCTTATAACTTGATGTTTGCTTTTACATCACCGGGGGCAAAACTAGACAACAGTTTTAATAATGGTAGAGGTCCTCCAACATTGCGTATTCAAGGACAACCATGTCACCGAATTGGTAGCCTCTTACCAACACCAGGAACTACGCCTAAGTTTGCGCAACTATATATTTATGATCTGAGATAACGTGAAACACAAGAATCGCAAATTTGAGTTTGGACTCCCACCGATTTGCATTGATCTTTTAAGAACGAGAAAAACAAATTTCACCACCAATTTTCCTAAATAATAATTGTTGTTTATGCAAAGAAGAACTCTAAGATTGATCTTTGATTGTCCAACAATTGAAACTCATGCTTGACCATCACAATACTCATGCAAAGTCTTTTAGGATGGCAAGGGATGAATGCAAGGTCCGAATGTTCCGGACCTTAAATTACGACTTATATATCGATAGGTCTACGGATGGACGAATTTACAATCTCCCATCTGTTTCTGAAGTTGCTGCACTTATAGTTGGCGATGTTGACACTGCTTCAGTAAGAGATATAATTATGGAAAGGTGTAGTGGGAGTTTGAAAAGGATTGATGAGCTCCATACAAGCTATCTAGGCTATCAATATCCCCTACTATTTCCTTATGGTGAAGACGGCTATAGGAAAGATGTCCTCATGTAGAGACATGGGTCCCTTCATGCAAAATACGAGAAATCGTCTTACAATTAGAGAGTACCTCACTTTTCGGATCATGTCAAGGCAAATCGAACCACCTACTATTTTAAGATCCAGAAGACTATTTCAACAATTTTTGGTCGATGGCTACAGCATGTTGGAAGCAGACAGATTAAAATTCATTAGGTTTAACCAACCAAAGTTGAGGGTCGATAAATATAGCAACTTGAATAAAACTACAAATCAACCCAACTCAAGAGGCTCAACACAAGGAAAAAGAATTGTCTTACCCTCAAGCTTTGTTGGAGGTAAACGTTATATGGACCAATTATATTATGATGGAATGGCTATTTGTGGAGCTGTTGGCTTTCCAGATTTATTTATCACCTTCACTTGCAATCCTAATTGGCCTGAGATTCAAAGGGTCCTTAAACCTTTCAATTTGTCTCCTAATGATCGCCGGATCTTATTGCAAGAGTTTTCAAAATAAAGTTGGATGAGCTAATAGCAGATTTGACTAAGAGGCATGTCTTTTAAGCGAGTTTTAGCATGTAAGATTTTTGTTTTATTCATAGTCTTATTTAATTTAATTCTATTTTATAGTCTTCATATTCATTTTTCCTTATTTATATTCAGATATGTACACCATAGAATTTCAAAAAGAGGATTGCCACATGCTCACATCATCATATTTCTACATCCTACAAGCAAGTATCCATCTCCAGTGGATATTGACACCATCATTCTCACTGAAATTCCAAATGAAGCACATCATTCGAACTATACAAATTAGTTAAAACTCATATGCTCCATGGACCATGTGGTCAAGCCAACCCTTCTACTACTTGCACTAAATTGGGAAAGTGCACAAAATTCTTTCCTAAACCATTCCAAGAGCAAACAATGGTTGATCGAGATGGTTTTCCGTCTACAAAAGGAGAGAAAATGGTCGCGTGAGAAGAGAAGCCAAAATTTACATTTGACAACCGACATGTTGTACCTTACAACCCTTTTTATTGTTAAAGTATCAAGCTCATATCAACGTTGAATGGTGTAACCAAGGATCATCAATCAAATACTTATTCAAGTATATCAACAAGGGTTACGACCGTATGACATTTACCGCAATAGTGTCACCGAACTCGATGAGATCAAGCAATACCTTGATTGTAGATATGTGTCTCCAAGTGAGGCATGTTGGAGGATTTTTTCTTTTCCAATCCATGGAAGAAAACCTGCTGTTGAAAGAATGTTCTTCCACTTACCTGGGGAACATGGAGTCATATATAATGA
The DNA here is from genome assembly GCA_020916435.1 of Oxytropis ochrocephala. Classification (NCBI taxonomy): domain Eukaryota; kingdom Viridiplantae; phylum Streptophyta; class Magnoliopsida; order Fabales; family Fabaceae; genus Oxytropis; species Oxytropis ochrocephala. The sequence goes on from CM037093.1 coordinate 22,113,592, forward strand.
CTATGACATCATTGACCAAGTAATTGCAAATCCAAGCGTGTCCGAATCAATGTTTACTGACATGGTTTGAGGCTAATAACACTTATCTTTGAGGCAAGGAATTTAACCTATGTTCAATTGGTATCCAAATTTGTATATGTCAAGACCAAGAGGTTGTGGAAACCTAGAACAAAAGGCTATACAATTGGGCGACTCATTTGGGTCCCCCCAAGCACTGGTGAATTGTATTTTCTAAGAATGCTTTTGAACTGTTGCAAAGGACCACTCAACTTCGAAGACATTAGGAAAGTCGGGGATATTGTACATCTTACATTTAGAGCAGCATGTTTTGCTCTTGGTTTACTTGAAGACGATGCTGAGTTTATCAATGCTTTGAAGGAAGCAAGTCATTGGGGTAGTGGTTACTTTTTAAGGAAGTTGTTTGTCATCATGCTGTTATCAAATAGTATCAATAGACCTGACCATGTCTGGAGTAAAACTTGGTCATTTCTGTCTGATGGAATTCTATATGAAAAGAGAAGGTTCCTCAACAACAAAGGTATTTTTTTTCTACAATTTGACTCATTTGATTTTTAATTTAACTTGACCACTTATTTATGTCACTTATTAATGTTCATCTGTAGACCTTCAAATCAATGAAGAAGACCTCAAAAACCTAACTCTAATTGAGATAGAGACTATATTACAGAAAAGCAAAAAAAGCTTGAGAGATTTTGTGCCAATGCCATTTCCAACTAATTACACTTCTCCTCAACTTGGAAATAGACTCATACATGAAGAACTTGATTTTGATATCCCCCTCTTACGTGAGGAATTCAATCGATTGTTTTCATCTCTCACAGGTATAAATTTGTCCTCATAATTCCAGCTCATATCTATCAATGTTGTTAGCAAAATATACCACTTTTCTTAATTATTTAATCAAAGAATATATATATATATATATATATACCTTTGCTCTTAATCCATTTTGTAAGCATATCTATTCTTCCTTACACATTACTACTGTGAGCAATTTATTTTAATAAATATTTCATCTTTTGTTTTCAATTAAACATACTACTTCTATTTTGTAACATTTCCACTTCTTCATCAGATGAACAAAGACAAATTTATGATGCTATCATGGATGTCAAAAATGATAGAGGTGGAGTTTTTTTCCTTAATGGTTTTGGTGGAGCGGGAAAAACTTTCATGTGGAGTACTTTTTCTGCATCATTACGTTCAGAGGGTCATATTGTCTTAAATGTTGCTTCCAGTGGCATTGCTTCGCTATTGCTCCCGGGGGGAAAAACAGCACATTCCAAATTTAAAATCCCCGTTCCCACATTAGCAAATTCAACTTGCAACATTGATCAGGGAAGTGAGCTAGCTGGGTTATTAAAGGCTACCAAAATGATAATATGGGATGAGGCTCCAATGACTCATAAGTACTGTTTTGAAGCTCTAGATAGAACGATGAGAGATATTGTGGGAGGTGGCTATAATAGACATAAGCTTTTTGGAGGAAAAATTGTCATCTTTGGGGGCGACTTCCGTCAGATCTTACCAGTAATTCCAGGTGGAAGTCGCTCAGATATCGTCCATGCATCAATAAATGCTTCCTACATTTGGGATCAGTGTCAAATGTTCCATCTAACAAAGAACATGCGCCTACAAGCTGGTAACAACGATGTGGAACAAGCTGAATTGAGAGAATTTTCAAAATGGATTTTAGATGTGGGGGATGGGAAAATAAACTTACCAAATGATGGATATGCCGAAATTGACATTCCAAATGATCTTCTCATCACTGAATTTGAAAATCCAATTGAAGCTATCGTTAAAAGCACTTACCCTGATTTGCTGCATCACTATCAAAATCAACATTTCTTGCAAACCAGGGCTATTTTGGCTTCTACAATTGAGACTGTTGATATAATTAATGACTATGTTCTTCAACTTATACCAGGTTGGTAGATGTCTATTTAATTTTTGACGTTCCTCCTATCGGTTTTCATTCTAATTCATTACATTTTTAATTTGGATAGTGAAGAAAGAGAGTACCTTAGTGTCGATTCATTCACTTGACAAAGCAGATGTTTCTCATCTGTTTGCTTTCGATGTACTAACCACGAATTATTGAACACTCTTAGGACATCGGGCCTTCCAAACCATAAGATCGGACTTAAAGTTGGGAGTCCAATTATGTTACTAAGAAACATTGACCAAGTGAAGGTTTGTGCAGCGGAACAAGATTAATTGTCACCAAGCTTGGGAAACATGTTCTTCAAGCAAAAATCATTTCGAGCAAGAATATTGGTAACATTATTTACATTCCAAGAATGAGCATGTCTCCATCACAATCACCATGGCCATTTAAACTTAATAGGAGGCAATTTCCTATAATAGTTTCATTTGCCATGACCATCAACAAATCACAAGGTCAATCTCTCGAATCAGTTGGATTATATTTGCCAAAGGATGTATTCAGTCATGGCCAATTCTATGTGGCTATCTCAAGGGTGAAAAGTAGAAAAGGGTTAAAGATTTTGATTCATGACAAGGAGAAAATACCTTTGCAAACAACTACCAATGTTGTTTTCAAGGAAGTTTTTCACAACTTATAACTATATGTAAGTTGCAAATATGAAACCCTTCGTCCCTTTTTTATTTTTCTAACTTCTATAAATGCAAATTAATTGTGTTACATGTATAATAATGCAATTCTTAGCAGTTTTCTCATATATGTCTCATATTGCAAATCATAACTAACCATTAATAACTACAAATATTACTTTCTAATTTTTAATTCAACAAATTTATAATTTGTTCTTGCTTTTACTTATTTTATCACTTTATAATCTTCTATGTCACATGTTTGTTTTGTAGGCTACATCTTTTTGGGCGTGTTTGGCTTCCCAAATCAAACACAACATTGTTGTTACTGGATGACAACTTCAAAGTGAAACTATTTTGCTATTCCCATTTTCATAGCTTAAAGTTTTTGGGTTCATCACTCATTTGTAATTTTTTTGTATTCCAACACACCCATGTTACAAACTTTGATGAAACGAACCAATTTACAAACAAATATATGGTCTTTCTTTGACATAGATTTCCTATGCTTGATGAAACAATTTTTGTTATAAGGACTTAATTGGTTGAAGTTCAATTTCCATTTCATGGGTATTTGTTATATTCATTTCCAGGTTTTTTGTTTTACTAATTAACTTTCTAAATTTGAACTTACAACAACAAAACTATTTAAATTTTTAGATTCAATTTCTTTTTTACAATAAATTAATTTCAAATTAAAATGTTTGTTTGACTTCAATCAGGACACGTAACGCAATGAACCCGTGCGGATGCACGGGTACGGTACTAGTTTTCACTTATAACAAAGACAGATAAATTATTTTAAAAAGAAACAATAATATAGATAACGCTTGCTAGAGCAATTATCTAAATGAATTTATATATTATAATATCTGCTTGAGCATGTGTTATATAACAAATTGTCACAATCAGATAATGCTTTTTCAAGAAATGTTATTTAGATATATAATAACACTTCTGATTAATACATTCTTTAGGAAGCATTATAGAGATGGCTTTAGATAACGGTTGTCAAGATATAGATATACTAGGACACACACCCGTGCGATGCACGGGGAGGTGATTAACAGACCTACAGATGTAATTTCGAAAAAATATCAACATTTTATAAGGGGGGTATAAAAATACGCAACACATATATATAAGACGAAGAGGCAACAATAGCCCTTGGTGGGATGAGGAAATAATGTCGGTCCAAAAATATAGAGTGGAGGTATATTGGTAAACAATGGGGTACAAAATGAGGGGTACATTTTGATAAATAAAAATTGTCAGGGGTATGTCGGTCCAAAAATATAGAGTGGGGGTATATTGGTAAATAGTGAGGTACAAAATGAGGGGTATATTGGTAAATGGTGGGGTACAAAATATATAGTGGGGGTATGTCGGTCCAAAAATATAGAGTGGGGGTATATTGGTAAACAGTGGGGTACAAATGAGGGGTATATTGGTAAATGGTGGAAATAAAATTTTCCCACCAAAAGTGGATAAAAAAAGTGTTGGACCAAAAAAAATTTGCCAAGTGTATGTTGGTCCAAAAATATAGAGTGGGGGTATATTGGTAAACAGTGTGGTACAAAATGAGGGGTATATTGGTAAATGGTGGGGTACAAAATATAGAGTGGGGGTATGTCGGTCCAAAAATATAGAGTGGGGGTATATTGGTAAACAGTGGGGTACAAAATGAGGGGTATATTGGTAAACAGTGGGGTACAAAATGAGGGGTATATTGGTAGATGGTGGGAATAAATTTTTTCCACCAAAAGTGGGGAAGTCAACGATTGTGTATTAATAGTTCTCGGATAGAGTGGGGTATATTGAGTAATGATGGAGTACAAAATGAGGGTACATTTTGATAATAATAAAAAAAGTGTCGGAGAAAAAAAAAAATTTGTCAGGGGTATGTCGGTCCAAAAATATATAGTGGGGGTATATTGGTAAACAGTGGGGTACAAAATGAGGGGTATATTGGTAAATGGTGGGGCACAAATATAGAGTGGGGGTATGTTGGTCCAAAAATATAGAGTGGGGGTATATTGGTAAACAGTGGGGTACAAAATGTGGGGTATTTAGGTAAATGGTGGGAAAAAATTTTCCCACCAAATTCCCAAAATAAAGTCGATCTTGTATTATAGATGAGAGATTAATTACTAACAAATCTTTAAATAGTAATTAATTTTGAGATCGATCGCTAAATCCGTCGCTAAAAAGTTAGTGACTGATTTAGCAATAGAATGTCAAATATTTTTTAGTAGTATCATTCAGTGAATGTGTGTACGTGCTACTTTGATAATCCTTCTGAAGCGCGTGTTATCTGGAGTTACACATGCATTATGTTATTGTGCTATTGAAATAAAAATACATGTCGTGAATGTTCTTTTTCAACTTAGTATTATTGCACATTTTATTTGAGATAATGAAAATGAGATGCATCTCAAGTGAATGACATATACTATTGATGAGGAGTTTTCTTCTCTCATTTGTAATTTCTCTTCGATTCGAGAGATTAGTCTTTCTGATTCTTGTATGAGAGGATATCTGATTTAAACAACAAATACTCTTATTCTATTATTATAAGGAGCATATATGACCGTAATAAAAAAAAGAGCATATATGACCACTCAGATTTCAATTTTCACTATAAAAATATTATACAATGCCAATAAATATGACCACGATGAGTAGTACGTACTAACGTAAAGAATTATGGGCAAACCCAACATTGTTCCCTTATTTTGTGTAGTCTTTAGATTTCACATTCTCTACATTCAGTTCTGTCTGTCCCACTAGCAACTTTAGTGTGGGAACCTAAGACTTTTAAGGGCATTTATTAATTGACTTGTTCACATCACCAATGAAAATAATGACTAAAACAAACAAAAAATGAAGGAAAAAACATATGGCAATAGAGGCTAGAGCAAATAATGATCATATCAGAAAAATAGCATAGTTGAGGACTTTTTGCATTAAATTCCATTAAAACATACAACTATTCTTGATGACTTTTAGACCATAAAAAGAGGCAATTCAAATACATAATGATATGATATTGCTGTAAATGGTTGGCCATGTGGGTATATAGTGGATTGTACAATACGAAACTTGACCTAGCTGCTATACTAGTATAAGTTAATTAATGGTTTATAATATCATTTTAGTTTATGCAAATATACATTTTAGTCTTTGTAAAACATTTTTTTTCTTCTTAAAATAGCCATCGCAAAAATTTTAATTTTTAATTTTGGTGTCCACAAAAGTTTTTTATTATTTAAAAATAGCCCTTTTAAAATTATTTATTTTAGTCCTTGTGACACACATTAGCTTTAAAATGACCTCAGGGATCAAAATGAATAATTAAATTTTGCAAAAACTATTTTATTTTTAAAAAAATCGTAGGGACCAAAATGATATTTAAGTCTTAATTAATTGTAACTCGCAAAAACACTACAAAAAAACAAGCAATTAGCGAGGAATTTGCGAGGAAAATTAAGTCCTCGCAAAAGCAACAATTAGCGAGGGACTTTGCGAGGGAAAAAGAGTCCCTCGCAAAGTGGCAATTAGCGACGGACATGTGGCAATTAGCGACGGAATATCCGTCGCTAAATGCAAGGCGCCAATTTCAAACTGAGTAGCACGTTTTTCAAGGCCGTTAGCGACGGAATTATCAGTCCTCGCTAATTGGTCGACATTTTTGCGAGATTCGACCCATGGCACGTTTATCAGGCGATTAGCGACGGAATTTTCAAGTCCCTCGCAAACTGTCATATATTTTTTTATAATAATCCGAACCACCTCTTCTCTCTCTCTCATTTACACTCTTCTTCTGTCTTCTTCTCTTCCACTCTCTTCTTCTCTTTTCTTCTCTTCCACCACCACACCACCACCACCAACCACCACAACCACCACTCTCTTCTTCTCTTTTCACTCCACTCTCTCTCATTTACTCTCTTCTTCTCTCTTCTTCTCTTCCACTCTCTTCTTCTCTTTTCTTCTCTTCCACCACCACACCACACCACCACCACCGACCACCACCACCACCACTCTCGTTCCTTCTCTTCCACCACCACACCACCACCAACCACACTACCACCACCACCACCACCACCACATAGATCTCACGACCACCACCACCACCACACTACCACCACCACCACCACATACATCTCACTCTCTTTCTCCCTTACTCTTCTCCTTCTCCTTCTCTCTCTACGACACCACCACCACCACCACCACCACACCACCACCACCACCACCACTCTCACTCCTCTCTCTCTCATTGGAAATTTTGGTTATAATAATAATAATAATACAAATAATAATAATAACAACAATAATAATAATACTAATAATAATAATAACAACACTAATAATAATAATAATAATAACAACACTAATAATAATAATAATAAACTGATCAGATTGAGAAGCGTGCCAGTCAGATTTGGGAAGCGTGCTATCAGCATTAGCGAGGGAATTAGCGAGGGACTGTCCCTCGCTAATTAGTGACTGACACAATTTCCCTCGCTAAAGGGAATTAGCGAGGAGGATATTAGCGACCGAAATGTCCCTCGCTAATTCCCTCGCAAATGGACATTAGCGAGAGAATTGGGCCTGTTAGCGACAGATGTGTCCCTCGCTAATATCCGTGTTTCTTGTAGTGAAATAAATCATTCTAAAAAATCTTTCCCATACCATGTGACTCCCATAAGTTGCTTTATTTTAAATTTTATTTCTTACATCAAATAAATTTTAGTGAATAGTTTTTTTTTTGAGAGACTAAGGCTAGGCTATAGGTTTTATGTAACAGAAAAAGAGATTTGGATTTCATGACTTTAAGATCATCATTTTGGTGACTTTAGGGTCTTTTTATAAAGAATGATGAAAAAATAAAATAAAATAAAACAAAACGATAGAAAAAAAAAACTACATGATTAACCCATGTGATGCATGAGTATATGTATATATCATCTTCTTCTTCACAAATTGTAAGTTTTGAAATAATTTGATCAAACATGTATTTTCTTATAATATATATATATATATATATATATATATATATATATATATATATATATCAACACATAAAGTAATTGGTTATTACTCAAACAAATGTACAATGAGTTTGCTTGAGGTTCTAACTCAGTGGTAAGAGTTTAGTCTTGTATCTCCAAGGTGTTGAGTTCAAATCCCCTCGAGGATAGTTATAAAATGACCATTAGTGTCACTTTGATTAATAAAAAAAATGTACGATAGTTTTCCTCCCTAAAGCCATTCAATATTTTCCAAAAAACTAGCTATATAAGTCTCTCACTGTGACAACCGAGAGAATAATCCCGAGTCTCGAGATCCATTTAAAGGATTGGCTCTCCCATCGCAGTATTTTTCCATACGCACCACTCGAGGATCGAAGCCATAACAAATAACCAAATGGTTAAGAGTCCAAATATCTACCACTTGTCTTTATACCATGTTGGTGAATAGTGATGTTTTTTTTACTTGGTAGTGATAAAAGGGTACGATTTTATTTCCCCTATAACTTAGTTTTTTTTTTTGACAAGATTATATTAGATACCCTAAGGGATGTTAAAACCTAGCAAGATTTAGCGGCAAATATTATAATGATTTTTTTTTTTTTTTGAAACAAAATATTATCATGTACTATTGACATTAATATCTTCGATTCTTAGCATTTTAAGCTTTGTTGTGCAATTTAGGGAAAAGGTAATGTTTACTGGGTTTGGAAAAAAATAAAATTGGGACAACCTTAACATTTGTTCCACTCATTTACTTTATGAAGAATAAGTAGAAAAGTGATCACAATCTCACATATCATTATTGCACAGCTAGCATTTCTTTGTTTCTTATTTCATGGTACAAATTTATGGGCTTTAGATTACTTATAAATAAGACATAACCCTTTTCATGTATATTGTTCATCTCCTTAATAATTGTAACTCTATTATAAGTGCATGTGCCCACGTCGAATAAAGAATTTACCAACAGGCTTATGTCCTTGCAACTATTTTAGTGAAAGAGCAATATCAAAGAAAATCTCAACCATATCACATTTTTTTCTAAATTGTGAAAAATAATTGACATACCAAAGGGAGCACGTTATTTTCTGCATTGTGTCAAGGCATGTATTGAGTACAGAAAGCTATAGATAAGTAGCTATCAATATATAGTGGAATATAGTGATATGGGGCCAATATTTAAAATGCATACAAGCAAATCTTATAGGATTTTTTGTGTGTGAAATTTTTGACAATTGATCTATAGGTCATTTTCTATTACGTATTATGCGTGTGTGTGGAGTCAATTTTGTGAGAAGAAAAACCAAAAGCGAAACATTGCAAGACAATGTTTTCATTCCTAACTAACCACGTGCAATGTAACATATTTTTAATTGAGGTTCACAATCATAATATGCAACATTAAAATTTTAGTGCTTTCTCTCTAACCTCAATTGTGATTGCATCAATTGCATTTGATTGCAATTAGATATTGTAATGTTCTTATTCGTGAAAGTGAGTGTATTTATTTAAGGGTTTCGATACGTACTAGCAGTATACTCGTGCATACGTCTTTTATATGCATAAAAATAAAAATAAAAATATAAAAGTATAATTTTCCATAAGAACAATATATAATATGTCTCCCTTTGAAACTAAAAAACAATATATATGTATATATACATATAGAAACAAATATAAGAGAATATATTTTCTTGTTAGGATAGAAAAATAGAATAATTATTTATAAAATTAGTCTGTAATATTAAATACTTGTGTTACAAAAAGTTAAAAAATTGGTATCTTGTTATAATCTTAATAATGGAGTAAAAATTAGGAAAAAAGAAAATGAGATATGAATAAGATATGCACTCATTGTCGTTCCCGTTGCTGTTCCCGTTACCTCTCCCGTTAGCGCTCCCATTGTTGTTTCCATTGTCGCTCTCGTTTCTGCTCACGTTGCCAATCTGACTGTTAGTCTCTCATTGTCGCCCTCGTTGCCTCTTCCATTGGAGCTCCTGTGTTGCCGCGCCCGTTGTCATCCCATTTCCAGTCTCTTGTTGGCGCTCCCATTGCCGCTCTCCCGTTGTCGATACCATTATCAGTCTCTCATTGTCGCTCCCGTTGCCATTGTGCACTTCTTTTACATTTGTTAGTGGTTAAATTTATTGATTTTAGTACTTTTATAGACAGATTATAGTAAATAGTAGATTTTAGATGATTTAATATTAATTTAATGATTTAAAATATTAATTTAATCATTTTTGTCATATATTTTTAAAAATATTTATCAGTACTTTGAATTGTCATTAAGTCATCTTATTTTTTTTCTAAGAGACTAAAAAGTACTTTTTATTAGTGAGATATATTTGTAAAGGTTTTTTTTTAAATATTTATATGTATAGTTTGAATAGATATTAGGCTTTGTTGTTTTTTTCTAAGATATCCAAAAAATATTATGGAATTTTCTAGTGGTTAAGTTGCTTAGTTTTAGGAGATTAGTAGATGATAGTAGAGAGGGATAATGTAGTATTTTTGATAGTGGATGTTAGATAGTAGAGATGTTGTTTTCGTTGTCACTCTCGTTGCCGCTCCTGTTGCCGATCTGGCTGTCAGTCTCTCATTGTCGCTCATGTTGCCTCTTCCATTGGCGCTCCCGTGTTGCCGCACCCGTTGTCATCCCATTGTCAGTCTCTTGTTGGCACTCTCATTGCCTCTCTCTCGGCGCCTCTCCCGTTGTCGACCCCATTATCAGTCTCCCATTGCCGCTCCTGTTGCCATTGTTTACTACTTTGACATTTGTTAGTGGTTAAATTTGATTTTAGTAGTTTTAATAGACAGATAATAGTCAATAGTAGATTTTAGATGATTTAATATTAATTTAATGATCTAAAATACAAATTTAATCATTTTTGTCATATATTTTTTTAAATATTTATTAGTGCTTTGAATAGTCATTAAGTCATCTGATTTTTTTTCCTAAGAGACTAAAAAGTAATTTGTATCAGTGAGATATATTTGTAAAGTTTTTTTTTTTTTTTAATATTTAGATGTAGTTTGAATAGATATTAGGCCTTGTTGTTTTTTTCTAGTAGCTAAGTTGCTTAGTTTTAGTAGATTAGTAGCTGATAGTAGAGAGAGATAATGTAGTATTTTTTGTAGTGGATTGTTTGATAGTAGATTATCGTGGTTAAGTTGCTTAGTTTTAGTAGATTAGTAGATGATAATAGAGAGGGATAACGTAGTAATTTTGGTAGTGGATTGTTTGATATTAGAGATTAGAGATTAGAGATAAGTGGAAAGAGTGAGAGAGAGGAAAGAGAAAAGTAGGTTTGAAAGTGAAAAAAAAAATTTAAAAGATGATGTGAGAGTGAGACCCACTAATGATAAAAGTGAGTGAGAGAAAAAAAAGAGTAAGAGAAGATAATTGAAAAGACATTTTTATCCTTAGGATTGAGATAAAAGTGGAAGATAATTTAATATATTTGGTAGTGGGTTGAATGTATAGAGCTATAGTAGAAGTAAGAGCTGATGAATCACATAATTTCTTGTATTTTCTATTACTTGTGAGTGTGTTTTGTTTGGATGCGTTTCAATCTAAAATGCTTATATGTGTCATTCCCTTCGACATAAATATATAGCATTAGGTCGTGTTTGGATGAGCAAATAAAGTTGAAGGAAAGAAAGTAAGAGGAAAGATTGTTGAAGGAATGAAAAAAAATTAGAAAGTGAGTGAAAAATAAAATAATTTTTAGGTTGTTTAGTAGAGGTGAAAGTAAATAGAAAGTGAGAGGAAAGAAATAAATAAATTTAAAAAATGACATAAATACCCATGATGTAAAAATATTAAGTACATTAAATTCTTCGTTTAATTTAAATTTATGTTTTTAATACATTTTTATTATTTATATATTGAAATATAAATAATTGTTTTTATTTTTATTTATTTATTTTTATTATACAAAAATGAGATGCAGTATTACATGTCAAATCCACCAAGGGTGTTTTTGGTAAGTACGCCTTTTCACTTTGTTTCTTCTCAAATTGAGAAGAAAAGATTTTTGCCTCGGTAAAAGTAATGTGCTTCATTTCTTCCTTTTTCATGGATAAACCAAGCAGTTGAAAACATTTTTGGGAACGTGTTTTCAATCATTTCCTTTCTTTTCCAATATTTTTTACAGGTACCAAACTCACGCTTAAGATTTAGGGTTTTAATTTTCGAACCCCCCTCATTGGCATTCATACTCCCATAAACTAATTTAATACCAAAATACCCCTTTAATTTTAACTTTTTCAAGAAAACTATTTGGTCAATTTTTTGACTCCAGATTTATCTCTTGATGATAAATCCGTAGTCAATTTTTTGACTCCGAATTTATCCTAACTCTTGGTGATAAATCCGTAGTCAATTTTTTAACTCTGGATTTATCGCCGAGAGATAAATCAGTAGTCGATTTTTGATCTCGAATTTATCTCGGAGGATGTTAGAAAAAACAAAAATAATAACGTTTTTTGTTTTTAGTAGGGACAAAATTAGAAATTTGGGACAAAAAGGGGCATAGGGTCCAAGGGAGGGGTACATAAATTGAAACCCTAAGATTTATGATGTGATAAAGGTTTTTATTTTGTTTGATAAAAAAGAAGGCTTCTATTTTGTAGTTGTAGTTGTAGTTACTTTGCGAGTTTTTTTATTGCATCTATTTTGTAGTTGTAGTTGTAGTTGCAGTTACTTTGCGAGTTTTTTCAAAAGTACATCTAATATGGCCTCAATTGCAAATTGCAATCATTTTATTTTTTCCGATAAGTGGACAAATTTCATTAATGCAGCCTAATCCCAGCAATCATCAAGTACATACACCAACTTTCTAAAAAAGGTCGCAGAAGGTACTCATGATCATGTGCTAAAGAGGACAGATGAAAATATTACAATACTGATACAATGTAAAACATGTTATGATCGTCGAAATGCCAAAAAACCTCAATGTAAAATTACAATAATTTTTTTTATGATGTAAAGTTTAGGGGAGTTAGACTTTGAGGTCTCAATAGGATCAAGGCACACCTCACAATTCTTTGAGCGAGGTACTTACATATCACAATAATTTATTTAAAACCCTTAATGTGATTAAAATCACAATCATAATTTAAAATATTGTCTTTTGTAATCAGGTAAGAATACCTTATTTTTGGTATTACATGTAAGAATACCTTTGCAAGAAGCCAAAGTTGGCGTCTTCTAGTGAAGTAAATTACGATGGCAAGCAACTCGTGGGTATACTTTTGGTTATCTTATTGCAATAGATAACAACAATGTTATATGGGACGTAGATATTTAGAAAAAATCGTAAAACTAACTTACAACGTTAATTAATTAAGTTTTTTTACTATTATTAGTCAGTGATCGATTAACCAAGAGTTTTTTAGCAATAAAATCAAAGTGAGAAAGCGGGTTGGTAATAATCTAAAAAACTTGGTTGGTGGTGTTATATGTTAGTTTTTATCGATTTTGTCTAAATATCTATGCCCAAATAACATTTTGAATAGATAATGACCAAAGTGTGTTTGAATTGAGTACTTTTTGGGAGTAATATAATTTTTGGAAGAAATTGAAATATTTTAGTTGAAAATTTTGAACTAAAATATTTCAATTCCCCTAGAAAATTATATTATCTTTTAAAAAAAAGCTGATCAGAAAGCAATGACTATAACACTTCATTTCAAAGACAAATTTTTCTCTCTGTTTCATTTTGAACTGGTTTTGGTTAGGAGGTCCTAGGTTTCTTAAAAATCAATTTTTGGCCAGTGTTTGGTTGGTTTTTACTGTTTCAAGGGCATCTCTTGTTTATCTAACTATTGTTAGTTAGTTTTTTTGACAAAAAAAGAAGTTAGTTAGTTCTTTTTAGTATCTAGGTATGTGTTTTAGGGGACTCTAGTAGGAGTTCCTATTATTATTTTCATTTTTACTCTCTTATGCCAAGAGTTTTTGTCTAGTCCCGGGCCCCTTATGCACTTCTCTGTTAGGTGGTGCTTGAATTGTATTTTTTTGAGCTCATTGCCAAGTTAAAAAAATTAATAAAAGGTATTAGTTGTTCCTTGTAAAAAAATTTATCTTAAAAAAATACTCTATCCAAACATAAGGTATTAGTTGGCGCTCCCATTGGTACTCATGTTGGCGCTCTCGTATTTTAATTTTTTTTAAAATAGTCGTGTTAGAAAAAGTTTAAAAAAAGTCGGTATCTTCTAATAATATTAATAATGGAGTAAAAATAAAGAAAAAAGAAAATAAGATTAAAGGTGAAATAAGCACTCTCGTTGGCGCTCCCATTGGCAATCTCATTGGCACTCTCATTGGCACTCCCGTTTGCGCTCTCAGTGGCACTCCCGTTGGCACTCCGTTGTCGCTCTCATTCCAGATCCCATTGCCAGTATATGAAAAAATTGATTCATTTTAGTAGTTTTGATAGAGAGATTATAGTAAATAATAAATTTTAAATTATTTAATTATTGAGTATAATATTAATTTAATAAGTTTATTTTTTAGAAAAAAATATTGAAACTTTTGTTAGGGGTATGAGTTTTTTGACAATTATTAGTGATTAAATAGATTGATTTTAGTATTTGGAGTAGATTATAAAAAAAATAAAAATATTGTTTTTTATAAAAAACTAACAAATAGTATGAAATTTTTTTTAAAAAAAAAGTAACACGGGAAAAAATTGTCAAAAAGAAAACAGATAAAAAAATGAAAAAAAATGGAAAAGACAAAAGTGACACTGCGTCGCCGTAGCGATCTGATGATCTGGCGTGATGTCGAGTAGACTTTTTTTGTAAAAGATGTGAAAAACTGTTTTTTTTTTGTCATTTTGAGATGTCTAAATTAGAGATTTTGCTAGGCATTGATTTTACTATATTATAGACAATAGACAATATAGACAATTGATTTTACTATATTATAGACAATAGGCATTGATTTTACTATATTATAGACAAATAATTTTTTAAATTTATTAAAAAATGATGTATATGGACATATAGTTCAGATACATCACTTTTTCCAATGATACATGACTTTCTAGGCAAACAAATTTGTCCCATAATACATGACTTTTTAGAATACCAATACAACATCAATTTTCTTTTTCGGACATACCGCCCATTATTTAATATATCTCTTCTTACAATTCTACTTTTTATGTTTCACTACGCCAGATTTGTCAAAAAAGAGCGCCCCTATAAGCAACGCTTTAAGTAAAAACGCCACGGATGACCAAAACAGCTAACCCATACCCAGCGCTTTTTAAAAAACGTTGGGTATTGGGTCACACGTTCTCACACATCACTTTCTTACCTCTCTTCTCTCAAACCCTCACACAACCACTTCTTTGCCCTCAACCTCCGCCTCCTCCCTGAACCTCTGCCTCCTCCTTCAACCTCTGCCTCCTCCTCTCTTTTTTTCTCATCTCTCATTCATGTTCAGCGTTGTTAGCACCACCATCGCACGGATTCGTGTTCTCTCCTTCCATCGCAAGTGAGTAACAGTTTTGAGCATTCTATGTTGTTGCATTTTGTTGAAAAACATATTCTTTTTTTTTGGTTGAATCTTTCTGAACTGATGATTGTTGAAAGGGCTGTTCTTCTTCTTCTTATTGTTAGATTCTGTTCTTATTTGAAGTTTAGCACACCAGCTGTTTGTAAATTTGCCTAAACTAAGTTTCAGTGTGCACATCAACTGTTTGTTAAAATGCCCAAACCAAGTGCAGAATTTTTTTTTCTTTTCAGAGTTGGGCGTACAAACTGAATACTTGTTAAAATGTTATTTGTTCTCTCATTTCTGCTTAAAATTTTTATTTCTGTGATATGACTTTTTTTTATTAGACTAGGTAAATTGTAGATATAAAAAGGAAAATACACAAAGGAGAAAAAAATTAAAAAAAACATTTAGGCAATGAGTAGCGATTTTTAGGCTGCCTATTTGAGGACGTGTTTGGGCAATGGGGGGCGCTTTTTAGGAAGCGCTTGCTCGAGGGCGTGTTTGGATAATGGGTGGCGCTTTTTAGAGAGCGCTGCGCCTATATGAGGCGTGTTTGGGCAATGGGTGGCGCTTTTTAAAGAAGCGCGCCCATTGTTGAAGTGGAATCATCGCCACGCCACGTTAGTACGCTCAAAGCTGCACGCTTGTGGATGAAAAAAAAGCGTGCATATATACTAATTCTGTTGTAGTGTTTCCAATATCATTAATGAAAGACAATTTGGTAAACTAACTCACAATCTCTTCTTCTCATATAAAATGGGACGGAGGGAGTACTAATTTTAGAAACAGTTGGTATTTACATAAAGAGGAAGGAACAAATGAATAATTGATGTCACATTTTCAAGTACTAAAAAATCCAAAGGATTGATTTACATGTTTGGAATCTGTGCTCTACTTTCCGCGGTCAAGTGATTACAGACATAGCCAGTGGTCACAGAGTTAGATGTGTTGTAAAAGGACCAGTTTTAAGTTTTCATCAAAGGAATATATAATAGTGTGGTCAAGCATGTACTTTTGATTCCTTTCTTTCTATGTGCAGTGCATGTTTTTTGGTTTTTTCATCACAGAGTTTAGAGTTAGATGTTTTTTGGAAGTGGATACAGGTGATGTAACAGTAGTTTTAAACATGGGATGTTTTTTTTATTACTCTGAAGTGATGCGTGGATTGCATTCTAAGGTAAATTGATGGACAGATTGTACATGTGTCTATATGCACGCTGTACTAACTTGGTCCACTAGGCCAAACACTCAATGCTAAAGAAAGGCTGTGTAAAATTGACATGACTGATATATATTTACACCTAAAATAAACTATTTTAATATCATCAAATTAATAAAACGAGACCCCACATTGAAAGGCAGAAGTAATGGTTCAAGGTTTTTGAGGTTGGATTGGTCGAATTGGAGTCGATCTGGTCTGGAATTAGTTAAATATATTTTATTTAGTTTTTTTTTACAATAAAATAACATATTTAATCTAAGTAAATATGACATTAATATTTAATAATCATAAATACTACTCCATGTAGGGCTGGACATCGGCCGGGTACGGGCGGTTACGAGCCCAAAATGGACAACCGCCCAAAACCACGGTTGACATAGCCAGGCCCAATTCCGCCCAATTGTAACCGGTTAGCGCGGAGTTCGGTTTATCGGATAGAAGCGGGTATCTTTGGGTGGTTAGACTCGGGTTGAGCCACAACAGCCCAAATTTCGTTTTAAATTTTAAAAAAAACTCATTGTTCCTTTTGACCAAAGAACTAAACAAAAATCTTCTAAAAAATCATTGAATAAAAATAATGACATTTACACATTCAATTGCCCAAATTGAATTTTCAATGCTCTAAAAATAATGAATTGTATACATTCAATCAACTTCATATTTTCATAGTAAATTGTTTTTATATTCAATCAAACCGATAAATCTGCTTCAATCACCATTTGAGTGTCTCATTAAACAATATAATGACCTAGTAGTGGCTATATAATTAAACATTCCATAAGCCAATGTCTAGTACTATATACTTATGAGTCATTTTAGCGAGTACTAGAAGCCATAAACCAAGTCTAAGTGAAACAAATTTGTCCCAAATATCTAATTCTGACCCAATAGTTAATTCTGACCCAAAGTGAAGTTCAAAAAACAAATTTAAACATCATAGATTAGACACAACCAAATATGTGAATCCTTCATGTGTGAACCATGATACTGATCCAACATTCCTTTCTTCCACCCTCTGAAAAATGCATAGATTAACAATATTAGAATATCCTAAAATCACCAAACCAATAATACTAGTTGCGAGATGCGGGACTTTAAAAACAAATACGGCAAAAGGAATCGAGAAGCGAAACATGAGATCGCTATTTCATTTCCACCAAAATGAAGCATCAACCAACTGAACATATATAACAAAAGCAGATTTATAATAGCAAAGCGATGTCGAAAGCAGAATAGATTTGAGAGACTAGTAAGAAGTACATATTGAATATACACACACAAAGAGAATCAAAAGGTAGCTTAAGGGATCCTCTTTCATTTCCACCAAAGTGAAGCACCAACCAACTGAACATAATCATAAAACAAATTTTTAATAGCAATTAAAAACAATCAGAATCAGAAAACATAATAGAGATGAAGTATAAAACCAGAAAATTAGTAAGAGAACTAAATAAGTAGAACAGAACCAATACTAGAATCAGAATTGAAGGGTTGTGTCATATATGTCTTTGAGCTGCAATATTAGGCATGGTTTTGAATTTGGGTCACACCGAGTCATGACAGACTCCAAAAAAGCAAAATGTGGTAACTCTGGAAAACAAATAAAGAACTCTCATCCACGGCCCGAAGGCGGTGGTTGAGATGATGATCCAACAACACCTCACATGAAGGAACTGCCCATCAAGAAGTAACCCACCCATGTTCTTCAACTTTCTTTTTAGGTATAAAATAGCAACATCGTTCGACGATGCATTATCTACAGTTATGGTGGAAACATTCCTAAGTCCCCAATCCCTTAAAACCTCCTCAATCTTCTTACCAACAGTCTCACCTTTGTGATTTGGGATTCTGAAGAAAGCTTATTATCCGTTTTGATAATTCCAAGCATTGTCTATGAAATGAGCGGTGAGGTTAAGTAGCTAAGATTACGGATAGAAGTCCAGTGATCGGTTGTGAGTGCTACCCTAGAACAATCGGACTTAAAGAAGGCTTTTAGTCTCTCTTTTTCATGAAAGTGCATCTCAGGCAATCTCAGCAACGATGCGCCTAGAAGGAGAGTGAATTGAGGTGCAAATGTCTAACAAAGTGTTTAAACCCCTCACCTTCTACCACTCTAAAAGGTTTGCTCATCAACTATAACAAAGGTGGCTAAAGCTTTCCTACAAGCTTTAACATTAAACCTAGTGCTTCTTGATATCATATTAGATCCCCCCCACACTAGTAAAAGCAAGTGTAGTTTGTTTGGGGTCTTTAGAGATAGCACTTGGAATCCCGGGACAAACTTTTATGTGGTCTTTCATATTGGTGGTACCATGTGTCCTAGAGTCACACAAATACCTTACGTGACAATTTTTGCATGCATGATGAGCCTTTGGTTCATCGGGAAGTATATTGAAATGGTCCCATGCAATAGAGGTTCGCCTTGGACCATTTGCATTGGCCCTTCTCTTTTTAGGAAGAGGAGGAAGAGGGTCAGGGGCATTAGAAACATTACCATCAGCTATTTGTCCTGTGGCAGCAGTTGCTTCGGCAGTAGCTTCGGTTGTTAAGAGTATTATTGGTCTAGAAGGATCCATCCCTGAAAAAATTATCAACAAAAGAGTATAATAATTATCAACAAAAGAGTAATATAATTATAATTATCAACAAAAGAGTACTAAGTAAACAATAACGAGAAAGAACCGGTATTCAAAAGGAATTGGTGAAAATATGTGAAAACAACATTCAATTACAAACCACATTCAATTACTATCCATTTTTTATGCTTAGATTAGTTAATTGAAAAGCAACAAAAATGCCTTGACATATTTAGACAAAACTTGAATTAGGAAGCGATTCATTTACATTGAGATGAAAATATGTGAAAATAGAATTGGTAGTCTTGACAAAAGCTTTGAAGGAACACCAAAAATTGTCAAACTAGAAAAAACAACAGTTAATGTGCTAATTAATCAACACTACCAGTTCTTTAAATGGGAGAGCACAACAAAAGAACTTGCACAAAACACAATCTGAGAACAACGATCAACAAAAGAACTTTGCACAGAACACAATTTTTGTTTACATCTACTCATTATACATGTGTACGTACATGGTTTGATCAAAGTGAACATAACATAAGAATCCTCAAAATCAACTTACAAAAGGAAGCACACTAGTCAAGAAGTAAACACAAATAAACCAAAATAAATACACATACCAGCAAATTGTTACAAGTCCTTTTTAGTTGTTGTAGAAGTCCTTTGATCCACAAGTCAGCAACCAATTCTTTGTTTCACAACTCAGCAACTCTCCAAGATACATCAAAATATAATGAGAAAAAAGAGTTAGTCAACATTAAACATCAACATAGCCTAATTAAAAAAATGTAAACAAGAACCCTAATTTTAAAAACCCAAATCAGAAATCGCAACAACCCCAATCTCAAAAACGAAGAGAAGCTGTAACCTTCGAAGAGAAACTTCAAAAACGAAGAGAAACTTCAAAAACGAAGAGAAACTTCAAAAACATCATAACTAACGAAGAGAAACTTCAAAAACGAAAACCCTAAACTTCAAAAATGAAAACCCTAAGAAAAACTTGATTTAAACAACCCCTGATCTCAAAAAAATGAAGAAAAAGGTAACATTGAGCTAAGATTATGAAATAATGAGAAGATAACAAAACCCTAACAGAGAAATAAGGATCCTTACCATTGTTGAAGCTTTCATCCATGATCCATGACAAGCGGCGACAAGATGATGATGAAGTTTGTGAGATGAGATGATGAAGATTGGAATGAAGCGGAGCGATGGCGGTGAGTGAGGTTGAGCAGTATTTGTGTGGTGTGGGTGTGCTAGGGTTTGAAAAGAGAACGCGTGTTGTGTGAGGCGAGAGTGTGAAGTGAAGTGAGAAAAGAAAGCGTGTGTGAGGCTTAAGTGTGAGATTTGTGAGCTTAAGTGAGAAATTCACAACAATACGGACCAGAGTGCAGTTATTTTTGGTGATTTTTGTTCACCGGACCCGCCAATTTAACCAAATGTAACCAAGCTGTACCCAATTTAACCCAATTAAAACCATTTGGACCCATTTTTGGACTCGGTTTTTTCGAACTGCGGGTATTTTTGCGGGCGGGTTTTTGTCGAGCCTAACTCCATGTACGAAAACCAATATCTTGTACGAAAACCAATATCATAACAAAAGGATAAAAAAAATTCCATGTATCGAAAACCAAAATCCTAATTTTTATATTTTTTTAAAAAAATCAATATGATATGATATACCATTTTGTTAAGAAAAGACATTAAAGTCCGGTTTTCTATTGAATTAGCGGTTTTTGGCGGTTTTTGTGTCGGTTCGATTTTTATTACATTTCAACCCTCAATTTTTGTTGCAGGGTGGTTATCAAAGTCAACTGGACCGGTCATGGATTTGGTTCCCAGTTCAACCGGTCGAACTGCCAGGTTCGATTTTGACAACCTTAGATATGAGAATAAAAACATATTTTAATCTTTACTTTTCTATTTTATTTGAATAGATAAAATGCAAAAATGATTACATAAAAGTTATGGTGATCAAATGTTTCTTTTAAGAGTTTAGTAACTATACATTGATAATTGATAGTGTCTTTTGTTGATTAACATACATGAAAACATAGAAAAAAACATAACAAGGACCTAGATGTCATGAGCATGCACTTGAAGCCAACAAAAGTTGAAGATCAATAAGCGAGAGGCGTAAAATGAGATTCCCATAATCTCCTTACTAACAAGCTTCAGTCAGACAATAACCACTAACATTTGTCTATATAAACACCTGGTGGATTTGCAAGTTACGAAAAGAATCCATTAAAGTCGTGATTTTGATCCTGTATCAAGAGGACGACATCGTTACTATATGACTCACAAACAACATGTGAAATTCCCATGTGAATCACGAAAATGAGTTGGTGGAAAACTGCAAAAAGGAAAAAGAAAAAGGGACAGGGGTCTCATTGTCTTAGCCTCTTATGTACTTTAAAATCCTTAGTAGGGCTTCCATTTACAAGTTCTAACATGAAGCTTGAGCAAGAATGGATCTAGAAAATTTAAGCAGTAGAGTCAATATTTATATACATTACAATTTTTCTCTCTGATTTTTCATATTCTAGATACATTGAATAATTTTCTCGTTGTCAACTAGGTAAAAATATATGCTCAGCTATCATCATATTCACAATACTGGTCATGAACTCCCCTGATTACAATAATAAGGTAAATAATCAATACATGAAAACTAGAATTATAAATAAGAAAAAACTATAAAGCAAAGTGCGATTTACATTCGATTAGAAGATCAAATTGAAGAAATGGGAGAAAAATAACAAGATGTGGAGGGTGTTATAAAATTAACCAAAACAAGAATAAGATAATACCACTATAATAGACTATAGACGAATAACAACTAAACAAAGAGAAGAAGAGAATGGGAGAAGAAGAGAGATTTTTCATTCTACTCTTGAAGGTAACTTTTACAATGCTACATGAGTCCTATTTATAGGACATAAGATATGTAAGTTACTAGCATATGGATGGTCTACCATTATGTGTCATAAACATCTTATAGAATATGAAAGGACTAAGAGAGATGAGGAGATAGACATCCACAAATATTCATAACACTCCCCCTTGGATGTCCATTGAGTATATGCCTCATTAAAACCTTACTAAGAAAAAACTCAGTGGGAAAAAATCTTAGTGAAGGAAAAAGAGTACAATATCCTTTATGTGAGAACTGCCTCGTTAAAAACATTTCCAAGAAAATCCAATGGGACAAAACCGTGGACAAGGAAAAAAGAGTATAGTTTTCTCCCCATGTTTGAAGCATCAATTAAGAATATTGATACCAATATTTTCTCCCCTGACACTTTTGAACCAATATACACTGTGATATATATATCATCATTTTAGTTGAGCTTTATCTTCAATGCCCCTTCCTTGAATTGCTGATGCTTGAGTCTGATATGAAGAACCAATAACCATAGATTGCTTGTAGATTATAATGATGTTTCGATGTCACCATATGTTGAAAATAGTAGATTTGGAATTTGACTTGATCTGGGGTCAAAACAAATACCTTGTATCTGCATGATTAGTTTTATGATCAGATATGCATAAATAATTGTTTCATCTGTCTCATGAAAATGTAAAAACAAATATATTACACTTTGTTCTAGTACATGTTGATTGTTGATAAATTCTATCTCACTAAGTATAAAATAATACTATCACATCAATTCATATGACATTTAGTGGCGTGCGCGCGCACTAATTTAAAGTCTTTGAGATTTGTAAGATTTGATATTTTCTTGACACACACATCATGTACTCAATAGATATAATTTATCATCATTCACTTAGCTAATCGATCGATCTGCAGGTCGATAAAAAACTTTGTTTCCCAAAAATATTTATTTTAAGATATTTCTCTATATCTTTTATCCTTCTAGGATTGTCTAGGTGGAGATCTATTTAAGGTTCAAACTCCAAATTCATCAAATATAATTTGAAGTCATTTTCTAGAATTCTTTCTTTTAGCAATCTATAGTTTTTGAAATCTCTTCAAGCGTTCCAATAATAGTAAATTCATTTCTAGATCTTTCCATAAAACTAAATGGACAATTCATGTCTTCATATAATTATTACTATCAAATGAGCCATACAAATAAGTTGTAACACATCCATCATATGTAAATGAAATTCAAGAAATTAAAGTGAGGCATATTTAAGTCCTAAGATAACTCTTGAATAAGTCCCAAGAAATTAATGGGAGAAGAAGAGAGATTTTCATTCTACTCTTGAAGATAACTTTTACAATGCTACATGAGTCCTATTTATAGGACATAAGATGTAAGTTATATGGATGGTCTACCATTATGTGTCATAAGCATCTTATAGAATATGAAAGGACTAAGGAGATGAGGAGATGGTCATCCACAAATATTCATAACAGAGGGAAAATTAAAGTGAGGAATGTGAAACACTTTTTATGGAGAAAAATCAAAAATAGATGACGGGGTGGTTAAAGCCCAGCCGAGAGGAGGGTTAAAGTGAGTAGGTGAATTTTTGAGAGAAATATTAGGGGTGTTGCTTTTCCCACGCCCCTCCTACTCTAAAAACACACCTCGTAAGGGTGTGAAATGACCAAAAGACCAAGTAAAGCGTCTTTTTTTCAAGAAATTTCACGTGTTCGCACACGGGCCTTTGAACATGTTCGAATGACATCGTCGAGTGTGTTAAATCTTGACTTCACACCCTCTTGTGCGTAATTTCACTGTTCGCATGGGGTCATGCGAATAGGTTCGCATAAGTGTTGAACACCCTATTTTATTAATAAAATATGGACCCTCACACCACATTCACCATTTTTATTGCGTTCGCATGATGTTGTTGAGCGTGTTGAACAAGTCGTTCAAGCGATCATAAAACACGTCCTCACAGCATTTCACGCGAGGTATTTTTGGAATAAAATTTGTTAAGGGGTGTGAAAGAGTAGGAGGGGAGTGGGAAAAGCAAAACCCAATATTAGAGAGGGTTTTGATTATGAGGTCTCACATGGAGATGTTAAAATGAGGAGTGATCGAGTATATGGATATAATTTGTGAGATAAATTTTAGGCTAAATTACTATTTTGGTCATTTATCTTTGGCCTTAATTTCGTTTTGGTTCTTTATCTTTTTTTTTTTTTCTCGTTTTGGTCCTTCATGTTTCATTTTTGTATGAATTTGGTCCTTTTTTGTAATTTTCCATCAATCACCTTAACGGATGCCACACTTTGGCAAATAGCTGGCGGCGTGTCGGCCATCTGATGTGTAATCATTAAATGACATGGCCAATGGAGGACCAAATTGAAACAAAAAAGAAACATAGGGGACCAAATTAAAACAAACACAAAACATCAATCACTCTCCATCTTCTTCTTTTCCGGAAGCCACCACTACCTCCGACGAGCCACCACCACCCTCCCTCCACCGCCACACCACCACAACAACAAAACCAAAATAGAATCCTAAATCTCAATACCAATCCTAAATCCCTAAATCCAAATTTCAAATCCCAAATCCAAGAAATAAATCATCTCAAAAACCTTTCTGCAATTTCAACCTTCAGATCAAATAAACAATACATAACGATGAAGGAACAGATAATTATCAACAACAATACATAATGAAGAAGGAACAGACAACAACACTATTACAATTTCTATCAATTAACACCCACTGAACTTTGATTTCTCCATCCCCAATTTTCAAGATTGAAGAGACCAAATGCTCATGTGGATATGCATGCAACCCACCGAGAGATATTAGATTCACATCCCCATACGAATCACTTTCATTTATCGAGTTAGTGAAACCTGTTTCCTGACCCCTTTTGTTATTGCTTAGTAACTCTTTCTTGCAGAAATATAATTTTCCAACCACACTATAAAACCACATGAAGTTGAAATGAAATAATTGGTGTTGTGGTGGTGGTGTGGTAGTGGATGGAGGGTGGCGGTGGGTGGTGGTGGCTCACCGGAGGTAGAGGTGGCTGCCGGAAAAGAAGAAGACAAAGAAGGAGGAAGAAAATGGAGAGTAATTGATGTTTTGTGTTTGTTTCAATTTGGTCCCCTATATGTTTATTTTTGTTTCAATTTGGTCCTCCATTGCCCATGTCATTTAAAGATAACACGTCAGATGGACGCCACGTCAGCAGTTAACTGCCAATGTGGCATTTGTTAAGGTGATGGATGAAAAAAATACAAAAAAAGATCAAATTGACACAAAAATGAAACATGAGGGACTAAAACGAGAAAAAAAAAGATAAAAGACCAAAACAAAATTAAAGCCAAAGATAAAGGACCAAAAGCGATAATTTAGCCTAAATTTTATATATACCCTCTCCACTATAAACATATGAGTGTATAGACCTATACCAAATATCACTGGGGTCATTTTCCCTCAGTTTACAAATATCACTTGTTACTGAGCTTGAGCAAATGCATGCTTTTGTCTATTCAATCCACACCTTCTCAAATCCCATTCACTCCATCAGATACATCAAGAAATTCCAAGATACAGAATTGTATGCCTTTTCAAAATTTACCTTAAGTAACAAACATACATCACTCCTCTTTTTGCAAGGTCTACTATTTCATTGGCAACAAGAACTCAAGGTCTACTAGAATTTGTCTTCTTAGGAAAAAGAAGATTGACTAGGAAAGGCGACTTTAGAAATTACCTTCTTCAATCTAGAAGCCAACACTTTTGCAAGGATTTTGTAAAGGCCTTAGGAGGCAGTTTTGTTACCTTGAATTTCTTGATAAACTTTACTATTCCTTCACTACCTATAACATTCCTTGATGAATGATGAAACATAATTAGTTGAACTCATCCGGTCGCAGACTTGAAAAATCTCAATCCAAGGTATCACGAGAATCTCTCTAGGTATGCGTATCATTTTAAAAATTGAAATCTACTAGCAAATGTTCTTTTATATACACAAACATGATTCTCAAAGAACTACGTTATTTATCAACCATGCCACAAAATATTGTTCGAAGCAATAAAAATATATCAACTTTAATTAAAAAGATAAACCATTTATTGTCCTAAAATGAATAGAGGTTTCTGAACCTCAACCCCTTTATGCGCACCCAAAGAAATGAGGAGTATAGTTTGACATATTCATTTTACTGAAATAGAAAAGGAACTAAAACTATGCCTATGAATCGTATCATCTAGCTGCCCAGAAGTCAAGTCATTTGTTTATTGAGGTTGAAGTTTCCCCATCAATCTGCATATATTTGTCTACAGCCACTTTAATTCCCCCACCTTCCTTCAAACTCTATGGGCTCTATAACCTTAACAGACCCATCTGTCAGTCCAATTGCAAATTGATTGGGCTCATGTGGATGTGCTGCAATAACAAGAGGGTATACATTTTGGCTGTGAAAAAAACAACAAAGGTTTAAAGGTTATTATGGCGAAAATTGTCATGAATATTGTAATCAAATTTCATTAAGCTTGATTGAATGCAAGGACAAAACATAGGTGTAGTTTTTTGTGTATAGTTTAATTGTTCTCTAATCGCGCAATCCAATACATAAATTATATATCAATTGTTTTTCTTCTGACCGTAAATTATATATCAATAGTAAAAATAGTATCATTTGAAATTGAATGAACAATTTCATTCATGACCCAAAAAAATAGGGTCATTTTAAACTTGTATGGCATATTTCATCTCAAAACTCTTCACTAGGACTTAACTAAATTCCTCACATGTGTATGAGTCAAACTGATCGTATGATATGATATAAAATGTTATAAATAGTTGTTTAATATAATATTAACAAACCATAGCATTTTATATTATATTAAACGGTAAATTTGACTGTTACATCGAAGAAGGATCGCGATGACACCCATACTAATAGCTATTTAAGTAAAAGAAACAAAGTTGAAATACTTAGAGAAATAGTTCGAAAACCTGTTTGAAGAGATCTGACGTAGGTATGCAGATGAAGCTATACAACATCTCAGTTTAAGGTTGTCAAAATCAAATACTCCAATATTCCCATCAGTGAAGGTAGCATAAACAAGTTGGCCATTACATGAAAATGTTGCAGAGGTTATTGAACCAGACAACCCATCTTGTGGCATCCACTGTAATTCAAACATAAAGATGTTATTCTATAGCTGCATTTAAATAATCTTTGATAAAAAATCTCTTATGATATAGCCATTGTTTTAGAACTTATTTTATAAGGTGCTATTTATTATTAAATATTTGTCCCTATTATCAGTTGCATTGGTAATTTTGGCGACATAGAGACGCCGCCTCTTGGGTTCAAATCCGAGTTGTTTTCGAACCCGAGTTTGGCTGTGTGATAGTGTGTGTCATGTTTATTTGTCATTTTATCGCTGACAAAAAAAGAATTACAACTTTTTCAGGAAAGTGTTGGGTTTTTCATTTCTCATAAAAGAAGAGCATTATCCTGCCTAGTTTCTATATATCTATGAATGTTTAAGGTTATTGCGCACATATATTAAGAAATAGTTAATGATTTATAATCCTTATATAATCCCTTAGTATTAAATTTAATTTTGCATATCTTAATGTCTTGATCCCAACAAAGGGAAAAAGTATCAATTAGAAGCATGGACAACTACATACCTGTTGAATCAATTCCATTTTTGAAGCATCATAGATTGCTAGCTGAGTTGCATGCCATACCAACAAATTTACTTGATTAGTGTGAAATTGCACTCCAGTATCACCAACAGGTGCATTTCCAAAAGGCATTTGGATTGATAGTGATTTCTTCAATTGCCACCAAATATTCATGCTCCAGAAGAAAAGCTATAAATAAAAATACCATAAAAGGTTTACCATTTTACCATGAAATTAAAAAGTTACATAATAAGTAGAGTAAAAAGAATGAGAAAACTTATGGTTAAACATACCTGAGCATCAGCCCCCGATGAAACCAAGAGATTTAGTTTAACTGAAAAGGCTAAACCGGTAATATGCTTCTTGTGACCCCTTAATATATGGTTGATCTATGGGCAGAGAGGTCATATCCTTATATGATTTTTGAAACAATCCAAATATTTAAAATCTAGATATGCTTAAAGTAATTACCTTTTGTCTCCTAACACTGTAAATAAGAATTTCTGAATCTTCCCTTCCAATTACAATGATGTTATTGTCTCTAGGATGAAATGCTAGGGAAGTTGAAGTAGTAGTAGTTGGTGGAGGTGGCATACAAGTTACGAGCCGCTAAATTTTAACAATAAATTGTCATAACTCACAAATACTAAGATACATCTAGACAATAATTTTGTCATAACTCAAAATATATTATCATGTAAAAACTTTTAAATCACCTCAAATGTCAATATGTTGAACACTGAAACTTTTCCTCCACATGTAGAAAGAACATAATAACCATTATTTGAGATTAGGGCGCACGAAATAGTTGCTTCAGAATTTTCTGGGACATCGTTTGTCATTAGACTACCTCTATTTGGTCGCCAATGCTGTGGAACAACACTTGCCGTGGCCTTATAAACCAAAAAAAAGAAGCTATTAGGTTTTTAGGCATCACCAAACTAGTAACTCATAGCTATCTATAATATCTAAAAATCTAATAATACAAATATGGATATCTGAATATGCAAGTAGGCACCAATAAGGGTTGGTTTGAGTGGTAACTAGGTTTGGACTCCACCCCAAGGTCTCGGGTTTGAATTATGGATGCGGAAAAAATTCTGTTGGGAGGGTAGAACTGCACGGATCGGTAAAACCGAGTATGCATGTGTCCAACTAGCTAGGTTCTTCGACGTAGATTAGTTATCGAAAAAGCTGATAGATACAGCAATAATAATACGCTAACCCAAAAAAGAATATGCAAGTAGGCATGTTTTATTTCTAAATCAATAGGAAAGTGTGATGTCTGAGTTTCTTTGTGTACAATCACCTTTCCACTAGAGTTCAGTTCATTAATGCTCCATTTCCATAGTTTATGTATTCCATCCGAACCAAGAGCTAGAAGACCATCCCCAGACTTTGTATAAAGACAAGCAACCTTGATAAAAGAAACATAGTTTATGATCATGTTTAATGAAATTGTTGACTTTTATATATATATATATATATATATATATATATATATATATATATATATATATATATATATATATATAAAGCACTCTATGCATTAAAGTAAAGGTTGTCAAAATACCTTTTTGTGGGTGTCATACTCTTTTGTGGCATAGTAAGTGTTCGACACTGAACAAGAAAAACTATTTCAATCAATTCTAATATATGTATAATTCAACATGCAAAATAGTGGCGGATCAGGGACTGAGCTGTTGGGAGTGATTGTTTAAAAAATTCATTATAGGAATTAAGGAATTAAGTTTTCAAACTCCAAATTTATTTAAGGGTACATTGCCAAATTAGTTTGTCCTCTCCTATTTAGGTCATAACGTATATGTATATGAAAATAAGAAGTATCTGTAAAAGTATGTGATGTCAAGTAAAATTACTTTTAAACTTTTACAAGCAGTCCCTTACGAAGACTAATAAGACAGGCTTATAAAAAAACTGAGTGTAATTAGGTGCACATTTATGGGTACTAGTGCAATTTTAAAATTTCAGAAGGTTAAAAAAAAGTATATAAAGGTACTAGTAGAAAAAAAATTAGTAGAAATTTCAACTAAGCCCTGAGACCAATGTAGGTCCGCCAGTGTGCAAAATGATGGTGGATTATGATAGATAAAAACCTTTGTCAAAACAGGTGTTTTTGATGTTTCACAAAACCGAGCTCCAATGGCCCTTGAGTATTTGAAATCATCCGTATTAGCAAGGATTTTCAAACCATTATCTTTTGTGGTAACAGCAAGAAGATTTCCTGCCTTGTTGAACTTCAATAAAGGGAGACACTAAAAGCAAAACATCAATCATATCAAACAATGTTCACAAAAAGACATTAAAATATGGAAAGTACAAATCACTAGTACTCACCGGAAGACCACCCCCAGCAAATGTAGTAGTCATAACATGGATTTTATTCATATCCCAAAACTTAATTTGGTTATTTTCACCAACAGCCAAAAAACGACTCTTGAAAGTGTCAAATTGCACAACACCGTTAGATTTCTTTTCAAGACCAGAATATGTTGTTTTTATTTCTCCATTACTTTGATTCCATTCAACTAGGAAAGAATCTCCAGCTTTACTTGTTCCACAAGAAAACAATCTAAAATAGGAAATACAAGTTACAAATCACATGAAAACTTACAAAGAAAAACTCAAAAGATTTTTTCTTTTAAGATTTGTTCCTCATTTTCTTACCTACTTCCATCTGAACTATAAAGTATTTTGGTGCAACATTGTCCAGGAGCATCATAGTTTGTCACGGAGTCCATTTTACCATACTCCCATATCTTAACTTTCCCCTCAAAATCAGTTGAAAATATAAACTGCATGCATGAATGCAACATCTTAATTATTATTGGTTAAGCATTCATTGCAATAACTTACTCCCTTCGGTTCTTTTATAAGCAAAAGGTGGTCAGCAGAGGTTGATGTGTCTAGTCCAAAATTTAGACTAGATACATCAACATCCGCTGACCACCTTTTTCTTATAAAAGAACTGGAGAGAGTATACAAGAAAACAATGACATCATTTGTTGGGCACGTGTTTTAACAAATCATATTTACAAAAGCATATAATAAGAATTTAACCTGGAAATTTCCTATCTGGTGGGAATAAATAGAATAAACAGGTGCTCCATGACCCTCAAAGTTAAAAAGCTTTTCTCCATTCAAATCCCATACCTGTAATACTCTTCAAAAGTTAATTATCAAATATACATTCACCTAGGTATAAGCTATTACACAATGAAAATTTTTCTTCCACCTTTATCAATTTATCATCTCCACAAGTTACAATGCATAGTTGTTTGTTTGAATATGAAAATGTCAAATCATTAACACTACCAACATGAGCATCAATCTGAAATGAAGCAAAGATATTAGTTAGATATTACATAAAAAAAACCTTTTGTTAATTAGATTCATATCAAAGTTTTATCTAAACATGCCTCCAAATGTTGATTTAGGTCCTTAGGTGCTTCATAGGCATACAAGTGAATCAAATGTTTTGCAAAAGCAACCCCTAAAAAGAAGTGAAGAAAATTACAAACTAGTGATTGATTTTTTTGGAAGACAGATATGAGCCTCATTAGAACCTTATGATGCAAACTTACCAATAAAATCTCCCTTAGGGCTCCATGATACACGGTTGATGGATATAGACGAGTCTTTCCTAATTCTAGCCTGTATAAAAGTCCCAATTACTAAACTACAATATAACAAAAAGGAAAAATTATGTTAAGTGCAATATATATCATGAAATTTATATGCAATATGTAAACCTGAAATAAGTCAGAACAAGCAGAAATGTTCCATAACATGAAAGGCTTGAATATCAGCCTCTCTCTTATCCTTGCTTCGCAAAGCGAAATTTCACCATTTGAACAACCAACTGTTTCAGAAATGATTTTTCTATGTTAGTATAAGAAAAAATGGTTAAAAGTGCTATTAGAAGTTATGGGTGATTCGAAAAAAACTTAAAAGACCAAAAACAGATAATTTTTTTTTTGAGAGACAAAAACAAAAAACACAAAATTTATAGGAAAAAAAAATTAACCTAAGAATGAATTTGTAGAATACAAGACATAAGGTGTATATCAACCTACCAACAAGTAAAGAATGAAGGGAAGGGTGAAAATCCATGCTTGTTACAGATGAACTATGATATAAGGTACAAATAGCAGTTGTAGGAAGGTCGTTAAATGGCAAATGGACTTCTTGGGGTGTACCTGCAAGAAATTGAATATATTGTGAATTTTCCAATGTAGTGGACATCAATTATCTAGGGGAAATTAACAATAGAAAGATTACTATAGTACGAGACAATGAAGAGGTAGCTTTTAGTGGGGAATAATTTATCTACAGAAATCAAATAATTTATCTCTTCCACCTGACAAAAAAAAAAGACAATCCAATAATCGGGAATCCAGTGTCTTATTGTTTGTACCCAACATATTGATATAAAAATCAACATCAATCTAAATCGTTAACATATATAGTTCAAATACATAGCTAATTATGTTCAGTAAATGGATAATAAATGTATTAGGTATTGAATTTTAATAAGGTTAGCCACAATGTCTAGGTGTTCAAATCATGTTTAAATCAACAAATTAAAAGAAAACTAGATTACGTGACATTAAATTGATGAAGACATACCTTGAGGCGAAGGATCAACATGTGATCCTTGTGGAACATGAGATGAAAGCCTTGCAATAGCTACAGATCCATTTGAAGATGAACAATTATGGTCAACTAATAAAGTTTTGATTTCTGGATTTGTCTTTGGATTCTTGCACAGTTGATGCTGCCAATTCAAACTGGATAGAAAAATTTACAAGACTTAACCAATGAGCACATGATTATGAAGCTACCATATGAAGTGTGTGTATGGCCTCACTTTGCTAAATTGATTTTGAAGTGATAAAATAAAATTGTCTTTGTTATG
Organism: Oxytropis ochrocephala; assembly: GCA_020916435.1. Lineage (NCBI taxonomy): Eukaryota > Viridiplantae > Streptophyta > Magnoliopsida > Fabales > Fabaceae > Oxytropis > Oxytropis ochrocephala. Next base: position 22,146,068 of record CM037093.1, read on the forward strand.
TTTTTTGTAATTCTAATCAGGAGTCGGAGAGACATTTATTTTTCAGGTGTGAATCTTTCATTCTACTATGGTATATGGTGTTAATTAAGTGGCTAGGTATAGTGGTTGTGCTCCCTCCTGATCCTCCTACTCTATTCTCAATTCTGTTTTATGGAGATCTTTCTATTAGGAATAAGAAGTACCTGATCATGATCTGGCATGTTATTCTTTGGGCAATCTGGCAAACCTATAATGGGATAATCTCCTCTGGAAAATCCATAAATCTCTAAGAGACCTTTTTTTGCGATTAAGAACTTCTCTTGGAAGTGGTTCTTGGCTAAGTCCAAGTATGGACATAGTTTGTTTTCTGAAGGCTGGTGCTTTCCCCACACCCCCTCCTACTTTAAAACACCCCATCAATTTCTAAATTCCCAAAATACCCCCTTTTAAAAATTAAAAAAACCCACACATCCTCCCCTCCCTCTCACTCACCCCTCGTCTCCTTCTTCTCTCACTCTCCTCATTTGAACCCTAACCTCACTTTCTCTCTCACTCACATTCTCCCAACTCACTCAAACTCACCCAATCTCTCACTCAATCTTCTCCACCAACACTCTCAAGAGTTCTTTGGGTTATTTTCTCCTCCCTCACACTCTCTAATCGTTCCATTTTCTTCAAGGTATGCCTCTCCCCGACGCCGCTCCATTTTTTTTTTTTTTTCAAACGCAGAATTGTTCGAACGAGGTCCATCGAACACGTGAAAGCGAAGGTGTTCGAATGAGGTTGTGCGAACACCGCTCGAGCAACCTCATTCGAACCGTTGTATTTTGTAACCCAAACCGACTTGTTCGAGGGTGGTTGTGCGAAACAGTTCGCATGTAGCCGTTCGAACGATCGTTTGACGATGAACTTTCTCACCGATTCTGTTTGGTTATGTTAATTTGATTGAATTGGTTCGTTGATTGTTGTTTGAGATATGGTGAGGAGTAGAGGTGGTCATGCGGTGAACCATCCGAGCGAAGCCGGTCGGCCACCTCCTACGGTTTCAAACCGCAAAAGGAGGAAGAAGCCGGTGAACCCTCCCGAGCTAGGGGGTCGTGCCGGGGTAGGGGTAGGGTTGATGTTCCTCCTCCCCACTTCCAGAGGATATTGGGCGTGATATTGAGCGTGATGCTCAATTTCCGCCTATGAGTCGCCGACCCTTCATCCGCTGGGCCTTCGCCTGCTAGGCCTTCATCTGCGCCGCTAGGCCTTCATCTTCAGGCATCATGAGGAGGAGGGCTGCACGAGCCTCGTGAGGAGGAGGTTCTTTGAGCCTCGGGAGGTCGCTGTTAGTAGGCGACATTCCCATTTCTGGTGGACCGGAAGATGGTTTACATCTTGCCCACATACGGGGCACATATCCTCACCGATTTTTATTCGGCGGGTAAGTTATTATTTTATAGTTGAGAGTTGTAAATTTGTTTATTAAGTTGTTGAATGTTTTGGCTTATTGTGTCTTTTTCGAATGCAGTGCGGCGGATTCTGACCCAATCCCACATGGACTCATTACGACGAGTGTTTCATGTGCGATTAGGGACACTCTGGCGCCTTCGAGGGTTGGTTCCCTTGGTTGGGCTTGGCTTCCCCATTCTCCACAGAAGGGTCTTTGAACGCATTCATAGGCGTTGGCGGCCGGATACATCATCATTCCACCTTCCTGTGGGTGAGATGAGCATCACCCTTGATGATGTATCCCGGCTCATCGCGCACATCCCCATTCGCGCCGGTTTCTATGACATGCGCATCGACTTCGTGGCGGGAGAGCGGTGGCGATTGATTTATCGGGGCCACCCCGAAGATCTGTTGCCGGACTTCGGTGTGGGTCATCTGTTGGGCTTGTATGGGTGAGAGGATGGTCTACCACCCGACCATAGCCGAGGCGGTGGGACCATGCCGCTAGGGGCCTACATGTTTGTATCTTTTGGGTTGCACCTTGTTTGCCGACAAGTCGAGGCAACAAGGTTAAGCTTGGCTACCTTGGTATCTTTGATGGATTTGGAGGCGATTGGAGACTATTCTTTGGGGCCATGGCCCGACCCATCTCTATGATCAATTTGAAGGATGCTACAAGGAAGAAGACCAAGAAGATTCTTTGGTCATCTTCCTTTACTTGAGTATGAAACATATTCTTTACTTTTAAGTTTGCTTTAGTGTTACTTTCGTGATTAATAATCAACCAATGATATGTTCATTCTGAGCTTGGATCTTTGAGCACTTCCAGTGCGAACTTTTCCTCTTGGGTGGAGCACCCGAGTATGATGAGAGTAGCCCACGCGCGAAGAAATGGTTGTGCGATGATGTCCTCGGGGCATCAAGTCACATACCATCGATTATGCCTAGACCGGCCACACCGTGAGGAGTGACACTGGGACCCTACACAAACCCATAGGCGGTGAGACCCTTTGAGGAGTTGGCCAGTTCAGAGGGTTCATTCTGAGTGGTGGTCGTCAGCAAAGAAAGACTTGTTCGAACAACATAATTCGACCATGTTCGCATGACCACCATCGAACTCGTTCGTATGACCCTATTCGAACAGTGAAAAACGCCCCAAGGGTGTCTGTCCATATTTAACACACTCGAGCGGTCTCAGTTCGAACCTCATTCAAGCCCCGTGTTCGAACAGGTGAAAATTTCTGAAAAAAATAGGTCTTTTGGTCTTTTCACACCCTTATGGGGTGTGTTTAGAGTAGGAGGGGATGTGGGAAAAGCAAGAGCCTTTCTGAATGGTGCACAGGCCCTTTGGAATATATCTCTAGGATTTAGGAGCAATTGGCCCACGATCTTTCTCACCTGTTGGGTGTGGTTTCGATTCATACTAGGAGTATAGTTTTTGGTTTCTCTTGTTTTCTTTTATTTTTGATTTCCTAAGACATCTTATTCACTATTGTATGAGGTTGGAGTTGGGTGTGAAAATATAATTTGCTTGCTCAAAGAAGCTTTTACTTTCAAAAGTGTTTTTTATTTTCAAATTTATTGTTCATTTCACTTTCCATGAAGTTATCCATAAATAAAATATCTTTAACTCATTTTCATTCAAAATCAATATTTGTCACCACGCACACAACGAAATATCAGCTGTATTAATATAGAGTTAAATGACGAAACTATAATACCTTTGATTAATCAAGGTTCGTAATCGTGATGCCTTGAATGACGGAAAATTAAGCTTATCTTCAAAAAGGGGATTCACGCCAAGGAGTCTCTTTAGCTCTAACATCACATTATTTCTTGTAGACTTAGTATCTCTATAGTTTGATAATTCTTCATTCTCTCTGCATATAATCAAATCCATATTCAAAACCAAATGTTAACATCTATTCATATTCAATCCATAGTGAGCAACATCATACCAAAATAGAGCAAGTATTTACCTAAAATTCTCCAGGGTTAAGAGAATTGTTAGTTCATTGTATAAATTTTGGTTGAATTTTGAAAATTCTTTTAGCTCTTTCAAAAGAATTTCCGCGGCCTCTCCTTTATTATTTCTGAGGACAAATAAGTACATTATTTTAAACATGAGATGATGAAAGAAGTAATAAAAATAATAATCAGAACCATGAAATAATACAATTACATGAACAATCATATATATAAATAAAATGTTAAATTACACCAGAGGTCCTTTAAGTTATTTAATTGTAATTAATAAGTTGGTCCTTTAATTTTTTTCGTATCACTCATGTCTTTTAAGTAAATTATTTGTAACAAGTTGGTCCTTTAAGTTTTTTTCGTATCACTTAGATCGTTTAAGTTATTTAATTGTAACTTTTAAAGGCCGAATAACTTACATTTCTCAAATCTGAAATTCCCCAAATTGTTACAATTAAGTAAAGGACACAATTAAATAACTTAAAGGACCTAAGTGGTACGAAAAAACTTAAAGGACCAATTTCTTACAATTTAAGGACCTCTTGTGTAACTTAGCCTGAATAAAATTATAATAAGTATAACTAGAAACCTATTGTTTAAGATGAGAAGTGTTGGCAACATTTTTTTTACACACACTCTCTAACACTTACTTTATGATTGGTCGAAATTCATGTGAGTCCCACAATTTTGAGAATGGAATCCATTAATTTGGTGGGCCACGTGATTTTTTTTGGGTATAAAACTTGGGCGAAGGCTCAAGGGATCAAAAGAATTTTGAATAATCATAAAGTGAGTGTTGCCAACATTTCTCTATTTAAGATACAAAAGAAAATAATTAAGATAATAAAAAAATAACAATAGAAATAATGATGATTATGAGGACCTATCCAAAGCTTCGAGATACTTCGCTACGATAGAAAAGTACATTTTGTTGAGTATTTATTGTCATCGATTATTGTAAAACCAGAGAGGTATTTCTCAACATCATCCCACTCTCCATCTAGGACTTTCTCTTCAAAATATTCCATGTTGAAGAACAAACCAGATTCTTGCTCCAACCTAAATTCCATCAAAACACAAAACAAGCACATTTATATTTTCAATTTACCAGATCAATTACTTACAATATATTAACAACGAAAATAAATGAATAAAAAAATTAACATTGTAAAAATCATGGGCTTTACATGTGAACTGTATCATTCAATTTCTCTTCCCGGAGAAATTGAATAACGAGAGCAATTTGATCGCTTCTCAAAATTGTCATTTTTGCAAAGTGATACAATCAGAAGATCCACGAGGGAAAAAGTGATGATGATCTTTGAAACTAGGGTGGAGTTTTGAAGAGGACAATGAGTGCTCTGGAAGAAGAAAATACCGAACCGACACGAAGAAAAGCACAAAGCAAGAGAGAGAAAATGTTGGGCGTTTTTGTTTCACAGTTATTTGCGCAGACTTATCAGTGATTTGACATTAAATGTATTATTATATAGTAATGAATAAATAAATAATGAATTTTTTTATTAATGTATTCTTTGACTTTTCAACCTTCTTTTATGGTACATTTTCAATCTCTTGTATGTTAGTCAAATACATTAATGACGGCAGTAATTAAATATAAATTTAGGTAATTTAATACAATGTTTTTTTGACTAAACATTTAATACTACTTCTAGTCCATTTTATAAGAGAAAAAACACTTTTATTCATTCAATAAATGATGTATCTAGTCTATAATATGGAATAGATACATCATTTATTGAATGAAGCTAAAAAGTGATTTTTCTCTTATAAAGTGGACCGGAGGGAGTAAAATGTTATGTAAATGAACATACTAATCATTCATTAAAGTATAAAATACAATAATATGATAAAATTTAATTTATTTTTTTCTACAAATAAAAAATTACTTTGTTTGATTATACTATAATATCAAGAATGCTATCTACACTAATTCGCACTTTTCCTCCCAAAGTTTTTCAGTTTGACAAAAATAGTCTCTCAATTTTACTTTTTAGAAAATTTATGCATCATAAAATCTCAATTGCGAATTTGCTCCTAATATTTGTAGTTGCACCTTGATCGTACCTTGACCAATGAAGTGTTGAAGTGTTGATTGATTCGTCTATGGGCCGGTCGTTGAAGGAGTGAAAGGACCAGGTCCACGGCTTCACGCGCGTTGAGCACCTCGGGTGGTACACGCAAAGACACTCCGACGATCTAGTGAGAGGTCGCTCGAGGCGAGATAGCACAAGGTTAGAGAAGCGTGCACGATACCATATGCGAATGGCGTATATATACGATGATGTCCGACCGTTTAGCGAGAATTTCGGCGGCGAGTGCGCTCAAGCGGCGTGTTGGGCCGATCGTGATGGGTGGCGCGCAGTCCAATTGCCGTTGGCGATCCTCGTAATTGCTAATACACCGAGAACGATTGCCCCCAAGCCTAGGTCGCTTAAGAAGCGGCCGAGGCTTGAATCGATGCCCCCGTGAGTGAAGTTAATTTGATGAAACGGACGCGCCGTTCGCTTTTTCCGCGGGCGGTGTCGACCGCTCATCAACCACCGGCCGTCTTTGTCGTGGCGGTTGGTCTTTCCCGACATTTTAAGGCGTGACATTTGGTGTTTCCGAGGGTCATGCGGGAGACAACCATTGGCGAGAAAGCGGCGTTGTGACTCTTCGTATATCCGGTCCCGCCGGCGCCAGAATTTACACTATAAATAGCCGCCTTTGAGTTCATTTCTCACACTTCCAAGATTTGCTCGCCAACGACCGAGACTCGTCTGCCGCCGACTTGCATTGAAGTCGTTTACGTCTTCTTGCGACCGATCTTCAACATCCGCTTAAGGTATGAATCGATCGCTCCTTTACTCTTTTCAACTTTAGTTTTTCTTTAAAGTACTTCGTGCTTTTCGCGCCTCGTGATAGGGGTGTCGGTCGAGGATGGCCGGCTCGCCCCTCTCATGAGCGCTTTGCTCGATCGACCGACTCGATCCCTATCACAGTGTTTGTGTATGCCACGGACAAAGCTAAGCGCCGTATTCTCGAAAACCGCCTTGATCTTTTGCCACATACATGTCGAGGCCGGGTGAAACCAAGTCGTCTTGGGCGACAAAAGCTCTAGCTCTCCAAGTAGTTCCTCGAGCAAAGACGGGCTCGAGTTCTCGTTCTTACGGTGGGGATCAACTAGCTCCAAGAGTCTTTGGTTCCGGACCTTCCCATTCTCGCGAAGCGGCGAAAGCGGCTCTCCACCGCCCGAGGATGTTGCATCCCGAGTGGAAGGAGAAGAAGAAGACGCCGATGTGATTATCATTGATGATGACGAGGCGCAGAGTGCCGTCCCGGTCGTGGACGAGGAGATGGTGGAGGCCGAAGAAGTCCAAGGAGAAGAGGTGGCTCAGCCCGAAGTCAATATTTCTGGTTTGGAAGCCAACATCGGAGGGTCGAACGAAGGGTCGGCCGAGGTTCAAGCTGAGGTCGAAGTCCAAGCTGACGTAGCTCGGGAGGTGTCTGACATGTCTTGGGTGTCGGAGACTCTTCGCTCTAACAGGAGCATTCTTACGGTCGGTCACGATGCTTGCCCGATCTACGGAGCCGCCTTGAAGACTCACCGGGCTGGAGGATAAGAGGTATGAAGGAGGGCGAAGATATCGCGACTTACTCTTCCAACTTCAAGTTCACGATGTATCGGCTCGTGTTCGAGAAGATGAAGATTACCCCTCCTTTTACCGAATTCCGGTAGCGACGCGTCTGCGCCATATTGGGGTCGCCTTCACAGCTTCACCCAAACGCATGGGCGTTTTAAAGACTTTCAAGTTTCTTGACCACTGTGGGTCGGCGGTATCGATGATGCTTTTCTTTGCTATCTTGGTGGTGGCTCTGCAGAGAAAGCCAACAAGGAGAAGAGGAACAAGTCTCCTTCAAGATCGAGAAGACTCACCACAGATTTTTCAAAGCGTTCGAGAGTCTTTGGGAGCGGCCGAAAAGTCGATATTTACGGATCGTTCCCACCGAGGAGGCCGGAAGACCGCCGTTTGTGAGGTTCAACCGGACGGGATGCTAGGTCCCCTTATTTCCCAATCATGTGGAATGAGGCTCATTTACTGCAGCCGGGAGATTACATCTACACAGTGAAAGATGCGGGAGAGGCCGACACGGAGACTTTGGAGATGATAAAGTCGTGGCGGGCATGATGCGCCCAGATCCTAAAGGCGACATACCTTGCGGCCCCTTTGTCTTATCTGAAGGCTACGAACCGGAGGCCGAGATTGGTTCGCTTTTGAACTTTTTCGTCCTTATATTCTCGCCGTTGCCTTTTTCTTTTTCTTTTAACTCATGACTCGTTATTTTGCGAAAGAATGGCCGCAAAAGCCGGAACCGCCGCTCTTCCAGTCCCGAAGCCGAAGGAGGGGCTAAAAGATATGACGGTCCTCGGTGGGAGGATAACCCCGAATCTTCCTCGAAGGTCCCCACACCCCTAAGAGCCAAGGAAGAAAGCGGTGGCGCCCTCGGTCGCCTCCTCCCAGTGCCGATCGCTCACCCAAGCGGGCCAAGCGTGATTGTCGGGTCCCGGCCCCCGCAACGGAGGAGGTTCCCATCATTCAGCTCGAAAGCTTGGGTGCGGCCGATGCGGAGCAGCGATCGAAAGAAACCCATGGCGCTCTGCGCTTCACTCTGTATGGGTCGATAAAGTCATGGCCGAGCTGGTGGCCGAATCTGATGGTAATTTTATTTTCTTAGTCTTGTACTTTTCATCTTACCTTGTTCGGACCGACTAACACCCCTTCGACTGAATTTTGCGAGAGAAGGGCAAAGCTTTAAGCGAGGCGCGGCTAAAATATGACAAGCTCCTCCGATCGAAGAAGGAGGCCTCAAACGGGGAGGACGACCGGCCAGCGGGCAAAGAGGAACAAGGAGCTTCTTTGCTCAGTCGCTACTTTGAAGGCCGATCTTGATGCTACGGCCCAGAGAGAAGTGCACAGGCGGCCGATAAGGCCGAAAGTGGAGGAACGATCCGAAAGGTGGCCTGTGCCGGTCGGGAGGCTGCAATTGAGCGCTTTTTCAATGCTCTCGGGCAGTGCGGGTATTGAATACCGTCTGCGAGATCAATTTTGATGACAAGATGATCAAGCCCACGACTACGTCGACAACAACAAGATCATGTTGCCTGCAGAGTATGACGAGCAAGGCAACGTCATTCGCCCGGCCACCGTTCTCTTTTGAAGCCCGCCTGCGAGCGGTGTAATTTTGTAACTTGCCTTCGGGCCCGACAATTTTTACGCGCCGTGCGGTTCTTTAGTCGTGGGCGCTCGGCCGGCGGGCGCCCCATATTTGTAATGACAATCTTTACTTGCTTTCAACTACGCCCGTTCAAATTTATATCGCTATGTCTGCGTACTTCTTGCATTTATTTGCTTTATTCATTTTGAACTTGTGGGCCGCTCGGCGGCCGTTTCGTGCTACTTCGATAGCGCTCGTTTTCGGTCGCTTTTCTTTGCGCGCCTTGTATGTTTATTTTTCTCTAAGTCTTTGAGCTTTAAGACCGTTCGGTCGTCATTCGCGCTTATTTCGAAAGCATCCATTTTCTGAAAAGTTAATATCCCAACGGGGCCTTGGATCGCTCGGCGACCTTCAATCAGGCCCTTTCAATGGCATTTGAAGTAGGTCGCTTCGACGGCCTACCGTGATGGGCTATCACTTAACCCTTGGGCCATTTTCGATGGCACTCGATTGGGACCATTTTCGATGGTCGCTCGGTTTAGATCGTTTCGACGATCTAAGGTTGTCGGGCCATTTCGATGGCAACCGTTGGGATCATTTCGATGATCGCTCGGTTTAGATCGTTTCGACGATCTAAGGTTGTCGGGCCATTTCGATGGCAACCGTTGGGATCATTTCGATGATCGCTCGGTTTAGATCGTTCGACGATCTAAGGTTGTCGGAGCCATTTCGATGGCAGCCGTTGGGATCATTTCGATGATCTCTCGATGTGTAGACCGCTCGGGGCTACTGCTGTTTGTGGGTCCTTCGACCCCTTGGGCCATTTCGATGGCGCTCGATTGGGACCATTTCGATGGTCGCTCGGTTTAGATCGGTTCGACGATCCGTTTATGTTTGACCAAGTTGATAATCTTCGATCGCTCCTTTGCCGCGGGCAGTCTTGAGCGACCGGTCATACATTCTTGCGAGAAAGTAAAGAACACCATGTTTCTAAAGGTCGGGCCTCGTAAAAACACGGTGGGAAAAAGAGCGCTGCCGCTTTTCATTCATAGGTCGGTCATTCATTACACTCAAATTGTTCATTACATTCAAGCGTGGCACCGAGCATCGGATCGGTGGCATTGACTTGATGACCATCACGGTGATTGGAACATTTGGGCCAAGGTCTACCTCATCACAAATTTCTCGTCTGGTCGTGGCTTCGTCTTGCGGCCTCAAGGTCGGCCGCCGGGGTAACTACGAGTGCGTCCTTCTTTGTAGAATTTCATCTTGGTGTCTTATTGATGCCACGGCCTCTAGCTTGCCCGGTCGGCCTACCAATGATGCTGCGATAGCATGATTTGAGGGGAGTACGAGGCGTCGTCGCGGACCGGACCGTCTGCACAAGGTGCTATCTCGGCGTCGTCACCAAATGTGACCATGAGTTCGATCGTTCCCAGCGGGTAGGTGGCCGCTCCATTGAAGCCCGTCGAGGGTGTTGGCTCGGCACGGGAATTATCTCGCTCGGTCAACCTTGATCTTGTCAATTAAGCCTTCAAACATGATGTCGGGCCGAGAGCTACAGTGAGTCGACGAGTTCTTTGAACCGTGATTGGCCATGGCGCCACGATTACCAACGGAACATAATTGTTTGGCTCGCCATCGATGCGGTCGTTTGTCTCCAAATGAGATGGGAAGTCATTCGAGGACCGGTGGGGTATTGATGTTGAAGCGAGCCATCGAGGAGCTCGCCCCACTTCTTTTTGGTGGCTTTCTTTGATTCTCTACGGTCCCGAGGTTGCCACCGTGGATGACCATAGCAACGTTGCGACCTGCGGACGCGGGGCTTTCGACCTTCGGACCGGTCTTTTCTTGGGCGCTTGAAGCAAGTAGAGCGCCTTCCCTCTGTCGAGGATCGGTTTCTACGCGCTCTTGGTCGGTCGCCTTCCTCGGCCTCACATACTTTCCCAACTTTCTTTTCGAATGAGCTCTTCAATATCATCTTTGAGGCCACGCGATCGTTAGTATCATGACCACTTGCTTTTGTGGTAGCGGCGGTATCTTTTAGTCGGTCGTGCCCCCTTCTTGAGCACGAGTGGATCGGGCCGCTTTACTCCCACAAATTCATTGTTTTGGCACTCGCTATAGATACGCGGCAATGAGCGTTTAGCCGAGTGCGATGATCGAACGTCTTATCCGAAAGTCGGACCGATTGTCGCGGCGACCTTCATGCCCTCTGGCGGCTTGCCATTTTCTTCTTTAGGTCGTGCGCGGACGGCCTTCCTCGCAGCCAAAGTCTCTTCATATGCCATATGGGCGTTGTTTGCTCGTCGAAGTAGTGAGATCTTGGTAATGGTTCGGGGTGAATTCTTCTACGAACCGGTGGTCGGTCGAATACCACGCGCGGATATTTCAACTTGTCCTTATCTCGACAAGTCACGAGCGACTTCGGCTTGATATTGAACCGGTCGATATCTTGTCTCAGCGTCTCATTCTCACCTTGAGCAGCGAGTCCAAGTATTCCTCGTATCGGTATTTGCACCGGTTGGCGGTGTAGTGAGACAAGAAGATTACGATCAGTCGTCCCGAGGAGGAGATGGAATTGGGTCGCGAGAGACTCCCACCATTCCAATGCTCGGCCGTCGAGAGGCGGGGAAAGAGCACGCATTTCATGGTCGGTCCCGATTCCCTATAGCAGCGGTAATTGTTGAAGTAGCGGAGATGCTTGTCGGGATCTCCTCGGCCGTCAAACTTGTTGAGATTGGCGGCTTGCGGAGATCTCTCGGAATCTTATAACGCTGATCTCCACGGAGAAGCGGGCGTGCTCGTCCGAATGTCGTTCGACCCAAAGGGTTGCATTGCGAGGCATGCCTCGTGCCCGGCATTCCATAGAATCCTCCGGATGGGCGGTTGGTGGAAGGCGAGGTGGCCTCTGGGCGCTTCGCTTTGGCCTCTCTGGCCGATGCGAAACGTCCCTAATTCTCCCATTTACGTAATCTTCCACTCTTTCACGAGAATCCCGGGATCGCTTCTCGACAAGCGTGACCGGACGACTCATTAGAGGAATACGGTAGGCGGCGGCCGGTGTCGGGGCGGTAGCTAGAATCTTCATAGTCATAGGACATGGAGCGGCGTCTACGCTACGTGCTCCTACTGAGAAGCGTCTGTGTGCCTGCTTCTTCTCTGCCAGGGAAGCGATGAGTAGTGCTCTCGGCGAGAAATGCTCGCCGAGGAGGGAGCGGTGTCTTCGCGCGGTCGGCGGCGAAGGTTCTCGTCTTCGCGTGTGTGGCGCCGAATCGAACCTCTCCGTCTTCGAGAGATGGCGCTCTCGATCTGCGATCACTTGATTTTTGTTTTGCGGGAGCCGCAAAAGCGGCGAAAGTGACATGATGCGGTAGAGGTTCACGAATGCCCGCTTCAACCGGCTCGGGCGGTAGGTCTCGAGCGGCCGGATGGATCTGGCTGGAGGGCCAGGTCCACGGCCGTTGTGTGCGAAAGGTTCTTGTCGTGGAAGGCCTTGAGATTCGTGGATTGTGGTGACGCCACGCCCTCCGAAGTGCATTCTTTGATTCTGCCGGAGGATTGAGTCGAAGCGGCCAGCGTGCGGGGCGGTCGCGTGGAGCCATGAAAGAGGTAGGATAGCGCACGGGCCTCCCGCGTGGTCGCCAATTGATCGTACCTTGACCAATGAAGTGTTGAAGTGTTGATTGATTCGTCTATGGGCGGTCGTTGAAGGAGTGAAAGGACCGGTCCACGGCTTCACGCGCGTTGAGCACCTCGGGTGGTACACGCAAAGACACTCCGACGATCTAGTGAGAGGTCGCTCGGGCGAGATAGCACAAGGTTAGAGAGCGTACACGATACCGTATGCGAATGGCGATATATACGATGATGTCCACCGTTTAGCGAGAATTTCTACGGCGAAGTGCGCTCCAAGCGGCGTGTTGGGCGATCGTGATGGGTGGGCGCGAGTCCAATTCTTCATTGGCGATCCTCGTAATTGCTAATACACCCAGAACACACCTTAAGTCCTTAAACACTTGGATGGGATGGTTAGAGGTCTCTTTCATTATAATAATAAAAAATAGTTTTATCATATTTTTACACTAAATAAAGCATATACAAACGCATTTATTTAAAAATGTTAAATTTAAGATATTATACAATAATGAAGAGTCCAGTCAAAAAAGACATTAATGAGTAGTTAATAAATTTTTTATTTATATATTGACTGTCTTTTTTTTTTTGGTGATAAAAAGGCCAGAGGCCCAAAACAAGGAAAAGGGCAGAGGCCCAAACAACACCTAGCAACTAGCTGTTATAACCAGCCGGGGAATTGGTAAACACACAAAGCGGTTCTTTCTAAAAGTTTAGAGAGATAAGGTCCACTTTTGATTGTGAAATATCTAAAGGGGTTTGGTTGGGTATTAACTCAAGTGTAAGATTTAAGTTGTTTATTATCCAAAGAGTATTGTGTGCTGTCGACTTTACACTAGTATAGGTGAGAGTACTGGGTATTACATGATAAAGGTTCAGTTTGTCCAGATATTGATCTACTGTGTTCTTCAACTGTTACATTGAGTTATTGAATTTTCCTTTGGTACAAAGAGTCATTAATGATCCTGCTTGGGTGGTAAGAGTTTGTTTTTCTCATTTATCATAAGTAAAAGCTTTCAGCTTTGAATCTATCGAGTCAAAAATCTCAAAATACAAAAACAGTATGTTTCATAGAGTTTAGTAGAGTGAGTTTACATAAGTTAGCAAGAAGTAATTACAGAAAACAGTTTATAGAGTCTGTCTTGTTACTTAGAATCTGTCTTGTTTCATGGTTCAGAATATATATTCAAAATCAGCTTGTATCATGAGTTGTGAGAGTAATTTATCTTCCATAATCTTCCCTGTTTGAATCTTGATACTTTTTCCTGAAAATAGTAAGAGCAAAAGAGCATAAGAGCTAAAGAGCATATAAAAGAGCAAAAGTTGCAAAGAAAGAGCAAAAGAGCAAAAAAGAGCAAAAGTTGCATATAAAGAGCTAAAGAGCAAAATATTTTGGTGTTTACGGTCTATAGGTTGAGATCTACTTTGTTCCTATGGCTCCTCAGTATCAAAATCAAATTCACGAGGATGAGAGATGACCTTATGCGGGTGGCTGGCTCGACTTCAAAGAGCAACGTGGATCATGCCCTTAGAGCTCTTGTAGCTCAGGTTATTTCACACAAAATTCTAAACAAGAAAACAACTAGATCCATCATGTTCAAAACTTGGGATCACTACAATGATCTCAAAATAACAGATATGGGGACAACAAGTACCTTTTTACCTTTCCTTCCATGAGGATCTTTGCGAAGTTCTAGAGAGAGGGCCTTGGTTTGTTATGAATCACCTAATCGACTTACAAAGGTGGGGTGAAGGTATAGCTTTTAAAGATATTAATTTTGATTTGGTTCCTTTTGGATGCAAATTCATGGGTATCAAAGCATGAAATAAATCCTTCCAATGTTTATGTTTTATTAGAGAGAGTTGGAAGAATTGTTGAAGTTGATGATAACTTCAATTCAGGGTCAGCCTCTACTCATTTTTTGAGGGCTAGAGTGTTGATAAATGTTAAAAAACCGTTATGGTCTGGTTGTTGGTATCAAAGATCTGTTAATGAGAAGTTATGGATAGGATTTAAGTATGAAAGGCTGCAAGGGGTTTGTTTTGGGTGTGGGTGCTTTGGTCATGAGTTAAAACACTGTAATGTGCCTAGGTTAATGTCTGCTTTTGATAAGAGAATTCCTAAGTATGGTGATTTCTTAATTGGTACTAAACCTAAAGCTTTCCATAGAGTTCCCACAGGTACTAATTATCAGGGTAGTCAATCTTTTTCAAATAATCCCTACCAATCTAATACTGATAATGAGACTAGTCAAGACACTAATGAAAGGAGTGAAAATGAGTCTAGCTTCATACCTGAGAGTAGAGTGCAGACATGTAACCCAATTCTTCCTCAGCCAGATTTATCAGAGCCAACAGTTGTTCCTCCTCCTCATTCAAGAATTATCAGGAGGTTTGTTGGGAATGACTTTAAACTTCCTGCTCAATCATCTCCTCCTTATTTTGTTGAATTTCCTCCTTCTGAAGAGGGGTGGCCTGAGCACAGTGAGAATATAATACCTGCACATGTAGAAGATGCTCTCAGCTTCAAATTATCTCAAGGATTAAACATTAAAAGAAGTAGGGAAAATAAAAATTTGCTTATTTCTAGTGGGGAAAGTTCAGTGCATCAGGGGAAGGGGCTAAAAAAGCAAGAATTATTGCTGTTATAGATGGACAAATGATTATGGATGCTACTGATGTGACTGAGGAGGCGGGTCTTTCCATGCCCCCAAAGTTTCAATGACTGCAATCTCTTGGAATTGTCGTGGATTGGCAGCATCCACGACAAACAGAGAGCTTGTGGACCTGTTAAAGGTCTATAAGCCTGCCATTCTCTTCCTTATGGAAACTAGAGCCCATAAGGAGAGAGTTGAAAGAGTTAGAAGGAAGTTTCGGTTTCAGAATTCCTTTTGTGTGGAGTCTATTGGTACTTCAGGGGGTATTTGTTTATTCTGGAATGATTACTATGAGCTACAGGTTCTTGATTCATGTTCAAATTATATTCATACAGCAGCTAAAGAAAGAAGAAGTGGTTTCATGTTTGAATTTACCTTTATCTATGGTAATCCTACTTTTGCAGCTAGAAGGAATTTATGGGGTAAATTATCTAGATTGAAGCCTTTATTTGACTGAGCTTGGTGTTGTGCTGGAGACTTTAATGAGATGACTTCAGATCTTGATAAGGATGGGGTTAATGATGTTGAGCCAATAAGAATGAGGTTATTTAAAGAATTTCTTAGTGAGGCAGATTTGATGGATATGAATTTCTGAGGGAATAGGTTTACTTGGATGAGTAATCCTAGGGATGGGTTAGTTACTAGACAAAAGATTGATAGAGTTCTAGCTAAGCTGGGCTTGGAGGGTTAATTTTCCTCATCTTTGTGGCCACTTGCTCTCTCCTATTATCAATTCGACCACTCTCCTATTATTGTTAAACCTAAGCCTCCTATGACTAGTGGTCATTCTTTTAGATATGAATCTTTTGGGAAGAGCATGGAGATTATGTCAGGTGGTTTCATTGCTTGGAAGGACTCAGATGATACTGATCCTTGGGTTGCTTGGGACAAGAAGGTTAGAAAGTGTAAGAGAGAGCTTCAAACTTGGCATTCTGTCACCTTTAAGAATGCTGCTAAAGAAATCCATTCTCTTAAGGGTCAACTTCAACAGGCTCTTAATGTTCCTTCTAGGGTGGTTAATTGGGAAATTGTTACTCATCTTAGGAGGCTAATTGATAAGCTGTGGAAGCAGGAGGAACATTATTGGGGGCAGAGATCTAGAATCAAATGGCTCAACTATGGAGATAAAAATACTAAATTTTTCCATGCTTCTACTATTCAGAGAAGGGATAGAAATAAGTTACTAAGGATCAAGAATGGAGATGGTGTGTGGCTAGAGGGTCAATCTGAGGTTATGAGGGGAATTTTTAAATTCTATGATGAGCTGTATTCTGAAGAGAATCCAACTGGTATTGACACTTGTCTTCAAGTTATTCCAAAGTGTATTGATGGTTCAATTAATGATAAGTTGGAATGTCCTGTTTCCTTTGATGAGGTCAAGCAAGCGGTTTTTGATCTTGGAGCTTTCAAGGCTCCAGGACCAGATGGGTTGAATGGCCTATTTTTTCAAAAGAATTGGGAAACTATTAAACTTGATGTGTTCAATTCGGTTTGCTTGATTCTTTTACGAAAAAGATTGGGTAAAGATGTCAATTTTACTAATGTTGCTCTTATTCCTAAAGTTCCTCATCCTGAATCTATCTCCCAGCTTAGACCGATTAGTTGTTGCACATTCATCTATAAAGTAATTGCTAAGATTTATGTTGCTAGACTAAAGCCTTTTCTTTCTGCTATAATATCTCCCCAACAAAGTGCTTTTGTTGGTGGTAGATTAATTCAGGATAACTTGGTCATTGCTCATGAGGCTTTTCATTCTCTTAAAAAAAAGAATGGGAATACAGGGAATGGTATTGCTCTTAAATTAGACATGAATAAAGCCTATGATAGAGTTTAAATCGGGAGTTTCTTAGAAGAGTCTTATTGGCTTATGGTTTCTCTATTTCCTAGGTAGATTCTGACTTAGTTTTGGTTACTTCAGTTTCCTATTCTTATCAAGTAAATGGTTTTTCTTCCAGAACAGTTTTTCCTAAGAGGGGGTTAAGGCAAGGAGACCCACTGTCTCCTTACTTATTCATTTTAGTTTTTGATGTTCTTTCTAGGATGATTTCTAAAGCATGCAGTGTTGGGGATCTTAATGGTATTAAGTTAGCTAGGTCTGCCCCTATATTATCTCATCTATTTTTTGCAGACGATGCTATCTTATTTATCAAGGACACTCAAGAGGATATTTATCAAGTTATAAAGATTCTGAATTCTTTTACAAAAGCTTCTGGGCAGAAACTTAATCTCAGCAAATCTGGAATTATCTGTGGGAGTAAGGTCAGCTATGAGACTAAGATGGCTATTGCTAGAATTGCTAACATTCCATTATGGGTTCATCTGGAATGTACCTTGGTATCAAGAGTGGGGAGGTTCTAAGGTGCAAGGATTGTCTTGGATTAAAGATAGAATAACAACTAAGATGGGAGGTTGGAAAAGAGTCCGCTAAATCAAAGTGGTAAAGAAATTCTGATTAAAGCAGTGATTCAAGCTATTCCAACATATATCATGTCTATATTACAACTTCCAAAAACTTTTTGTGCCTCTCTTACTGCTGCTGTGGCTAGATTTTGGTGGCAATCCTCATCTACTACTAGAGGTATTCATTGGAGAAAGTTTGAGGAATTGTGCTCTCCTAAGCTTATTGGTGGTCTTGGTTTCAAGGACTTTAAAAAAATGAATTCTGCTATGCTGTCAAAACATGTGTGGAGAATAATTAAGGAGCCTAATTCTTATTGGGCTACAACTTTGAAAGCTATTTATTTTCCTCAGTGTGACTTTTGGCATGCTAAGGTTGGTAGAAATGGATCTTGGGTTTGGAGGAGCCTGTTGCATGGTAGATCACTGATTTCTAAGGAAGCAAGGTGGGATATTGGTTCTGGTAGCAGTGTTGATATTGCTAAAGATAGTTGGTTGGCTTCAGGGGAAAAAGCAATTTTGTTGCCCACTTCCTCTTTGTCTAAGGTTAGTGAATTGATAGATAGTTCTCATAACTGGGATATTTCTAAGCTTAAAAATAACCTTCAACCTAGGTCTGCTATTGAAGTTCTAAAAACTCCAATTTCTTTGTCTTCTTCTTTAGACTGTTTAAGTTGGCCTCACTCTAGTGATGGTAATTTTTCTGTTAAATCAGGGTACAGAATGCTAATTATTCCTACTCAGGTTAGTAGTAATGCTTCCTCATCTAGTGGAATTCCTATTGATGTGTGGAAAATTGTTTGGAATGCTAAAGTTCCTTCTAAAATGAAACATTTCATGTGGAAAGCTCTCCATAACTACCTCCCTACTAGAGATGCATTATTCAAGAAGAAAATATCTGGGTCTCCTAAATGTCAATTTTGTAGGCGAGCATGAAACAGTAGAGCATCTTCTTTTATTGTGCCCTTGGACTCAACCTCTTTGGTTTGGTCTACAAATTGTCCATCCCCCCTCTCCTATTGGGTTATCCTCTTTTGTTGTTTGGTTTCTAAACACTTATTTTAGTTTTTTACAAGATTCAGAACATAAGCTGTCTAAACTTATCTTTACTCTATGGAATATTTGGAAAACAAGAAATGAGGCAATGTTTAATGAAAAAATTCCTATTCCTCTAGAGGCTCTATATAGGATTAAAGCCCTTTGGTCTGAATTCCTTTCTGTGTCTACTAATCCTAATCCTGTCGTCCCTTGTTCCCCGATCAATCTAGCTAACTCTGAATTAGCTAAATGGAAGCCTCCTTTGGGGCTTGCTACAAAAAATAATTGTGATGCTGCTTTTAACAAAGCAACATGCACAGGAGCTATAGCAGTTATTTGTAGAGACTATCAAGGAAGAATACTTACTGTTTCCCACAAGAAGATTTTTGCAAGATCTCCTCTTGTTGCTGAAGCTATTGGTGTTAGGGAAGCTTTCTCTACTGCATTGGCTCTCCATCTTCATCTTCCTTTGATTGAATCGGATAACCTTCAAATTATGCTGATTATGCAAAAATAATAAAAATAATCGAGAGATTAGTGTTATTCGAAAGATATTGAAGAGTTCAAAGAGAAGATAGGGGGTAGTACTTTCACCTGGACTAAACGGGATGGTAATAAATTAGCGCATGAGGTTGCTTCTCTTGCTTCGAAAGGATTACTTCTCAGCAACTGGACTTCAAGACCTCCAGACTCGATTCGTAGGATTATGGTAGAAGATTGTAAAGTTTGCTTTGAACCAGGCGCGTTGAGGTTTGGAAGTTTCTCAAGTTGATTTCTGCTGATTCTCTACAATCAATTAGAAATTGTGATAGCTGGATTTTCTATCAGAAATTGGGTGTTGTGAAATTTGGTTGTGATTGAATCTGGGTTATCGTCGCTTCGTTTGATTTCTAGGGTTCTGAGGTGGGAGTAGTTGACTCTCGATATCTCTTAACGTTGGTGATTAAGCCGTGTTTATGTCGGGTTAGTGGTTAGTGGTTTGGGCTTATGGTTTTGCCGCTCTTGTTGAAATTTGTGGGAACTATATTAGCTTTTGTTGTTATTAGTCAGTGTGTGTTTTATTTTGATGCTCCCAATTAAGTTCCTATGCTTGTATTGGTTCTTTTTGGGACATCACATTCTCTTTGTTGTATTTGGTTGGGGCGCTTGCCCATTTCTATGTGTCAGTACAACTTGACCAAAAAAAAAAAAAAAAAAAAAAAAAAAAAAAACCAGTAGGGTGTTTTTTTTATACCCCCACCATATCCCCTTATACCCCCACATAATATGATATCCCCAAAATTTTGAAATGTATTTTTTTTAAAAAAAAAGCCAATCGTATACATGTATTTGGCACATATATACGATGAGACCATTTAACCCATCGTATATATGTCCTAAAAATGTATATACGATTGGCTGCGTATGATGCAATCGTATATACGTTTTTAGGACATATATACGATGGGTTAAATGTTGCCATCGTATATATGTCCCAATTACATATATACGAGTAATTTGTTTTTAAAAGTGTTATAAAAAGGCTACTAAAAATTCATTAAATAGTCAAAACTAATCTAAAAAATTATAAAAACACCACTAAAAATCTAACAAAATCAAAATAAGGCTATGCAAATTTTTTTAGATTTTTTGGAGACTATGAAAAATTTAAAAAAATCCTAAAAAATAGTAAACGATGGAATTTGAGATTTTGAGGCCGTAGTCCCGTAAGAAGTTTCTTCTACGGGAGTCATGCTCGGTGATTTTTTTCGGATTTAATGGCTGTAGTTTCATTATGATCCGAGTAGTTTGCCCAAAAACCGATTTTTTTGCCTAAATTATTCGTTCGACGTCTAACATCGTCACGTGTTAACGAACTACACGCTATATTAATTTTTATATAGGGATCGTATATATGTTCAAATGAACATATATACGACCCTATGTTTTTGCCCATCGTATATACACCCCCAAGGCATATATACGATTAGGGGTGTTCGCGGTGCGGTTTGGTTCGGTTTTGAATTAATTATTTTGTTGTAATTTTTAAATATAGCATAACATAATGGATTGTTTGTAAGTGAGTCAAAGAATTAATTGGATTTGTGTAACACCCCCTTTCTAAATACTACTAATTAATCTATTTAAAATCAGAGTTTTCAAAAACTTTCCACGCACCTCAAAGAGAGTGCTACATTTTCATCAAAACAACATAAAATAGCATTTAAAAACTCAACACAACTAGTGTGTGATATATAGCACATTTACAATGGGGCGAACCCTCAAAACATTTTGTTTAGTTATTTACAAAATCCTGAATATGATTTACCAGCACAGCGGAATATCAACAGTTTAGAAGTATTTAATACTTCAACAAATATCAGACTACATACATCAAGATACAAAACTAGCGACTAGGACACCCCGCCCCCGGTGCTACATATCAGAGCATGACCAGAACCAGACTACTTCATTTGCTATCACCTGCAGGTTGTCGACATGAGAAGCAACACGAAAGCAGTAGGGTGAGTCTCTTTACATAAATAATAACAAGTAGGATAAGCCTTATATTAGGAAAGCAACTAATAACACCAATCCACTACAATTAAGGCATTTACCATATAATTATAACACCAAGGAATAATAATAATGGATCAATCAAACATCACCAAGATTCCTTAAGACAGTATGAGTGTATGCATGTATGCAATATGCATGTGGATCCATCATCATCACTTTGCCCGAAGCCCTCGTCTTGGCCGAAGCCCTCGTCATTTTGGCCGAAGCCCACATCGTCGCTGAGTATGCATGATTTATGTGACACCATGACAATGCATCACAACACAATAAATTTATCACAACAATCATTAACTCATCACTTAATCATCTCCACAACACAACTCGTCGCTTTGGCTGAAGCCTACCCATCGCTTAATCATCACCACAACACAACTCGTCGCTTTGGCCGAAGCCAACACCTCATTTATTAAATTAAATCTCACACTAAGAATTAAATCCCACCTAAGGACCAAATCACCCCCTAAGACCTTTTCCACTCCTAAGGACCATTTTGACTCACCAATGATTAATTTAATACTTAGGGACTATTTTGGAAATCAAGGGACTATTTTTGAAAATCAAGGGCTAAGACATCACTTAGAGGCTAAGTTGGCACTTAGGGACTAAAATAGCACTTAGACACTTTTTGGACACCAATAGGACTAAACGGTCACCTAGGGACTAGACAGTCACATAGGGACCAAAACAACATATTAAAAGTACCAATAGTGCATAAGGGCCAAAATAACATTTTTGGGGACTAAAAAGTTAAGAGGGACCAAAACAGTATTTTTGACACTTTGGGGAACATTGGCAACCCCCGCACAAAGTGCTGGATTTCTACAGCATTACTCCTACTTCGGCAAATTATTTAAAATAACAAACGACATCGAAAAATTACAAAAGATCACTCATTGGAAAGCCCTCTGAGTGTAGTTTCCACCTATGTTTTTAGTTTTTCAAAATAAGTGTCCAGTTGGTACAGTTTTTCAAAACACTACACTGAGGTACCAAATTCGGACAGAACGTTTTACCCAACTTGCAACCAAATTTTCTTTCCCATTTCTTAATGAAATTCAGTGAAATCAGTGCCTATTTCGTATAGAATTAAGTCTATTTTTCAATGAAATAAGAATCATTCAAAAAGGAGTTCAATTGAGCACACAAAACCTGCAAAAACTGAACCTACTCCCAATTTGACTCTAGAAAATTGACCCGACTTTGGAGACTCATAACTGGAGCTACACAACTCCGAATTTAACGAAACCAGTGCCAAAACGACCGGCTTTAAGTCTATTTTCAAAAACAATTAGCTACGTAATTTTTGGACCAACCAAACAGTACCAGTTTGAGAAAACCGAAACAGTACTCTGAAAAACACACAAAAACCATAAACAAGTGAAACCCAATTAAAAACAACATTCACATGTAGAACACCTAGCCACCACTAACACTTCAACAACACTTTTATTCAACAATTCAACACTCACTTAGGCAATTAATCCACATCATTAAATCATCATATTATCATATTTCTTCATATTGAAGCATTTTATCAAACACTTAGCATGCACATTTAACAACACATATAATTCCAACATCAAGCATCATGGTATCACCAAATTAATTACCAATACAACAACAAACATAGAATCAACACAAAACTCAACCAATCAAATTATTCCTAGAGCTATTCCACACATAACACCTATCTTACAACTTATTATAGATGTAAATGAGAGCCCCCTAACCTTAAAATTGAAGAACTCTAGTGCTCTCTCCTTCAATAGCACAAAAACCACCAAACTAGCTTCCCCAACAATTTGAGCTCCAAAACCCCATTCATGGAAAAGAGGAAAATACACAAGATTAGTGTAAGGAACTTATACTAAATAAAGGAAGGAATATGGAATTGATTGGTGCCAAAATCACTCACCCAAAGCAAGAAGAATTAATTTTCCTTCCCTCCCCTATTGCTTCAGCTGTGCGCTACATCTTCAGCAGCCCCCTCCTTTCTTTTTCTTTCACTTGTTCTAAATGAGGCTAAAGGAACCCTACCCCTAGTTATGTATTGACTTTGGGCCTATTTAGTGGGCTTGGGCCCTTTATTTACACCCCTTAAGTACTTCACACATCCTCCCTAGATAAATAAAATACTCCCCACTTAACTAAAATACTCACCACTTATTTACCACACCTCACTCCTTAATTTAATTAATCGCCCTATATTTATTTTAATATAGACTACTTAAATAATCACTTAATTAATTTAATTAAATAATCGCTTAATTGAATTAATTAAATAATCACCTGATTAAATTAGTTAAATACTCGCCTAATTAATTTTGGGGTGTTACAATTTGGGTTAGTAAGTGAGTGAGAGTTGGGTTGTAGTTGCATTTGGGTTAGTAAGTTAGTAAGGAAGGTTGTAATTCAACAAGCCTTAGTGTTTCTTGCGGTTTGGTTTGGTTTGGTTTCGGAAATCAAAACCGCGAACCGAACCGAACCGCGCGGTGCAATGAAAAAATAACCGAACAAAACCGATCAAAAGCAGTTTTTTGCGGTATTAATATATAATGGGATTTCTTATCAATATTTAGATAAAATATTATATCAAATATTTTAATAATTCTATAATTTTTACAAGGATAATGTATACTCGTGCATCCTTGCGGAGTCAAATACACTAGTTTTTGAACAAAGGTGTTCGGAATTCATGTGTAAGTGATTAGTCTCACATCACTACAAAAAAAACATGTATTAACGAAAGATGTTAACGAGGGACTGGGAGTCAATCTCTAAAATTGACGTCAGCGAGGGAATTTGCGAGGGAATGTGGCCTGTCGTTTCAAGTTGACATTAGCGGGGGAATTTGGGACATTAGCGACGAACTAGTCCCTCCCTACAAGAGGGTAGGAATTTGAAAAAAAATAGCACACTACTCGAAGTGTTTAGCGACTGATTTTGGTCCCTCTCGCAAACTGCTTTTGACGGTTGCAGATCTTGGGAAGAGCAAAGGGGCTTAGCGATGGACTGTCCCTTGCAAATATCGTCGCAAACCCCACTTAAATCCCTAACCAGAAATGTGTGTGCTCAATTCTCCCTCACTCTTCTCTCTCCATTCACTACTCCCTCACTCTTCTCTCTCACCTACCGAACCATACTCTCCTCTCTCATTTCCACCACCACCACCATGAAATGTCGCCCTCTCTCCTTTGCTCTTCTCTCTCTCCTCAACCACATAACCTCTCTCTCTCACCAAAGCTCTCCCTCTTCACCACCATCGGAGCTCGCCCTCTTCACCACCAACAGAGCTCTCCCCCTTCACCACCGGAGCTCTTCCTTTGGAGGTTTTGATTTTGATTTTTTATGAACTTATTTTGTTAGAAGCTATATGATTTGGGTAGTATTTTAGAAGCTATATGATTTGGATATGATCTTATTTTTGAGTGATTGTGGTTTGAGTAGGGTTTTAGGTTAGGGTAGGGTTTTAGAAGAACAAAATAGGATTAGGATTTGTAAAAATTGTGTAGGATAGAAAATTGAAATTGAAATTGAAGTTGTATATTGAAATTAATGTTTAAATTTAAGTTGTTTTTTGATTGTTTATTGAAATTAATAGTGAACTGATTTATGTTTTTTTGCTTGAAATTGAAATGGTTTAAGATTGAAATTGATTGATATTTAATTGTAGAATAAATTGTTGTTGTTTTAAGTCTCACTACCGCATCGGAGTGTGCACCGTCACCGGACCGCCACGAGATCGTTGGATTCTTTTTCTTTATTTAGGTGGACCATAGAGAACGACTTCCAAATTTTGATGTAGGGATTTTCAAGTAGTTTTGGTGTTGGTGTTCTTGTGTATTGGATGATATTTATTTATTAATATATCATTATTGTTCTTATTGATTTAATTTCTTTAATTTATTCATAAATATATCATTAATGTTGTTAGTTTCACATTTTGTTTCTCTTCTTTCATAGATATGGATTCAGGGGAGGTTCGACCCACCGAGCGTGTCTGAGGGAAGTAGATAGTGGTCAATGAACCTCCCAAGAGAGGCGTCATCTTTTGAAGTTGTTTATGCGTTGCAAATCTACTTTTTTCTAGATTAGGGTTTTGGATTTCGATATGCTTTTCTTTTAGATTAGGGTTTTCTCAGTCAGGATTGTTATTTATTCTCTCATTTCTGCTTAAAAATTTTATTTCTGTGATATGACTTTTTTTATTAGTGTTTTCTAATAATCTGTTTTAGTGTTAGGTTTTTATAAAAGTTTTGTTTTTTCGATTTTAGTTTTTCGTTAACTCTTTTGCTTTCACTTTCAGTTATTTTCTATTTTAGTTTATTTCTGGTTTGGTATTTTACTAGTTTTATCTTTACTAATTTGACCCTGTTTTTTATTTTCATGGATGCTAAACATGGTGAAGTTGGTTTCTTTGTCTTGTGGAGCACGAGCAACTACGAAACTACCAAACAAGTTGGAGATTCACTACTGTGGCTCTTTAATATTTACATCTTGTCCCTCTTGTGTTGATTTATAACACTTTGCTTAACACTTAATTATATGAAAGTATGCTTCAGCTGTAATTCGTTTATGATAGTGTGAACACTATGATAAAGCTATATTCTGTAAAGTAAATAATACATACATATGAATACATATAGTGTTCATATAGTGATCAGAATATAGTGTTATAATAGTGTTCAGAATATATATGTATTCTTTACTATATATGTATTCATAGTGTTTTTTTACTAATATGTTGCTATTGTATTAATTGTAAAGCTCATACTTAAAAGTCTGCTATCATTGTTTTGATTCGTATCAGTGTACTAGTTGAGATGACAAATCTGTTGGATTGTTCACTTAGGGGATACTGAACCACTTGAAGTTATTGCATAAGTGCTATGACTTATGTCAGACTTATGTTATTTTCTTTGCAGCCATTGTTTCCTGGAGAGGATGGGGTTGATCAGTTGTTAGAGATAATTAAGGTAAAATTTCTTGTGTTTATCTTGAAAGTTGCTTTCATTGGTTTTTGGATCTTCAATCTGAGTGTAATTATGTACTTTATATTGCTTATCTTGAAATTTGATATTCCTTGCAGGTTTAACTAACAACCGTTCATAATCAAAGCAAGGGCGTATGCTAGTTCTAGAAAAGAAGGCGCCAAAGTTTGAAACAGAAGGCTGTCAAAAAAAAAGTTTGAAACAGAAGGATGCAAATAAAAGTATGTTTCTCAGAAAAATTGTTCTGATTGTACTGATATATGTCTCTCATTTTTTTAGAGTTTGATTTGGATACTATTAAGTTAGCTAGCTAGTTTTGGTTCAAATAGCTAGTTTTGGACAAATTAATTAGATGATGTAACTTGTTAGCTATTTTGTTTTAGTTCATCTTATGTTGACATATTAGTGCATTTGGATATAGAGAGTTTGTTTTGGTTATGTATTGTAATTTGTTAGCTAATGAATTTGATTGGATTGTATTGGCTGCATATGACTAGGTAAATTGTAGATATAAAAAAGAAAATACACAAAAGCGAGAAAAAAATTAAAAAAAAAAAATTAGGCAATGGGTAGCTGATAACTCTATTTTATATAGAGTTATTCATCTATTTTTACTTAGGTTATTGTTTATTTTCAAGTACATTAATATATAAATATAGCTTATTTATTAAGAAACAACATTTTAGAGATCCAAATGATTAGGACAAGTAACTAGGCATAAATACACATATCTTGTTAGGTTTGATGTTTTACATTCGGTCAAAGAAGCTGCGGGAGTGGAAACACTGCCAACACTAGGAGTGAAAACACTGCCAACACTAGGAGTGGAAACACTGCCTACACCTGCAGAATCTAGCAGTTTGCACCAAAACATCCAAGGACCATTTTGATGCTTCCACACTTGAATTGTGACGTCATGCCTAGTCACCTGGAGCAGAGCCACTTGCAGAAGTCGGCGATAAACATAAAAATCAAGTTGCAAGGCTCACTTATCTAAAGAGACATGTGGCACTTCTCCAATGGACCACACCTTATGTTATACATGCAAGCGACCACAACTGAGCTATTTACTTCATTGGTTGTCTGATTTTATCCAATGTTGGTCCCCTCAGTTGAATCTTACGCGCCTAAGGAAACCCCTCAAGGGAGGAAAGCTTCCAAGCCTATAAATAGAAGCCATATCTTCACCTACAAACAATCCTTCATCCTTCATTTGTATTTCTTCATTTGTTTCTGAAATGATCACTTAGTTTTAGTTTAGTTTAGTTTTAGTTTTTCTTTACGTTTCTAAAGAGAAGGAAGGTAAGGAGGTGCTTGACAACCACTCCCTTCACTTCTACTTGAAGGAAACTTGTGTAAGGAACTCATATTGTACTTCAACTTGGGAAACTCATGCAAAAGATCTTCTATTCGAGTAATCTCTCTCCTTTTAAGTTCTTTTGCTATATTACTCATTTGATTATTCTCTTTTTGATTTTCTCTATTATATAATGAGTAACATGAGCTAAATTCCCTTAAGTTGAGATGTTATAACCTTGTAATGAACTTCTAATTATGTTATTATGATTTATGTAGTGTATGCATTTTAATTCTTGTGTGATACTTCTTTCAACACTTATTCTGGAATTGATCAATTTGGAATAGGTAAAACTTGTGGCAGCAGACATGGGTCACATTTATGAACTCAAGAATTAATAGGAATGAGTGTTTATAACAATAACTTGTTAAACTAGCTTTAATAAGAATTGCTGTTAAAACCATGTTAAGTCCTAGACATAGGATAACATAGTTCCTAGGTGATACAGTGGGAGGTTAAAAATACAAGAGTGAACCTACTTAGCAAATTGGATCATTGTTAGGAGGCGAGAGAGGAATTGACTACTCTTTTCTTTACTGTAAAAAACAAAGATCATAAGAGCTTGTAATGAAACTCTAAAGAAAGTGCTGGAAACACTACATACTCCACTATAACACTTAAAAGTAAATTACTTGGTGAAAACATCTCAACTACTTTATCTAACTGATTCCTTACACTCTTTACTGTTTATATTGTTTTTACTTTGAAAAACTCCAAACCAAAATAGTGCATAGTGTAGACACACTAAGTGTACACTCTGAATATACAAAGCTTTTCAATACATAATCCCTGTGGGTTCGACCTTTCTTATCACTTTATTACTTGTGTTACTATGTATACTTGCATATATTTTACCACACCAGTAGCGCTTTTTAGGAAGCGCTGCCTATCTGAGGCGTGTTTGGGCAATGGTTAGCGCTTTTTAGAAAGCGCCTATCGAGGGCGTGTTTGGGCAATGGGTGGTGCTTTTAGGAAGCGCGCCTATACGAGGGCGTGTTTGGGCAATGGGTGGCGCTTTTGGGGGGCGCGCCCATTGTTGGAGTGGAATTACAGCGCCACGCTCAATAGGCGCTCAAAAGCGCTGCACATGGATGAAAAAAAGCGCTGCCTATATACTAATTCTATTGTAGTGAAAATCAAAATTAAACGTTTAACATGATAGAGCAGTTTATTAGAACAAATGTATATTTGGGAAAAGGGAGAATTCGTGTTTTCCTTCTCCCATAGATATTATCCTGTTGGGAAAACCAACATAGAGAAATAAAACACAAGCGGAACACAAGAATTTAATGTGAATAACTCCAAAACCGGAGAAAAACCATGAACCTTTGTTTAATGACAATCAGAGAATAACACTATGGGAACATTTTTACAACACATAGACCTCTCTCAAACACCCCATGGTCCCAGTACGTCCACACTCTCTAAAACAAATATTTAACTACTTCTCACAACACTCTAAAACAAGAGTATAAGAGAAAAAATAAAGTCAAATACAACTTAAGGTGTTTACGATTGGTGTATTTTGTAAATGAGAACTGGAGCCCATTATATAGCCTTGGTCTCCCTCTTCATTCACAAAACTAAGCAATGTGGAACTTTTTCAAGATGCTCAATTCCAATCAACTCCAACAATCTCCATCTTGATTGTAATTGATCCATGAGACATCTTCCGCTTTCATAGTCTACATTGACAATCATAGTTCAAAAAAACTATCATACTCCACCATAGAGAGTATGTATACTTCACTTGAAGCTAAACCACTTCAATAATTAATCCATGCAAAAAGTCATCGACATAACTTCTTCAAGATGCTCAATAAACCTAGTGGTTCCTTACCTCTCATTACTCCATAAAACTTAAAGAGACCTAAGTGGAATCTCAAAGCTCTGATCTGTTCCACAATATTTGCTTCAGAACATCATGCATGCATGTAATGAATGATATTGGAACATTCATGACAATTATAGTTCTAACTAACAAGACTGACTACATAAGATCAATGTCATTCTGACACAGTTTTTAATTGTTCAAGGGCAAACTTTACGAGACAAAGAAGTAATGACCCCAACATAAATAATTGCTGACAAATATTCTAAGACGTTGACATCTGCTAACAACAAATGTTCTTCCATACACACGAATACCATACTTAAAGGGAAAGATTATCACCTATAATTAAGAAGATAAAACGTTTATTGTATTATTATGAATAAAGGTTTCTTAACCAAAACATCTTTATGGGCACTCAAATTATGCCTCACAATTAGAAGCAATAAGCCATGTAGTTTTACAATTGTATAATAAAAAGGAACTAAAATAATACATCTGATGAATCATATCATCTTTGGAAGCTGCTCATAATTCAAATTATTTCTTTGGTTGAGGATGCATGAAACTGTCCCAACAGATCACACCTTAATTCCCCATCTAAATCATATCATCTAACCATCAATCTGCATATCATCATCAACAACCACTTTACTTCCCCACCTTCCTTCAGACTCCATGGGCTCTATAACCTTAACAGACCCATCTGACAGTCCAATTGCAAATTGATTGGGTTCATGTGGATGTGCTGCAATAACAAGAGGGTATACATTTTGGCTGCAAAGAAAAAAAACAAATGAAAGATGATTTAAACAATAGGGTATATTTCCTCTCAATACAAAACCTCTCAAGTAAGTTTAAATACACAAAAGAAATAGTTTGAAAACCTGTTTGATGAGATCTGATGAAGGAATGCAGATGAAGCTATACGACAACTAAGCTTAAGTGTGTTTGAATCAAACACTCCAATATTCCCATTGGTGAAAGTAGCATAAACTAGCTGGCCACTACAGGAAAATGTTGCAGAGGATATGGAACTAGACAACCCATCTTGTGGCATCCACTATATATAGTACAAATATGAATATGTTATAAGATGCTATTTTAATTTAAGACAGAAAGTGCAAAATATGTTTTAGGGGTGTGTAAGTTTTTTTTACAAAAGAAAAACATATACTGCTAGTTGCTTACCTGGAAAATCAATTCCATTTTTGAAGCATCATAGATTGCTAGCTGAGTTGCATGGCATACCAACAAGGTTATTTGATTAGTATGAAATTGCACTCTAGTATCACCAAGAGGTGCATTTCCAGCTGGCAGTTGGATCGATAGTGATTTCTTCTTTTCCCATGAGTCAGTGCTCCAGAAGAAAAGCTATTGTGTCCATTGATTTTTTTTTTTTAAAAAAATAGCAAACATTTATAAGTGTTGAATATTAGGGTACTTAGAATCTATTACAAGAAGTTAGCCGAATCCAAACAAAATACAGCAAAAATAACCAAAACTACACTACAAGTATCGGGGCCACCCGGTCTCAAAAAGCAATCCACATAGAGTCAATCGTTTTAACTGTTATTCTAATAGAACCTAATATTCTAATAGAACTTATGGTTAAACATACCTGAGCATCAGCACTTGATGAAACCAAGATATTCAGTTGACATGAAAAAGCTAAACCAGTAATGTGCTTTTGGTGACCCTTTAATATATGTTTGACCTAAGGGAAGGGAGGTCATTATGTGATTCTTGAAGCAATCAAAATTTAAATTTAGATATACTTCAAAACATTACCTCTTCTTCTTTACTATAGTAAATATGAATTTCTGAATCTTTCGTTCCAATTGCAACAATGTTATTGTCTTCAGGGTGAAATGCTAGGAATGATGAATCAAATGGAGGTAACAAAGAAGTTGTGATTTTCTGAAATTCAACAATAATGTGTCACAAATCACAAATAATAAGATATATCTAGAGAAACCCTACGAGAGATTTTGCATTGATACTTAAGATTGAAGACGTGTACAATGTCTAACACTAACACTTCAAATCACTTATCTTTTCTCAAATTACTATAAATATCTACGTGTTTGTATCTCTGTCGTGTCCAGTGTTTGTTTGTGTCGGTGCTTCGTAGAGGGCACAAAATATATTATCATACAAAAACTGTCGGCTCACCTTAAATGTCAACATGTTGAATAGTGAAAGTTTTCCTCCAGACGTTGACATAACATAGTAATCATTTTTCGAGAGTATGACACAAGGACAAAATGCTTCAGAGTTTATTGGGACATCGTTGGTCATCAGAATCCCACTATCTGGACGCCAGAGTTGCGGAACAACACTTGTTGAGGCCTTTTAAACCAATAAAAGAAGAGTCAGTGGGGTAACCAAATACATGCATGCATATATGTAACAATTATTAGATTTATTAGGAAACTAGTAACTAATAATTAACTAAAATATATAAAATTCAAATGACAAAAACATGGATGTAGAATATTCATGTAGGAATATTGAATCTAAAGTATAGAGTATGAGTTTATCATTATACAATCACCTTTCCACTAGGATTTAGTTCATTACAACTCCATTTCCACAACTTATGAATTCCTTCTAAGCTAAGAGCCAGAAGGCCATCCCCATAATTTGTGTAAAGAAGATAAGCCACCTTGATAAAATAAACATATTATACGATCATGAAATTATTGACGTGTAACAAAATATATAAATTAAACACCCTATACATAAAAGGAAAGGTTAACGAGAGTACCTTGTTGATGGGAGTCATACTCTCATCTGGAATATTAAGTGTTTGACACTGAACAAGATCAACTATTTCTGTCAATTCTCTTGCTTTCTCTACATCATCCAAAATTGGTTTCTTCTCCATGCTCGTAACTTCATTCTGAGATGAATAACAAAATGATTTAACTAATTAAACACATAAATGTGAAGTGGAGAAAACGGTGCCTAGATGCTAATATATTCAATTGACAAAAATGTCGTTGATCTCAAATAAAAGTCAATGTGTTCTACATGGTGAATTATGGAAGATAAAAACCTTTGACACAGTAAGTGCATTAGGTGCTTCACAAGGCTGAGTTTGGATAGCACTCAAGTACATGAAGCCATCCCTATTACCAAGGACTCTCAAACCATTATCTTGTGTAGTAACAACAAGTAGATTTCCTTTCTTATTAAACTTCAAAAGAGGGAGACTCTGAAAAAAAGGCAACAATATCATGTCAAAAATATTCATAACAATGCATCAAAATATTCTTATATATATATATATATATATATGTGTGTGTGTGTGTGTGTGTGGAAAATACAAAGACTACTCACGGGAAGACCACCATCAGCATATGTAGTAGTCAAAATATTGATATTATCGACATCCCAAAACTTAATTTGGTTATCTTCACCAACAGCCAAAAAGCGACTCTCTGCTATGTCAAATTGTACAATGCCAGAAGATCTAGACTTATTAATAAGCCCATAATATTTTGTTTTTATTGCTCCTTCACTTTCATCCCATTCAACTAGGAAAGAATCTCCATCTTTGCTTGTTCCACAAGAAAACAGTCTAAAATAGGAAAGAAAGGTTACAACTCACATTTTTCTTTTAAGTTTAAGATTTGAGTAAGTATTCAGCATTGTTCCTCATTTTCTTACCTACTTTTTTTTGAAAGGCAAACTTAGTTATATTGAAAATATAAAAATATAGTCGAGCACAAGTGGTACTCATTTTCTTACCTACTTCCATCAGCATTATAAAGCATTTTGGTGCACCAATGTCCGGGAGCATTATAGTCTATCATGGGGGTCATTTCACCATACACCCATATCTTAATTTTTCCATCAAAATCATTTGAGATTACAAACTGCACGAATATGACAACATAACTATTTTCAATCGAGCATTCACTACAATAGGTTATACAAGAAAACAATAACATCATTTTCTAGAGATTTGAATTCTCTAAAAGTCTTTTTCCCCATTTCACCTACATTCATATCTATGAGAAAATCTAGAACACTCTTTTGCTCTCTCTTCAACATTCACTTTATAATTGGTTAATATTCATTTGGGTCCCACCACTTTGGAAATGTACCCCATTAAATTAGTGATACCACATGAATTTCAACCAATAATAGATCGGGTGTTGGAGAGAGTGTTGTTAAGATTCTCTTCAAGATATATATATATATATATATATATATATATATATATATATATATATATATATATATATATATATATATATATATAAGCTAAATTAAAGGGTATTTAGCCATTTCTCTAAACGACCAACTTCTTCTAAATATTCTCTCTCATCACATTTTGCCTAGATAATAGTGAATGTAGGTAAATCATATGTCCAAAATTTTCAGCACTTATAATTGTCATCATTTTCTAAAAGTATGGTAAGGAAACATGCATTACGGCAAGCAGCACTATGATGAAAATTTACCATAATTTTTGATTTTAGTAGAAAAAAAATTCCTTAAGATTGAAAAATCAAAATAATCATATACCCTTTTAACAATTTAATGCGCCATTTCAACACTAATCAAGGGAGATGCCTTAAAATCCAAAAGTAAAAGTCCCACCATGTATGAGAGGGTTATAAAAGATTTAACCTGTACATGTTCTTTCTCGTGGGGACAAATAGAATAAACAGCTGCTTCATGACCTTCAAAGTTAAAAAGCTTCTGTCCATTCAAATCCCATACCTAGAAACAATATTCTTCAAAAATTAATGTTTAAAAATACATTCATCATAATTGCAAATAATGCATAGTTGTTTGTTTATATGCATAGCTGCAATGCATGTATGACTACAAGCTATTGCAAAATGGAAACTTTTCTACCACCTTTATCAACTTATCATCTCCACAAGTTACAATCAATAGATGTTTGTCTGAATATGAAAATGCCAAGTCATTAACACTACCAACATGAGCATCAATCTGTAATGAAGAAAAGACATATTGGTCAGAAATTTTAAAAAAATAAATTTGTATTCAATTCATATCAAAATTTGATATGAACATGCCTCCAAATGCTGCTCTAGGTCCTTCGGCGCTTTGTAGACATACAAGTGAATCAAATGTTTTGTAAAAGCAACCCCTAAAAAGATGAGAAGAATATTACAAACCAGTAATAATTCAACAAATCAGAAAATAGTTGTGCATTATTTACCAACAAAATCTCCCTCCGGACTCCATGATACACGATTAATGGATACAGACGAGTCTTTCGCTGTTGCAGCCTGAAGAGAATACATATTGAAGCAAATTTTGTTGTGAATTAATTTATGCATAACATTTCCTATATCAAAAAAGCTATATAACCGTTTTCTTCTATGCTATTTGGCTAAAGGTATTTTTAAACATAAAGTCATACTATAGACAACCAAAATAATTTATGTAAAGATACAAACCTGAAATAAGTCAGAACAAGCAGAAATATTCCATATTTTGAAAGGTCTGAATATCAGCCTCTCTCTCAGCCCTACTTCCCAAAGTGAAACTTCACCATTTGCACAACCGACTGTTTCATAAATAATTTTTATACGTCAGTATAAGACTTAGGGTCGTTTGTTACAGCTTTTTTTGAAGACCAATCCTTTTTATATAAAAAATAATTATTTTTAGAAGCTTTCCATTCGTTTGTTACAATTTTTTATAAAAAAATGAGAATTTAAAAATAATCTGAAAAGTGCTTCAAATGAGAATATGTTTTGAGTAGGTTTTCATAAAAATCATTTTTTAAAGAATGGTTTTTTGAAAGAAAATAGTTATTTTCATTATGTTACACAAACACAAAACAACTTCTCATTTTTTTATACAAATTGCTCTTTTAGTTTTTGTAATTTAAGATATGCAGTCTGTATCAACCTTACCAGCAAGTAAAGAATGAAGAGAAGGGTGAAAATCCATGCTTGTCGGAGTTGATTTCATATATAAGGTGCAAAACACAGCAAGTGGCAAAGAGTCTTGTTGAGTTGGAGCAGAAACCTGCCCATGTTTAAAGTGTTTCCAATATAGCAATGACAATCAAACTATAAAGAGAAGAATATATGACAAACTACTGTGTAAATACCATATTATCAGATTTTGTAGAGGGCAACTGTATTATCTGCTGATCTTCATCTTTATTTTGATGAGTTTCCATGCATCTAAGAACAGTAGGTGCTCTTGAATGCGTTGGAATGGAGACTACAAGAAATCAAACAACTTGTGAGTTTTCCAATGTAAATCCATCTGACATCATCCCAATTAGAGGATAAGGGTGAAAAGGCATCACTATAAAATGAAGCCATCCCAACTATGCTAGCACAACATCACCTACTAAATCATTTGCATCGCCCCCACTTTGGCTAGCATAAAATTGATAATTGAAAACTAGATTACGTGACAACAAACTGACAAAGACATACCTTGACGCGAAGGGCTTGGAATTTGGAAATCTGTAGCCAAAGATGAGTGGGCAGCTGTAGAAGGATTAGCATTTGTCACATCACCTACTAAATCATTTGCATCACGCCCCCTTTTATTGATAAAAATGAAAGAAAACTAGATTATGTGACAACAACCGACGACGATATACCTTGACGTGAAGGACTGGGAATTAAGGAAGTTGTAGCGAAAGATGACTTGACAGCTGTAGAAGGATTAACATTCATCACATCACCTACCATCACATCACCTACTAAGTCATTTGCATCAAGAAAACTAGATTATGTGAAAATAATTTGACAAAGATATACCTTGACGTGAAGGTCCGAGAATAAGGGAAGTTGTAGCAAAAGATGATGGGCAGGCAATGTAGAAGGATTAACATTTGTCACATCACCTACTAAATCATTTGCATCACACCCACTTTTATTGATAAAATAATAAAAGAAAACTAGATTATGTGAAAACAAATCGACAAAGATATACCTTGACGCGAAGGTCAGGGAATTAGGGATGTTGTAGCAAAAGATGATTGGGCAATTTGTAGGAGGATTAACATTCGTCACATCACTACTAAATCATTTGCATCACGTACACACCAATTGTTTTGATAAAGCGATAATAAGAATCTATATTACGTGACAACAAACAGGCAAAGATATACCTTGACACAAAGGATTAAGTAATAGGGAAACTGTAGCAAAAGACAATTGGGCAACTATAGAAGGATTAACATTTGTCACATCACCTACTAAATTAATTGCATCATGTATGCCCAATTTTATTGATGAAATTGATAATAGAAAATTAAATTACGGGACAACAAACTGACAAAGATATACCTTGACACGAAGGATCGGGCAATAGGGAAGCTGTAGCAACATCAACAGATGAGTGAGCAACTGTAGAAGGATTAACATTTGCCATCCATCTCGTTAAATCATAAACATTACCAACTGTAGGGACTGGTGGAAATGGCTGCACATAATTAAGTAATAATGGGAAATGAAACATCCCAATGTATAAAGATTAGAAAATTATAACAATGTATTGTAGTAATGAACGTATAAAATAACTAGACAAGTGTGGTCTTACTCCAGCATGTGCTCCTTGTGGAGCATGAGATGAAGGCCTTGCAACAACTACAGGAAGAAGGGTACCAGATCCATTTGAAGGTGAACAAATATGGTCAGTTAATAAGGTTTTGATGTCCGGATTCTCATCTGGATTCTTGCAACGCTGATGCTGCCAATTCAAACTGGATAGAAAACATTTACAAGACTTAACCAATAAAGACATGATCAATGAAGCTACAAAATGATTTTGACGTGTGTGCTTGGATTCACTTTGCTAACAATCATTATGAAAACATAAAATTGATTTCTCCTCTAGAATAGAATCTAACTTGAATCTTAGATTTGTAGTTTATAATATATATACACTCTCAGATTTTGTATTCAACTCACTTTTATATGAACTCATCCATAAATAAAGTACTTTACATTCAACCCATATTATGTTTGCCCTTCAAAACAAATTTCCTTTAAAATGAATTTCAGTCAACGCAAAATCAAAGACCCAATGAAAATATTAACTGCTCAATAAATGCAAAAGTTGTGTGGATCAATATTACCTTTGATTAATGAGAGTTCGTAATCGTGATGCCTCTAATGAAGGAAAATTAAGTTTATTTCGGATCATGGGATTTGCTTCGATCAATCTTTTCAGCTCGAGCACTAGTATATTTCGAACAGATTTCGTATCAGTATAGTTTGATAACTGTTCATTTTCCCTGCATTTAATCAAATCCATATTTAAAGTACAACCAAATTTTAACATCAATTCAATTCACAGTTAGCAACATTATACCAAAAAAAAACACGCGTTTACCTAAAATTTTTCAGAGTTAAAAGATTTGTTAATTTATTGTACAAATCTTCGTCAAAATTGGAAAATTCTCTAAGATCGTTCATCAAAATTTCAACGGCCTTGGCTTTTTCATTCCTGCAGACCAACAAGAACAATTAAGCATAAGATGATGTGAGGAGTAAAAACTAACATATAAAAGCATAAAAAGTTTAACTAAAGGATTTAATTAGTATACATTATCGTTGTAAAAAAAATTACATCACCAACCAATAAAAAATCATGGTACGAATGACTATTAAGGTAGTTAAACTAAAGTCAAATATTTTTTATGACATGTCGTTTCGTGATTGGTTGCCATTATAAAAAATCTTATACGATATCCATGTATATTAATTATATCCTTAATTAAAAACCTATTTTTAAAATACAAGTAATTGAAATAAAAATAATTATTGTAAAAAACAAAATCATGATAATGATGATGACCTGTCTAAGGCTTCAAGATACTTCTGCTTCCTGATCTCAAAAAACATTTTCATTGAGAATCTATTGTCATGAATTTTAGTAAAGCCAAAGAGGTACTTCTCAACCTCATCCCACTCTCCAGCTAGAACTTTCTTTTCCAAATACTTCATGTTGAAGAAGATGCCAGATTCTTGCTCCAGCCTAAATTCCAACACAACAAAAAACAAACACATATCCATTTTCAATTTACGATACCAGATACTCACAACATAATAACAATAAAAATAAATTCGTTCAAAAAAAACAATAAAAATAATTAAATAAATAACATTAAGAAATAATGGCCTTTACTTGTGCATGGTATCCATCAATTTCTCTTCCTTGAGAAATTGAATAATGAGGGTGACTAAGTCTTTCCTCAAAGATGGCATTTTTGTAGGTGATAATAGGAGAAGACCGATGCAAGATGAAAAAGCTATCACAGAGGAAAAGAGAGAGGAAGATGCAGATATGTTTCTGTTTCACAATTTTTGTGCGGACTTATCAGTGGTTTGTTGTCTTTTTATAGAAGAAAAATAATAAGTAGCATTGCTTATCGCTACGAGGAAAGGATAGAAGGATATTGCATCTCAGTCTTTTGGAAAGTAAGTCGGTGACTATTATTATATGCTATATTTAATTTAATAAATGCAGCAGATGACGAATAAAAGAGTTCACAGCAAAATAAAAGAGACTTGAGACAATTAATATATACTTTGAGATTCTAAAATACTAAATAAATCTAAAGGGTGCAAAACGCTTTCTTTATGTTTTGTAAGTTGACTCATTTGGAAAAATTTAATGAATTGTATATTGGGTTACAAAAGTATCATTGTTTTGGAACAAAAATAAAATGTCAAAAGTATCAAACATTTGGAATAGAGGGAGTATATTAAATACATTTAATGACATAAATATTTTTTTTGACCAAAATGACATAGATATTAAATACATAAATTTATTTTATACTAGTCAAATAAAATTGAAAAAGCATTTATGAACGTATTAATTACATAAACATTAAATACATTTAATGACAAGTTGTATAAATAAAGAGTTATAATCTCCTAAAGTACTCTCCCCGTTCCACAATACATGTTGTTTTAAGGTAATTTAACATACCAAGAAGACTAATAAATTTTGTTGCTTTTGATAAAAGAATTTATCTTTTTCAATAATATCATTAACTATTTATTATTTTACTCCGCATATTTCTCTCTCCGCATTAAATAATTAAGGGTATTGTTGACAAAAGAATAGTTAATGTTGCATTGGACTTTGAAAAGGACAAGTAAAGTGAAATAAAATAATTTTTTAAAAACAACATATATTGTTTTTTTAGATAAGCAAACAACATGTATTGTGAAATAGAGTACTTAGCACATTCCATAAAATAATCTCTACAGGTGATCCACTTTATAAGAGAAAAATTATTTTTTATGTTCATCCAATAAATGATGTACTTAGTCTATAATATAGATTAGATACATCATTTATTAGATGAATCTAAAAAGTGACTTTTGTCATATAAAGTGGATCGGAGGTAATAATAAATATTGCTATCTTTTTGTATGTGTTACTCTCTCTCATACTTGACAGAACAAAGTATTTCTAACTCAAATGAGAATACTAGTCACTAAAGCATAAGATAATATTACAATAATAATTACCATAAATAAGTTCTTCAACTATTTGTCCCCAAAGTTTTTTCAGCTTCCCAAACATAGATAGCTCTTCAACTATTCTTGGAAAATTCATTAGTCCTAAACCCTTCAATGTTGAAAATTTGGGCCCCGCATTTTTAATTGCATTGGTGTCTCTAAATTGTTTGTTTTTCAATAATTTTTTGTCCTAAATTTATTAGATTAGCTTAATATATATAAATCCTTATAATAAAAGTTTTATTAAAGAGCAAAAAAATTTCTTATGACTAATTTTATTAAAATGAATAAGTATTAAAAGGGATATTCAAAAAAGTTAGTTTTACCATTTTTTATACTAAAATAAAACTCTAATAAATGCCTGTATTTTAAATTATTACCTTTTTTTTCATGAGGAATATTACCTATTTTATAAAATTTAAATTTAGAGTCTGACCACAAAAAGTTAAAGTTAAAGTTTTTTTTGACAAATTAAAATTTAAAGTATTATATAATAATGATTACATAATATGTATTTTGTTTATATATTCTTTGGCTTTTCTATCTCCTAACGCCTGTGCTGACAAGCTTGCCGCGTATGGCATTAACACAAGTGGTCTTGTCTGGTGGGACTTTCCCCCGAGCTTCATTGTTGATGACTTCTGCAGAAATAGATCTGGCCTGCCTAATTATAGGTTTACTTGATTTCTGTTTATTGCTTTTCGTTTTCTTCTGGATTATTGCTTTTGGTGTGCTGCAAATGATTGTGAGTGATTTTGGTGCCAACCTGGTTGGGATGAGAGTCACTTTAGTGATGCTTTTGCATGCCGTCTTTTACTTCCTTTGGTCTAAACTCTTTGTTATAGGAGTGCCTTTTTTCATTCTGACTGTTTTGTTCTCTTTTTTCTGGCTTTTGGTTTTTGGTGTGCTGCAAATGATTGTTAGTGTCTTTGGTGCCAACCTGGTTGGGATGAGAGTCACTATTGTGATGCTGTTGCATGCCATTTTTCAACTTCCTAGGTTAAGATTCCTTGTTATAGGAGTGTCACTATTTCCCCTTGGTTGTATTGTTACTTTACTCATGGGTTTTGGCCTAGTCCATGTGTCTCTTGTATATTTTCCACTTTTTATTAATAAATTGTAGGGGAGTACTCTTTCCTTCTTGATGGTTTTTCCCTAAGGAGGGTTTTCCATCCGAAGGTTTTAACGAGGCTCCATAAACCCTTCTTTTGCTAAAAAAAAAAAAAAAAATATCTCCTAACTAGTCAAATTTGAAAAAGTGTTTATGAAAGTATTAATTACATAAAAATGAAATACATTTAATGACATGAGTATATTTATTATCAAGGTATAAAATATTTACTATAATTATTATCGTTCTTTTTTATCAAAAGATATGGATATGGAGCCTTGTTAATATCTTTTGAAGCAAAATCATTTTTAGGGAAAACAGTACTCCTCCTAAATTGTATTGATAAAAGGGAAAATAAACAGAAAACATGGGAGAAATAGATCAATACCCACGAGAATAAACAACGTTATAACCGAAAAGAAATAAAATAATCCTATAAAAGTATACAAAAGCATCACTCACTACAAGAAAAGCTTGTTTTAGCCACCAGCAGTTGCCACGGAGCTTATTCCGTCAGTAATTTGCCACGGATTTGCGACGGCATGTGCAAAATATGTGAGCGCGAAATTTCCCGCTGGTGTTTGCCACGGGTTTGCCACGGACATGTGAAAGGACAAACATTTGCGACGGACAAGCCGTGGCAAGTCCATGGCAAAGTATTGATAAAATTAAAACACCCCGACTTAAGATTCCCATCTCTTCCCTCGAACCCTCATTTCCTCACCACTCTCACGGGAAACTAAGAGAACTCATTACTTTCTCCCTCACTCTCTCCTCCTTCGACCTCTAATCCACCACCGCGCCGGAAACCCCAATCCCTCCACCACTGCGACGCTCACCTTTCCTTTCTCCCTCTCTCCGCGCCTCAAGCCTTAAACCTCAAACCCCCAAATCCCTCCTTCTCTCATGAACGAAAACAGCGCCTCTTCTCTACCATTCTTCTTCTCTCTCGCCTCTCTCTATTCTCTTCTTAAAGGTAAGCTTTTTTCTACTATTTTACTTCTATTTGATTGAAAACTCCCAATTTTTGGTTGAATCAAAAACCCTAGGTTTATAATGCTTCTTATTTATCTTCCCTGTCCAAGGTTTCTTTAAGTTTTCTTTGGGTTTTTGGTTAAATAAAAAACGCAAGGTTTACTGCCCATTATTTACTCTTTAGGTTCATGTTGTTTCAATTTCAAGTCTCATTCTTTTGTTTTGCTTGATAGGAATTTGATATGTAAAATAAGGTGTTGCTAAATGTTACAACCATATATTGGTATGATCGTGTGTATACTAATGGATTTATGCCAAAATGGTCTATTTTTAAGAACTAATTTTGTGTGTTCTGTTAAAACCCATTAAGATGGTCGATCCGCTCAATTCAGTATCTTTGGTTCGACGATTTTGGGATTCTAGGCATTTGACATTATAGTTGTGAGGAAACAATATGGCGACTACATAAAACATGCAATGATGCGGTGTTTTAATCGACTTTTTAGCCTTGTTATCATGCTCATTCATTTGTTTTTTTTTTTGTGATCTCATTCATTTGTGTTGGTGTTATTATTTTGTACCTTGACAATTATATTAAATCTCTGTAATTGATTGTATTTATTGATTTTTAATGAGACGATATGTTATTTTAGATTAATCAATTAGAGAAGGACAAAGATGTTATTGCTCGAGCACAAGCAATTGCGAAATTTCGAGGCATCACCCGACTATCATTTTCATTGTAAATGCCCTAAACAATTTTCTTAATGACTCCAAGGTTAGAGATCTCTCTGTAGTAGTGTATCTTGTATAGTATTTTCAATAATTGCTTTTAATTTTTAAATGCTAAATTAATATTTGTATATTTTGGTCCGAACTCAAGGCTTTCGGAGAGTAAGAATCAAGCGACTTTTGCATTGGCAAATTCAAAGATCCGAGGTATTCAAATGCAATACTTATTGCATTATGACTTCATGAAATCTCTCGATTGATTGCAAAGTACATATTAAACCCATATTAGTAAAATGTGAGAAAAGTAGGTTGTCTCTTAATCGAATATTTTTGGTGTTGTCGATCTGGTTTTTGACTAATCTGTTGCATGGCATGGGTCTCAAATGCTGATATTCTTTTCATTATATGTTTTTTTGACCTCATGCAATTGTCTAGCAGGACACGATTATTCGGTCTACTCCATTTGGTGAAATTTTACAAGAGTCGAAGGTTTGATCCCGACATTGGACTTCCAAAGTAAGTATGCTTAAATTATCATTCAATTTATCTCATTTAACTTTGAGAATGTTAAGTGACTTCATTTTTTTGGTTTTATAATTCTGCAGGCCAAATGATTTTCATGATTTTGCCGAGTATTTTGTTCTTGAGGTAATGCGAGGAGGTAGGATGTGTATGAAGTTACATCTTGTGTGTTGTGATTAAATTGTTTGTGATTACATGATTTGAATATTGCCTTTAATTTTTTTGGGTCGTCAAATGTAGTTTTTATGTTTTAGTTATAGATTTTCTTTATAAACTTTTGCTTTTGATGCAAATGGTATGTGTGATGCATTCTTTTCACTTGAAGGCAATCTGTTTGAATTGCAAGGCATGAGAAAAAGGAAACACGTCAACCAAACACTTAAAGAAACCGTTAATCTTGGGTTTGACTAAGTAGTTTTGTGTAAGGCGACATATCGTTTAAGATAGTTTTAGGTAAGTTAATCACGGGGTTCGATGCGACATGTTCTACACTGTTCTATGTAACTATTTCTCTACTTCTCGATGTCGTTCTCTCCCTAGTCTTCGATGTAGCGGCCGTGCCGCTACTACCGCTTCATCGCTATAGCGTTTTGAGGTCATTGCTACACTACACTATCCGTCATTGACTACATAGATACTATTATGTAAATATAATAAATGGGGTTATTTGAAGTTTTGTTATTCAATAATAATATGTGTTCTTTATGTTAATCTTAGTTGTAAAATAACTATGTATGTCATGCATTTTTAAAGTTTCCTAGTTTACATTTTTATAGGGGTAATGGAATGGTATGAAACTAATTGATTCTCGCAATGCTACTCCATTTATCGTAAAGCAATTGTGATTTATAATTTATTTTTTGAGACTGAGTTAAAAGCATCTCCTTGTTCTGGAAATCATCTCAGATGCTCAAAAGTATATTAATTTATCATCAGAAGATAGTGGACCCAAAAGAAACCTAGATTTTAAGAAACTAAGATAACAAAGACTTGAAAATTTAGTAACATGAATGTTGAATATGCAAATCTGCTTACTGGTGTGTGAAATAAGCATGTGCAAGTATACACAGTCACAAACAAGTAATAAAGAGTAAGTAAAGATCGTTCCCACGAGGATTGACTAATTTTTAATGTGTTTGTTTAGCATAGGTAAACTAGTGTGTCTACAACTATTCAGAAATTTGTGGTTGGTTTTGGAATATAGAAAAACAGTAATTTAAATACATTGTAGAGGATGTAATTTAAGAGAGAGTTGAGATG
Organism: Oxytropis ochrocephala; assembly: GCA_020916435.1. Taxonomy (NCBI): domain Eukaryota; kingdom Viridiplantae; phylum Streptophyta; class Magnoliopsida; order Fabales; family Fabaceae; genus Oxytropis; species Oxytropis ochrocephala. Next base: position 22,190,243 of record CM037093.1, read on the forward strand.
CTTTTACCATATGAGTTCCTTGTGAGAATGTTGTCTTTGTCTTTTCGGTGCTTGAGCACACTGGTGCTTGATCACTTAGTGTAGATACATCAGTTAAGGGTGACTGCACAAGCTCAATAAACCCTTGTTTTTTTTGCAAAGAAAGGGCAAGTGTGTCAAACTCCCCTCGCCTCCTTTCAAGTGGTTCAAGTTGCTAAATACTTTCCCTTAGTAAAACCCCACACATGAACAAAGACTATGCTAATTACTTTTGAATTAGCATGGAATTTAAGTGACTTTGTGGAAAACAAATTTCTCATCAAAGACTTAAATAAACACTTGCCTTTGCTTCTAGTTCTTGAGATCTAGTTGTAAGTCAATCTCTTGTAAATACAACTCCCCCTTGTTCTAAGTTAACCTTAAAACAAGTTTAATTCAAGTACAAGAACTAGTAAGTGAGGCACCCTTTTGGACAACACAATAGTTCTCACGAGTTCATCATATGACTAGAGCATCCCAACTAAGGAATTTAGCTCATCATCGTCCACATAAAGTAATTAAACAAAGCAAGTAAAGAAAGCATTGTAAATAACTTGGAAATGTAAATTGCTTAAAAGTAAATTGCTTGAATGGACAAGTCTTGCAAGAAAGTAAATTGCTTGATTGGACAAGTCTTGCAAGAAATTAAATAACAAGAAAGTAAATAAAGAGTAAGATGAAGAACATGAAATAAGAACTTAATATTAATGAAGAACACTTGATTCTCAACTAGGAAGAAGTGAAGAATAGAGATGTCAATTCCTTCTTACCTTCCTCTTAAGTTTAGAGTAATCAAAGTGAAGTAAAAAGACTTGGAAATAAAATGAAGAACAAGATGAACTTTAATCTAAAACTACTATTGTATCTATATGGTATTGGTCGTATATATATTTTTTTTTTACAAGAGATGAAAGAGTCCTATTTATAGATGTAGGAGATTTCTTCCATGGAGGTTTTCTTTGTCTTCAAGTATTTGATTCCTTGCTTGCTTGTGAAGTATTCTTTGACCATCATGTGACTTATCCTAGTTATTTTGCAGGTGTCAATTGTTGTCACTTTGAATGGGAAACATTCCTTTTGAAGGGGTCCAATTAGTTGATGACATTTGGCTTGGTGTAATGATGATGTTTGTTGTTTTCATCCTATAGATGACTTCTTTGGTAACTTGATAATTGATTCCATGTGATCACTGAGCTAGTAGGAGGCCAGCAAGGCTCTTTAGAACGAAATCAAATTGAGGTGCTTCCAATGTGGGGTCTTGTGCTACTTGCTTCAGCTGCATGCTTTGGTGCTTAAACACTCGATGCTTAAGCACTTAATGCAAAATCACAAAATCTGCAAAAGTACTCAACAAACATATCAAACATACCAATTTGTATATAAATTGAACTTCTATCTCCTTGATAATGTATTTTATGATTTTCATCTCTTTTTATTGTATTTACAAGTTTATTGCATTGGTTTCAAACATTTATCTAAGTAAAGACTATGAATAACTCTATATAAAATAGAGTTATCACACCCCCAAACTTAACTTGTTGCTTGTCCTCAAGCAATAACAAAATAACAAGTAGGATTCTTTTGATGAAGAAGATCGATCACTCAACTCCTTTCAATCTTTCAAAATGTGATGTTCTCTTAAAAGAACCTTTCTTTCCTCAAATCTCTATGTCTTTGTGCCTTTGAAATTCATCACAACCAAAGCTATTAAAACTCTTTTATGTGCGTGTGTGATCCATTGAAATTTGATTGGCTCCAAACTAAGCAAAAAAGGTTTTCTTAAACTTTTGAAACTTTAGAAAAACTTTTGGTCAACACAAAGGTGTTTCAAAACATAGAGTAGACTCACAAGATCCTTAAGCTCTGGGGGCTTTAAGTATATCAAAGGGCTTGACATGAGTATTTTAAAACTTTTTGACTCAATGCTTCTTTTTTTTTTTTTTTTTTTTTTTTTTTTTTTTTTTTTTTGAATAAGCATCTACTAGATAAGCACTAGATGCTTCTTAAAACTTATGTTACCCTCTTCACTGACCTCCATGTGCATACTTTTTTCTTGATTTGTTTTTGTTTTTGTTTTTCAAACCAAATGCACTTTGGAACAGGATTCATTGTCCTCCTTATGCATACTTTTTTTTCTTGGTTTGCAAATCAAATGCACTCTTTTTGGAACAGTTCGGTTTAGATATTAAGCAAACATAGTTTTGACACCTTTTGATTTTCTTTTTGAAACTTTATGTGCATTGAGTACTAAGCTCCTCATTTTTGCCTTTGTTTTCATAAAATCTCCCCAAACTTATTTCTCAACACTCTTCTAAGTTTTTAATAAAACTTTGTTTTTGACCTTGGTTTTCTTAAATTCCTGTTTGTTTCCAGAAAAACTTTTCACTCAGTTTGATCCCCTTTCAAAAATCAACTTTAAAGTGTAAAAGTGATAATAACAATGGTTGTTTTTGAAGTAAAAGGACTCTTTTTCTTTTCTTTTCATTGAGGATTTTGGTCTAAAGAGATGCATCAAAATCATTTGTGAACTAGCAAGTCGATCATGCTTCAAAATCTGTACATTCCTACTATTGATTTACTTAAAAACTGTTCAACAACAGAATTTTGATTTTTGAAAATGCTTTGTTAAGTAAATCTAAAACAAAATGAAAATAAACTCTATTTACAAAAGACTTAACTACTTATCTAACATACTAACAGATATTTAATGAGATATTAAATAAAACAAGCATTAGTAGGTTTAAAATACTATATATATACCACATGCATCGAATTTGAAGTGCTTCCCCAACTTAAAATTGAGCGGTGTCCCCACTAGCTCTTAAGTTGAGATGAAAACAGGGAATAGTGTGCAAAATGGGGTGGGGGTTAACATTACATGTGGGATTTATCCATAGTAGCATTAGTTTATAAGTAGCAAAATATATAACAAAATCTTGCATAGTTAATATAGGAAAGCATGTAAAAAGTTTATCGTGGTTTTGCACCACTCCTCGATCCATTCTTTGCTCCTTGTTGGTGTTGCTTTGGGCTTCGCTTTGGTGCTTTTGGAGTTGTAGAAGCACCGCCCGTGGCCTTCACATCGGTGTCTTTGAAGGTTGTGCGGGAGTTAGTGCTTGAGCATCGATGGTTGAGCTCCAATGCTGTACCTCTGGTTCCTTTGAAATTTCAGTGAGATGGCTCCATAACTTGATCCGTAAGTCCTTCAAGGTCTCAGCAATGTCCTTGAGATCGTCTCTTCTTCTTCTTCAAATTTGCTTTTTCTTTTCTCGGTTCTTTCTCCTTGGGTTCTTTTGATCCTTCCCCTTGCGCTATTGTTTGTTGAATAGTTCTTTGCGGTGGTGACTTGAAAAATTTTGGGTGTTTCCCAATTCTTGCTTTTTCTTGATAGCAAGCTCCGTGAGCAACTAATCCTAGAATATCCTCAAGATCCTCGGTGATTACGATGGACTGATTGGCTCCTTTGTTGGTCTTTGAAGCACTTAGTCTTTGAAGCACCAGTGGTTGCGAGAACACTCGCTCTTTAGCAATCTCACGAGTAGGGACTTCACTTGAAGTTGAGACATTGGGGCTTTTGTTAGTGCTTAAGCACGTGGTGTTTGAGCACTAAATTCTCGTGCATTTCTGAAAAACACCGAAAACATCAAACCTGTACAAACATAGTTAATATTTATCAAAAAATTGATGGGTTGCCTCCCACAAGCGCTTGTTTTAATGTCTTTAATGACTGACTATCCTTTTTAGATCAAGGATTTTCAAAATGAATGGTGCTTTCAGATTGCACCATTTGCTCACCATAATACATTTTAACTCTTTGTCCATTTACTTTGAAAGTATTACGAGTTTGCATCAAATATGTCAATCGCACCATGAGAATATATCTTGACTAATTTGAATGGTCTGTCCATCTGGATTTCAATTTTCCAGGAATAATTTTAGCCTTGAATTGTACAATAGGACCAATCCTCCTTCTTTAAGATCTCTTTGTTGGATTCTTTTATCATGCCACACCTTGGTTTTATCTTTGTAAATTCTAGCATTCTCATAAGAGAAGTGCCCGAATTCTTCTAATTCATTTAGTTCTAAAACCTCTGTTTGCTGCTTGGTCTAGATCAAAATTCAGCTTTTGATTGCCCAATAGGATTTATTTTCTAGCTCAATTGGCGGGTGACATGCTTTGCCATAAACTATTCTATAGGGGACATACCTAATGGAGTTTTATATGCAGATTCTATATGCCCATAATGCTTCATCTAAATGCAATGACCAATCTTTCCTTGTTGGTCCAACCATTTTTTCTAGCATTCTTTTTATTTCCTATTTGATAGTTCAAACTTTGGCCACTAGTTTGGGGATGATATGCATTAGAAATTTTGTGTTTAATCCCATATTTTGCAAGAAGATTTTCAATAATTTTATTACAAAAATGAGATCCTTCATCATTTATGATTGCCCTAGGGGTGCCAAATCTAGTAAATATGTTCTTTTGAAGAAATTTACTCATCGATCTAGCATCGCACTAGGTAGTGCTCTTTGCTTCAACCCATTTAGACACATAATCTACAAAGAACTAAGATGTATTCTTTACCAAAAGAAGTAGAAAAGGACCCTTGAAATCCATGCCCCATACATCAAAAAGTTCAAGTTCAAGAATGTTGGTTCTTGGCATTTCATGTTTTTCAGATATATTACCACTTCTTTGGCATCTATCACGTGTTTTACTATATAGAATGCATCTTTAAATAAAGAGGGCCAAAAATAACTTGTTTGTAGTACCTTTCTTTCGCATTCTGTGTCCTCCAAAATGACCTCCATATGGTCTTTGCATGGCGGTGCTCAAGCAATCGCTTGTTGTTCTTGTTTCAGGACACACTTTCTCATGACTTGGTCCGACACATCTTGTATAGGTAAGGTTCATCCCAACAAAGTATTGTTTTACTATATGGAAAAACCTTCTTCTCTCACGATAATCCATCCATGCAGTACAACATTACTTACGGATAGTTAGCAATGTCAAGATACCATGGTGCAGAATCTCCGGTGCTTGAGCACTAAGTGCAAAAGCACTATATTCTCGCATGGATATTGCTAACAAATCTTCATCCGGGAATCTCTCCTTGATTTCTTGAGTACCTGTATCATCACCTTCAAGCCTAGATAGGTGATCAGCAACTTGATTTTCTACTCCCTTCTTATCCCTAATCTCAAGATCAAACTCTTGAAGGAGTAGAATCCACCTTATTAGCCTAGGTTTTGCATCTTTCTTTGCAAGCAGATACTTAATGGCAGAGTGGTCAGTATATACAATCATTTTGTGCCTACTAAGTAAGATCTGAATTTGTCAAAAGCAAACACCACAGCTAATAGCTCTTTCTCAGTCACAGTGTAGTTCACTTGAGCTTCAATTAATGTTTTGCTAGCATAATAAATTGAATGAAACACTTTGTCATACCTTTGCCCTAGGACAGCTCCTACAGCAAAGTCACTAGCATCACACATTAGTTCAAAAGGTTTGGTCCAGTCAGGTGTTACAATGACAGGTGCAGTGACCAAAGCCTTCTTCAGTTTCTGAAATGCTTTTATACAAGATTCATCAAAGTTAAATTGTGTATCTAATTGCAAAAGATTACACAGAGGTTTTGAAATTTTTGAAAAGTCTTTGATGAATCTTCTATAGAAACCTGCATGTCCTAGAAAACTTCTAATCCCCTTGACAGTTGTTGGTGGTGGCAGTTTTTCAATGACCTCAATTTTAGCTTTATCAACCTCAAGACCTTTCTTTGAAACCCTATGTCCTAGTACAATGCCTTCTTGTACCATGAAGTGACACTTTTCCCAATTAAGAACAAGATTTGTATCTTCACATCTTTGGAGAATTTGTTCTAAATTTGATAAACATAAAGGAAATGTTTCTCCAAAGACAGAGAAAAATCATCCATAAAGATTTCCATGGATTGTTCAATAAAATCAGAAAACAAGGACATCATACATCTTTGAAATGTAGCAGGTGCATTACATAATCCAAAGGGCATTCTCCTAAAAGCAAATGTACCATATGGACATGTAAAAGTAGTTTTATGCTGGTCCTTAGGGTCAATGGCAATTTGATTATAACCTGAGTAGCCATCTAAGAAACAGTAAAACTCCTTTCCTGCTAGTCTATCTAACATCTGATCAATAAAGGGCAATGGAAAGTGATCTTTCTTGGTTGATTTATTAAGTTTTCTCGTAATCCATACTGATTCTCCACCCGATTCCGCCATCGTTCTTGTGGGAATTAGTTCATTTTTTTGGTTGGCTATTATTGTGACTCCCCTTTCTTGGGAACACATTGTGCAGTGGCTAACCCATGTACTATCTTCAATTGGGTAAATAATCCCAAAGATCTAGCCATTTAATTATTTCCTTTTAACAACCTCTTTCATGATTGGATTTAGCCTTCTCTGTGCCTCAATCTTCGTTTTTAGCATTGTCTTCTAGATTTATTCTATGCATACAAATAGAGGGCTAATCCCTTTAATGTCCGCCATTTGCCATCCTATTGCTTTTTATGTTTTTAAGGGTTTCAATTAAATCATGCTCCCTGCTCTAATGATAGATCGGATGCAATGATAATCGGAAGTGAATCATTATCCCCTAAGAAAACATACTTTAAGTGTTTTGGCAATTCCTTGATTCTAGTTTGGGAGGTTGTTCAATTGAAGGTAAGTTTTTCTTAAGGTTAGGGTCTTCTAAATTTAAAGATTCAAAAGTTCGGACCATACCTTAGGTTTAACTTCCTCTGTTGTCGGTATGCCTTGTTCTTGCATTTCAGCCTCGGGAAGTGCATAAGCACTTGATGCTAAAGCACTAGTCGGATGGTCATACTTGTTTGTTGAATTGCTTCGCACGGATGATCAAGTGAGATAGCGAGAACATTCTTCTTGCTCCTCTCGCTTTGGATACTTCATTGCTTTCATCACATTGAATTTCACTTCTTGATCATTCACCCTCATGGTTAGTTCTCCTTTTTGAACATCAATAAGTGTCTTACCAGTTGCAAGAAATGGTCTTCCAAGGATTCTTGGCACATTTTCATCTCGCAACAAAATCAAGAATAACAAAATCTGCAGGAAACACGAATTTGTCAACCTTGACCGAGAATATCTTCAACTATCCCTTCGGATATCTTTGTTGATCTATCGCAAGGGATAATGTTACGATGTAGGCTTTGCATTACCAATTCCTAACTTCTCAAAGATAGATTTAGGCATCAAGTTGATGCTTGCACCTAAATCACATAGAGCTCTCCCCTGTATAGTTGTTGCCTATAGAGAAAGGAATTGTAAAGCTACCAGGATCTTTCAATTTTCTTGGAATTTTATTCGTAAAATTGAACTAACTTCCTTTGACATTGCAATAGTTTGAAATTCACCTAATCTCTTTCTTCTACAAATGATATCTTTCATAAATTTAGCATAATTAGGCATTTGTTGTAAAGCTTCAATCAAAGGAATATTAATGTGCAAACTGTTTTAAAACATCTAAAAACTTCTTGAATTGCTTCTCCTCATGCACTTTTTTTAATCTTTGAGGAATGGAGGAGGTGGGTGTTCGATAACTAACTGGGATTTGGTTCTTTTTGAGAAGTGGAAGCTTCGTGCTTCACATTCTCGAGTTTCTTTTTCTTTTTGAGTTTTTCTCCCTTATCTACACCTTCATTCTCATAGGGCTCTGTGAGATCCTTACCACTTCTCGGTGATATGGCCTTTACTTGTTCTTTTCCTTGCCTTTGAGATGTGGATGCTTCGTATTGGATGGTAGAACACCGCAGTCTTTGATGCATAGCATTTGCTAATTGACCTACTTGAGTTTCTAAGTTTTTATGGAAGCATCTTGAGTTTGCCTTCTTTGTTCTTGTTTCACTTATGAATGATTTAAGCGGGCTTTCTATTGAATTATCATTGGCGGTTTGTTGTTGCCTTTGATAATTTTGATATCCTGGGTTGTGGGTGGTGCTTGAGCTCCCGGTGCTTGAACACACTGGTGCTTGAGCACTGTTATTACTGGTCCCCACTTAAGATTTGGGTGATTTTTCGGCCAGGATTATAGGTGTTAGAGTAAGGGTTGTTATTCCTATTATTATTATATCTATTTTGATCCACATAGTTAATCGACACAGGATTACTTGAGCGGTCTTCATAGAGGTGGGCTCCTCCACAAGAAACACAACTAGGTGCTCCTTGAGGTGCTTGTTCTATGGTCGCAATGAAGTTTTTCACTTTGGTTTAGGTGTAGTGAACTAGGTGTAGTGAAAGTTTTAATCATGTTAGCCAATGTGGCAACTTGAGCGATTAGGGATGAAATTTCACTAAGTTCATGTACTCCACTTTCTTTTGGGCACTTGCCCTTCAAGAGAGGCAGCTAGAACTATTCGTTGCTACCCTATCAATTAATTCACAAGCTTCATTATAAGACACAGATTCAATAAAACACCCACGATGATGCATCAAGCATAATTACAGTTTGGGGCTCTAATCCATTGTAAAATGTTTCCATCTCGTATAATGGTAGCGGACCATGATGAGGACATTTTCTAAGCAATTCCTTCCATCTTTCCCATGCCTCAAACAATGATTCAAAGATCTCTTTGTTTAAAAGATGTAATGTCATTTCTCATCCTAGCATTTTTGATTGGTGGGAAGTATTTTTGTGAAATTTTTGACTAATTTATTCCATGAATGAATTGAATTAGGCTCTAAAGAATTTAACCATGATTTAGCTTTATCTTTTAATGAATATGGAAATAACTTTAGCCTAAATGCATCCTCACTTACACAGTGTATGATGAAATTGCTACATACTTCTAAAAACTGTTTTAAATGCTCATGGGGTCATCATGTGAAAATCCCCCAACCGACCAATTGTTTGCGACATTTGAAACATCATTGGTTTAAATTCAAAATGGGATGACATCAATATGAGGCCTAGCAATGCTAGTCTGCATATTTTGATGATCAAACACGGCATAATCCCTCATGGGCCTATCTCTATCATTAATCATGCCTATAGGGTTCATGTGTATGAATTGATGTCTATGATTTACTCCTACATCAGGAATTGAATTACCTCTGACAGTGTTATGCCTTGATCCTTCATCTTCTTGCCGTGTTTGGTGCACAAGTTTGTTTGCATGTATCCATGCATGTATTTGTACTTGTTTGTGGCATCCCTAGTGGTATTATTGGTTCAGCCATATTGCTGTGTTGTTGGATTTCCCTCTGAAGTCTTAATTGTCTCCTGAATCTTCTTTCAATCTCTGGATCAAAATCAAAATTTGGTGGTGGTCTTCTTGGCATAGGCTAGTGCTTAAGCACTTGTTCTGCACAGAATAACACTACCAAAAAGCGAAAAAAAAAAAAAAAAAACACTCTTTTACTAACTAAATAAACTAAAAATTATTGGCAATCCCAACAACGGCGCCAAAAACTTGGTGTGTGAAATAAGCATGTGCAAGTATACACAATCACAAACAAGTAATAAAGAGTAAGTAAAGATCGTTCCCACGAGGATTGACTAATTTTTAATGTGTTTGTTTAGCATAGGTAAACTAGTGTGTCTACAACTATTCGAGAAATTTGTGGTTGGTTTTGGAATATAGAAAAAGCAGAATTTAAATACTGTAGAGGATGTAATTTAAGAGAGAGTTGAGATGCTTTTACCATATGAGTTCCTTGTGAGAAATGTTGTCTTTGTCTTTCGGTGCTTGAGCACTGGTGTGATCACTTAGTGTAGATACATCAGTTAAGGGTGACTGTACAAGCTCAATAAACCCTTGTTTTTTTTTGCAGTAAAGGGCAAGTGTGTCAAACTCCCTCGCCTCCTTTCAAGTGGTTCAAGTTGCTAAATACTTTCCCTTAGTAAAACCCCACACATGAACAAAGACTATGCTAATTACTTTTGAATTAGCATGGAATTACCAAGTCGACTTTGTGGAAAACAAATTTCTCATCAAAGACTTAAATAAACACTTGCCTTTGCTTCTAGTTCTTGAGATCTAGTTGTAAGTCAATCTCTTGTAAATACAACTCCCCCTTGTTCTAAGTTAACCTTAAAACAAGTTTAATTCAAGTACAAGAACTAGTAAGTGAGGCACCCTTTTGGACAACACAATAGTTCTCACGAGTTCATCATATGACTAGAGCATCCCAACTAAGGAATTTAGCTCATCATCGTCCACATAAAGTAATTAAACAAAGCAAGTAAAGAAAGCATTGTAAATAACTTGGAAATGTAAATTGCTTAAAAGTAAATTGCTTGAATGGACAAGTCTTGCAAGAAAGTAAATTGCTTGATTGGACAAGTCTTGCAAGAAATTAAATAACAAGAAAGTAAATAAAGAGTAAGATGAAGAACATGAAATAAGAACTTAATATTAATGAAGAACACTTGATTCTCAACTAGGAGAAGTGAAGAATAGAGATGTCAATTCCTTCTTACCTTCCTCTTAAGTTTAGAGTAATCAAAGTGAAGTAAAAAGACTTGGAAATAAAATGAAGAACAAGATGAACTTTAATCTAAAACTACTATTGTATCTATATGGTATTGGTCGTATATATATTTTTTTTTACAAGAGATGAAAGAGTCCTATTTATAGATGTAGGAGATTTCCTTCCATGGAGGGTTTTCTTTGTCTTCAAGTATTTGATTCCTTGCTTGCTTGTGAAGTATTCTTTGACCATCATGTGACTTATCCTAGTTATTTTGCAGGTGTCAATTGTTGTCACTTTGAATGGGAAACATTCCTTTTGAAGGGGTCCAATTAGTTGATGACATTTGGCTTGGTGTAATGATGATGTTTGTTGTTTTCATCCTATAGATGACTTCTTTGGTAACTTGATAATTGATTCCATGTGATCACTGAGCTAGTAGGAGGCCAGCAAGGCTCTTTAGAACGAAATCAAATTGAGGTGCTTCCAATGTGGGGTCTTGTGCTACTTGCTTCAGCTGCATGCTTTGGTGCTTAAACACTCGATGCTTAAGCACTTAATGCAAAATCACAAAATCTGCAAAAGTACTCAACAAACATATCAAACATACCAATTTGTATATAAATTGAACTTCTATCTCCTTGATAATGTATTTTATGATTTTCATCTCTTTTTATTGTATTTACAAGTTTATTGCATTGGTTTCAAACATTTATCTAAGTAAAAGACTATGAATAACTCTATATAAAATAGAGTTATCACTTACCATCAGGATCCTTTGTCCATCCTGCGGCAATTCTAAAGCGCACAATTTAACTTACGCTTGTGGTTAGATAATGAACCAGTTGTAACTCATTTTTTGTTTAATGATCATTTCTTTGTAGGCCATTCCACATGCCATAGCTATGGTGTCGTACGCCGACAACAAAAGTCCGAGAGAAGCTATCGAGTTCGCTTTTGACTCATGAAGGTTATTATTAGTATTTTATTAGATGATTGGACCTAATACATGATAGAACTTTATGCGAGATGGATCCATGCGGTGACTTCTCGGCCCTCCCGGTGGGGATGGGAAGCGCTTAGTTGTTTTTGTTCTTTGAAGATTATTGCTTACTTTCCATTGCATGAATTAATTTCTTCATCATTAATATGTTATGTATATGTTATGTATTGATATTTTTGTGATTTTTGCCTCTTCAATTTGAGGTTTGTGATATATTTTAGTTATGTACATGTTATGTATTGGTATTTTTGCCTCTTGATTGCATTTGTGTTGAGGTTTGTGATAGATTTTAGTTAAGCTGATTTGCGAGATCTTTGTTTTAATTGTGTTTATAATTGTGTTTATAATTCTTGATAAATTAGATTATTATTTAATTGTGTTATGCATGTCTTGTTTACAATACATTTGACTTTAATATAGCTGCCATGCTTCCACCAATTGCCACAAAGCCATTAGTAAAACATTAGCTTCCATCTACCATCGATAAAACTGTAGCCAGCCACTTCGTATCCTTATTTCTTACAACAATGTTATTTTGACAAAAAAAATTTCTACAAATCGACAAGTCACCAACCTACAACACCAATTAACCAAGTTTTTTAGACGATTAGCCAAGCGGTCAATTAACCAAGTTTTTAATCCACGCCAAAATCGTGAAAAAGCGGGTTGGCTAATCGTCTTAAAAACTTGTTAATTGGTGTTGTAGGTTGGTGACTTGTCGATTTGTAGAATTTTTTTTGTCAAAATAGCATTTTTGTAAGAAATACAAAAATGCTATTTTGACAAAAAAAATTCTACAAATCGACAAGTCACCAACCTACAACACCAATTAACCAAGTTTTTAAGACGATTAGCCAACCTGCTGATTATATCCATCCTACGTTCCTTTATGTTTTATTGCACCGTTTTTGGTTATTCATATTGCCTTGATCAGTGTCCTTTGGATTCATGATACATTGGTTTGGAATTGAGATTACTATTGGGAAGTTTGCTTCTTACTTTTGGTTATATGAAAATTCTCTTAATAGCTTTACGGCTTGTCATTCATTTTTATCCTCTTATTTTTTACTGATTACAATGACAACACCGGGAATCCGTACTCGGATGTTTTTCTCGCTTCTTTGCATTGGTCCGATCAATTGGCGAGCTTGAGTTTGGGCAAATGGTACATTGACTATTACTCTTCTTCGATTCTCAAGATTACACGCATGAATTATTTTACTGATCTAAATATATCCTTTTAGTTTTGATTTCCTAATAGCAGAGCTTCTTGAGTAACTAATAATTAATCAAAACAACAGATATTGAATTTTAAGTAATGGGAGTTGATAAAGGTGCGACTAGAGTGTTTGATTTTGAGCTATGCAATTTTCATTCATGTAACAACCATGCAAAGATTGTGTTTTGAGTATATATTTCTTTGTTGACTGTTAAATTTATATTTAATATTGATATAGCTGTCACTTTCTTCCCAATCCTTTGAACGTTAGTCAACCTCGTTTTGACACTTATGTTTCTTTCTGATCAAATCAATTACAGAGTATTCTCCTGTTGTCATCACTACTCAAACGCATCGATCGACTTCTACAATTTGATAGGTGAAATAATAAATTCCTTACAAATGTGACGGATTTATCAATTTTAATTGTATCTAAAGTTTTACATTTCTGAAAATTTCTTCTGCAAGAATGTAAATATGGTAAAGATTTCTTAAGTTGAAAGGCTTGAATTAATCTAGTCTAAGATATTATCTAGTTAACCTGTTTGCAACATGTTAATTGATTGTTTGATATCAAGATCCGAACATTTGCATGGTCTTATTATTTTAGGGATGAGCTTCTTGAGAAGATAAGAGATGTAGATTTGAAGACCTTGCTGGATAAGGCATGCCCAGAGCGATCATTGCTATTCAATTACTTTATGAGCTAGAACTATGTGAGAGTAAATCTTATTGTTAATTCTAACAAATTCTTTTATATTGCTATTCTCAGAAATACTACTCTCTTGGCTTTAGTTTGTTGTTCTTTTTCTTGTGTAAAGTTCTTGTGTAAAATCATTTTTGTTGGTAAATGCAATCTGTCCAACAAGCAACAATAAGTCATATGAAGTTATATTATGTTATGGTGTGTCAATATGATAAACTATGATTCAATGTTTATGTTAAATTTGTTTATATCATTAGCATATAGTTATTAAACTCATAAGCTATATGCTATACTTTAGATGTAAGTCTATTATATGTATTTCAAGAATACACTTGCACCCCAAAGAGTGAGTAATATCACTGAACTTGTGATAGAACTTGTGACGAAGTTGGAGTAGTAGGAAACTACTGCTCCATTTTTTTAATTTTTTTTTAAAAATTTGCGACGGGTTTGCGACGAAATTTGCCACGGATTTGCGACGGAAAATTGCCACGGATTTGCGACGGAAAAATTTGCCACGGAAATTCCGTGGCAAATGATTTGCGACGAGCGTTTTTGCCACCAATTTTTGTCCGTGGCAAATCCGTGGCAAATGTTGTTTTGCCACGGAAATTTGTACATTTGCCACGGAAATGTCCGTGGCAAATCAGCGATTTTCTTGTAGTGACTATAATGACTCTCGTCACAACCAGATCGGTACCAGAACCATTAACAATCATTTGCAGCATACCAAAAACAGGAAGCAAAAAGAAAACTCAATACATCAACAGGAAGAATACCAAACTCAAGGAAGAAATTTGCGAAACCTATATCTAAGAAACCCTAACTTATTCCTGAAAAAATTCTCAACAATGAAGCTAGGAATATGATCCCACAAAAAATAATCGCTTAAATTAGTTCCATGACTTGCAAGCTTATAAGCACAGACATTAACCTCTCTATAAATGTAAGTGCAAACAAATTTCATTTGACTAGTCAAGTGTAGACATTTATTCCATCTATTTCTAAGCTTTCAAGAAACTACTTTGAAATTCTTGAAAGCAGAAACCATTAATTGAGAATCACATTCTAACCAATGACAATTAGTATAATTAAGTTAAAAGGATGACCAATTTTTTTTTTTGAAGTTGCTATCAAAGAAAAAGTTAAAATTAAAGTTATTATACAACAATGAATAGTTAATATTTATTTTATTTATATATTCCTTGTCTTTTCAATCTCCTAGCTACTTATATCAAAAAAATCTCCCAGCAAATTCCCAATAAGAATTGGTCCGAGTGGTAACTTAGCTCGGATCCCATTATATGATTTCAAGTTTGAATGTGGCAAAATATTTGTTGGGAGATGGGTTCAAATTTTTTAAATTCACAATTTGCTAAAAATATAATTCAAAACAACTGTAATATATTTAAATAAATAAATCATACATTTCATAATTGTCCTCTACGAGATTTCATATTCTGAAATAGTTGAATAATAAGCTCAGAGTCAATTTTATTGAATACATCACTCTCAATGTATGTCACTAGACAGTCGTTCATCCATGTATCCCCCATTCGGTTTCGCAACCTATTCTTCACAATATTCATAGCAGAGAAAGCTCTTTCTACAGTTGCTGTTGCAACAGGCAAAACCAATGCCAGCTTCAAAAGAAGATAAACCTGTGGATACACATTATGTCTTCCATTTTCAACCACTACAAGAATTATGCAAAATACCGGCGCCAACTTTCCGGCGGATTGTATCCGCCGATATATTACCGGCGGCTTTAGAAAGTTTCCGGCGGATTTAATCCGATCGTAAGTTCCATGGATTTAGAAAGTTTTTCCGCGGATTTACTTGCGCGCGGTACCTTACCGCGGCGCTTCTTGTCTAGTACCGGCGGGTTTTTTGAAATATATCCGTTATTTTTTTAATTTTTTAAAAGGAGACGCCGGTAATCGTAAATTCCGCCGGTAATAGAAGCAGCCGGTAATCGTAAATTCCGCCGGTAATTGTACGAAGCCGCCGGTAATTGAAAGCCGCCGGTAATGGAATTAATTCTGCCGGTAATGGAATTAATTCCGCCGGTAATTGGAGCCTCGGTAAACTGAAAATTAGCAATAAATCCGCCGGTAATTTCAAAAAGTCCGCCGGTAACGCATTTGAAAATTTGAACGTTGGGATTTCTCTATTTATACAAAACCGATTCATCTCTTCACTTTCTTCACTTCTCACTTCTTCTTCTTCTTCTTCTTCTTCTTCTTCTTCTTCTTCTTCTTCTTCTGAATTTCTCTCAAATTCTCTCTAGTTTTTCAAAATTTGTATCATAATCTCTCTTTTTTTCTACGAAATTAGTCCAGATTGATTTTAAAGGTATGTTATTTACATAATATAGTTAATTTTGACAATTTGTATTAATATGAGTTAGTCCTTATTGATTCTGATGTTATTTATTTAGCAATGACTTGAAGTTGGATTCTTCTCTAGTGTGGTGGTTGAAGTTGGAGAGTTTTTTCATTCTTGATTCAAATTGTTTCAAAGCTATTAACGTAAAGTCGAATTTTCTCGGCACATTTGGTTAGTACTTACTATTCGATTTGTTACTAATAATTATTATTTGTTGATTTGGTACTAGTTAAAGAATTAGATTTAAAATTACTATTGCTATAACTAATATTATTTTGTTTGTTTAAAAATTTAAATTGAAAAATGTTTATTTTTTAATATAATACTTAATTTTTATAAGGTTATTATAATATTTCAGTTAAAATAAAAAAGTTAAAAGACTATATAATAAATTATTAATTACTTTTTTTTTTTGGTCCAAAATTATTATTTACTTATACGATATATATTTTAAATATTTTGTATAATATTTAGATTAGATGTTATTTAAAATAAAATTGGAGTTTATGAGTTAGTAATACATTAATATGATTATTTTTTGAACAATGTTAATTGGGATTATTTTTTGAGAAGAACATTAATATAGTTAATAAATATTATGTGATAGTAAATATTATTTGACATAATAAATATTATGTGATACAAAATAATATACTAAATGTTATTTGATGTATTTAATTGAAATGAAATAATTATAATGATAGTAAAAATAATGATTGATGGTTTATTTAGTTATAAGATATTTTTGGATAAAAATATAATTTCAAATGTTTTTATGTTTACAAAAAAAATAAGTAGGAATTATTATAATTTTACTATAATATTTGAGTTTAAAAAAGTAAACATAATATATAATATTATTATTTTCTTAAATTCAAAATTTTTTGTATAATATTTAGATTAGTTATTTGTTAATATTTGTTTCATTTATTGTTTATTATTTAATATGTGCAATAAAATTAGAGGTAATGGATTTGTAACACATTAATATTATTATTATATAGTAACGAATGTTATTTGATTTAATGAATTGA
This sequence comes from Oxytropis ochrocephala, assembly GCA_020916435.1. Taxonomy (NCBI): domain Eukaryota; kingdom Viridiplantae; phylum Streptophyta; class Magnoliopsida; order Fabales; family Fabaceae; genus Oxytropis; species Oxytropis ochrocephala. Next base: position 22,207,080 of record CM037093.1, read on the forward strand.
AATAATTAGGGTCATAGTAAAATATAATAGTTGATAGTTTATTTAAATTTTTGTTAGTCTACAAAGATAATAGTAGCTATAATATAAAAATGAAAATGTCTATTGTTCTGATAGACATATATGTTGTAATAAATTTATTTAGGACATCCACAAAAATGGATCGTAGTTGGATGTATGATCGATTATATCTCGGAAGAGCGGGGTTGAAACGACGTTTTGTTGAAGGAGTTGAAGAGTTTGTTCTTTTAGCTAAGCGTCAAAAAGAATTTGAGCAACAAGGTGGAATTAGATGTCCTTGTTCGAAATGTATCTTTCGATCCATAAAAAATGAAGGTGACATTCGACTTCATTTTATTGGATATGGACTCGTCATGGGGAGGTAGCAGCTGGAGTTTCTCGTGTTAATATAATTAATGTTCCTCCGGTTGATATTGTTCCTGTCCAAGAAGTAGAAGGTGGCACTTCAAGTCCAGTCGTAGAAGCTGTTGGCTCATCGACTATGGGAAATCAGTCGTTTGATGTTGTTCAGGGGATGATACGTGATGCTATCGGTGTAAATTTGGATTTTGAGGAACCACAATATGATCTTTCAAGAAGTTCAATGAAGAAGCTCAGAGGTTTTATATGTTTTTGAGTGAGACAAATCAACCATTATTTGAAGGATCTAACGAATCTAAATTATCAATGTGTGTTCGGTTGTTGGGTCTCAAGTCTCAATTTAATGTTGCTGAATTGTGCATGGAATATATGACAAAAATGATGTTGGATGCAACCCCATTAGAGGACTTTTGCCGCAGAGTTATTATGATGCTAAAAGATCGTGTCGAAGCTTGGCTTAAAATCTAAGAGAATTGATTGTTGTGTGTCGGGTTGCATGCTATATTATAGCAATGAGTTTGGGATAAATGATGGAGAGTTGTCGGAATGCAAGTTGTGTGGAGAGCCACGCCACCGTGTGCAGCCAGAAAGGGACGAGTAGAGGCAAACCGGTTCCACGGAAAGCAATGTTCTATCCGCCTCTTATACCAAGGCTACAGAGGATGTTTACTTCAAAGGAGATGCGGGTAAAATGTCATGGCACTATGAAAATAGAAACAATTTCGTGAATTACGCCACCCATCCGATGGTGAAGCTTGGAAGCATTTCGATCGTGTTCATCCAGATTTTGATAGTGATCCACGCAATGTTCGGCTTGGTTTATGCTCTGATGGTTTCACACCCTATATTCAAGCATCGACATCACCGTATTCTTGTTGGCCAATTATTGTTACCCCGCATAACCTTCCTCCGTAAATGTGTATGTCTAAACCATACATGTTCTTAAATGCCATTATTCCAGGACCACACAATCCCAATTTGGTATTGACATATATTTGCAACCTTTGATCGATGACCTAAAAAGGTTGTGGCATGGTGTTTTAACTTATGATGCCACAGCAAACAAAATTTTCTCATGAGGGCGGCTTTGAATGTGGACCATCAATGACTTCCCTGCCTATGGAATGTTGTCGGGATGGGGACACATGGTAAGATGGTGTGTCCGATTTGCATGGTTGACACAAGAGCTTTTACTCTTAAATATGGAGGAAAAACATCATGGTTTGACTCACACCGTAGGTTCTTACCTAGCGATCATCCATTTAGAAGGTCAAAATATGCATTCATCAAGGGAAGTATTGAAACAGTGAACCTCCCCGTAGTCGACACGAGAAGAAGTTTGGAACAAGTGTCAAGGATATCCTCCAAAGAGAAGTCGTTGCGGTGTTGTTTCTCGGCCGGATGGTTATGGAGTATGGCATAATTGGACAAAAAGAATATTTTTTGGGAACTTCCATATTGGAAAGATAATCTATCGAGACACAACTGGATGTCATGCACATTGAAAAGAATTTTTTGATAACATATTTAACATCGTTATGAATGTAAAAGGTAAAACAAAAGACAATGAGAAGGCTAGGAAGGACGTGGATCATTTCTGCAGCGAAAGGATTTGTCGTTGGTTGAGCAGGTACTAGGACGTTGAAACCCAAAGCCAATTATACTTTATCTACCGAACAAGCGAAAAAAAGTTTATCGGTGGATAAAGCGATTGAAAATGCCGACGGTTATTCTTCCAATTTAGCAAGATGTGCGATGTGGATAATGCGAGGTTGCATGGGATGAAGAGCCGTGATTGTCATGTATTCATGGAGTGCTTACTTCCTATCGCTTTTAGTTCGTTGCCAACACATGTTTTGAATCCGCTCATTGAAATAAGTCAATACTTTAAGAATTTGTGTTGTTCGCAACGCTTAAAGCGGATGATCCGACAAAAATGGAACAAGACATCCCACTTATCTTATGCAAGTTGGAGAGAATTTTTCCCCTGGTTTCTTTGATTCTATGGAGCATCTTCTTTGTTCATCTCGCAATGAAGCTAAACTTGGTGGACTGTCCAATACAGATGGATGTATCCGTTTGAAAGGTCGGTTAATATACATATGAAAGAAGTTTACTACGATTTCAACACATTATTATTAACATATAATTTTCTATAGGTTCATGGGTGATTCAAAAATATCAGTCAAAAATAAAGCTAGAGTTGAAGGATTGATATGTTCGTCTTACTTGCATCGTGAAACAACTCATTTTTGTTCATATTATTTCAACAATGATTTGGCTCCTAGAAGTAGTCGAAATGAAATCAACATTGAACCACCAAGACATCGCTTAGCTTTATCGCCTTTTGTCTCCCCGGTCGTCAAAAATGCGAAAAGAGTCAATTCATCAAGCAATGTAAGAAGAGTTAAACTCAGCCCATGTTCATGTCTTGATAAAACTGCATCGAGGTCCAACCATTCATTGAGTATGTCTTTCTCAACCTAGTTATCTTAATTTCTTTATAAATTAAAGAAATCACTGTGTGTAACAATTGTTAATTTCTCATTAGGAGTTTTTGACATCGAGGGAGTAAGTGAAGAACAATCGCCTCGCTTCATATTCATGCGCATTTTCCAATGTGGTTTAAGCGGCGTATGTATTCCCTTCCGTCAACTCCTACCAACCAACACCGAGAAACTTATCTCGATGGTCCTCGAAGATGTGTTAAAGAATGGCACACATACTTTGTGAATGGTTACAAATTTCACACTAACAAATGGATGTAAGGTAGAGAAAAAAGTGAATAGTGGAGTTTGCATGAAGGGTGACACTAGAGAGGCGAAGATGATTTCTATGGTGTTGTTGAACACATTTATGAACTTGCATACCCTTATATCTTGATTATCATCAAAAGATAATCGCTTTTTATCAGAATTGGTTTGATCCGTCCCCTCGAGGAACAAAGTTTAACCCAAAGACAAATACAAGTGGACATTAAAATGAGTGGTAGATATCGATCAGACGATCCTTTTGTCATTGCACAAAATGTGAGACAAGTCTACTATGTCTCTTATCCATCAACACGGACTGATCGGGCGTGGTTGGTGTGTCGCAATTAAGACAAAACCAAGAGGTTACATCGAGACAAATGACACAAATGGAAGATGTGCCATATCGATCGTAAGAAATGTCCAATGTAAATGAAGTGATTGAAGTTGAGATCATTACTCGCTTACGTGATGAGTCCAACGCTCATTGATGAAGTTAATGAAGACGAAGATATGAGATCATGAGGACGCAATGATCGATCACGTCGGTGTATCGGAGTTGACTTATCCGATGATGATGGTGATTTTGAGAAAGAATGGGATTCTAATTAATTAATGTCATGTTATCTTATTTAAATAATTTGTTGGTTTGTAATATTTATATTTATCAGACTTGATATATATTTGCCTATGTTATTCAAATCAAATATTATTTGTTGTCAAATAATATTTATATTTATCGACTTGATATATAATTTGTTGGTTTGTAATATTTATATTTATCAGACTTGATATATATTTGCCTATGTTATTCATCATTAAAAGAAATTTGTTGTCAAGTAATATTTATATTTATCAGAGTTGATATTATATATTTGCCTATGTTTTTCATCATTTATATATGTTATTAACTTTATTTTATAGCTACTGTAATAGTTATGGCATCGTTAGGGAAATAGTGACTCACCACATGATGAGGACCCACCCGTGCGCCTCGGGATAAAGGAAAGAAGATATGTACTTCTTTACGCGCCGTAAGCGTAAGATAGTATATCGACTTGTTCATGGCAACTATGTGGGTATGCCTTCATCGACGAGCCCGAGGCGTTGAACCCGCGCCGCCTCCACCGGTAGTATGGCACCTCGCCGATCCAGATACGCCGCGCTGCGTGTATGATGCGCAAACCGACGTGGTTGATATTTTGGATGACGGGCCGATCGTTGTGGAGGTTGTTGGACAAATTGTAAGTATTTATTATATATATTTGTATTTGTATTTGTATTTGGAATTTGTCTTTTAAATTAATATCATTTTAATTTTTCTTTCTTATGTACTGACTTTGATCCCGGGAGGATTGTGTCCCGCGCGATAACAAGTATAATCAAGGCAAATTACACAACTTCCCGGGTTGATTGGTCTGGAGGTTAAAAAGATCCCGAGTCCAAAATGTGGAATCAATTTAGGGTAAGTTTTTTTACTATTTAATTAATTTTTAATTATTCCAAATTCTTGAATTCATTGTTTTTTCTAACAAGTTATTTTATTTTTCGCAACTCAGCAACATTCGCATGGAAACCCGAGGATGGCCATGCGCTTAAGAAAGTCTTCAATTCAAGAGCTCTCACCGCTTTTTTCAAATGTTGCGGCAAGAGCGTGACAAGCTCTTTGGATCGAGCCGTCGATTGGATTGGTCCGCCTATATGGGATGAACTCCAACTAAAATGGGCGGATGATGATTATAAAAAAATGTAAGAGAGAGTCGCGCGATCGGGCTTTTGAGAATGGTGGTTGCGTAAATCAAGTGATTCTATCACCATATGAACATGCTAAACGCCGTAATATTTTATATATCTTTGTTTTTAATTCTTCAAATTTTATATTTTATTAAATACTAATATTATAAATTAATACTATATACAGGAGGCTTTTCTTGGTCGGGCCACCTACTTTTGTAGGAGATACACGCAACTTCATATGCGCGAGGACACCGGTGAGTTTCAAGAGCGCCAAGGATGATTCAGAAGCATTCAATAATTGGCGCAGGAGTATCGCCAAACACAGGAGAGTAAGCGGATCGAGGTTGATCCCGGCGAGAAGGCTCGATTGGCCTTAGCAAAATGGAAAGAACTTGCCGGTCCATCGCCAAGAAAAGGTCTGCTACCGAGGATCCGTGGTATGGGCGGCGTTCTTTTCCAAGTTCCATTGTTCAATTTCGTGTCAAATTCCTCTTCAACAACAAGTACCGGACGCCTCATGTCCCCACCTCAAGAGCGAAATGAGGTTTGCGATTGACCGAGAAATTGAGCAACTATGAGCGTGAGATCGGGAGATGCGCAGAGCGCAAGTCGAGGAGCGCAGTTGGCGTCAAGAACGCAGAGTCAATGAGGAATTCGGGAAGCAAGTAATGGATAGTATGGCTCATGCAAGGCCATCTATGCCATCATCATCATCATCGCACCTTATCCACCGCCAGGATGCAAAGACCCTACGGAGGTGCTTTCAAAGCCAGCACTCGGTGCCTTCCAACCTCCAATCAACTATGAGCACCGCTTCAATCAGTCCGCCATACCCATATGGTCATCCTCATATGGTCAGCCCTCATATGGTCACCGAGCCTTGATTTAAACTCTCCTCCGCAGCCCATTCCGGCCTCAGCCCATCGCCACCACGTCACCACGTCATGTCTCCTCGCAGCAATTCCAACAACCGCCCCAAAGCAATTTCAGACTCAACCACGTCAACCACAACCCCAACAAAGCGGGACGATGAAGAAGATGATTGGGACGACAGCGCTTTTTATACTGGATCCCAACAAAGAACCCGAACCCAAATAGGCCTTATTATTAGTGGTTTGTTGTTGGATAATTTTATTGTGACTTTGTTGGTTTTATTAGTTGTTTAATTTGTATGGATAATTTAAATTTAATTACTGCTTTGTTGGTTTGATTATTTATCTATTGATAATTTATTTCTCGTTTAATTTGACATTCAATAAATGTTTTACGGTCTTTTAAATAATTTAAAAGTAATAACGGTTTTTTAAAAATAATTTTCAAATTTTAATAATTTACTTTTAAAATATTTAAAATTAGATTTTCAAATTATTAAATTAATTCATATTTTAAATATTAAAAATTTAAAATTAATTTTTAAAAACGTTTTTTTTAAAAAAAATATATATTACCGGCGGAATATTAATAATTACCGGCGGAATATGCAGTTTTTTTAAAAAAAAAAAACCGAAAACATTTTACCAGCGGATATAGTGTGTTACTGGCGGCTTTTTTAAAAAAAAATAAAAAAAAAAAAAATATTACCGACGGATATTGTGTGTTACCGGCGGCTTTTTAAAAAAAAAAAAAAATATTACCGGCGGATATCGTTTGTTACCGGCGGCTTTTCTTAAAAAAATAAAAAATAAAAAATATTAACGGCGGATTTTGTGTTGTTACCGGCCGCTTTTTCCGCCGCAAATATCCTGTAGTTACCGGCGGCTTTTTCCGCCGGAAAAAATCAACTAGTTACCGGCGGATTTTCCGCCGGTAAGTGTTACGTACGCCGTTTTAACCGGCGGAAAATCCGCCGGAAAGTTCCGCCGGAAACATTCACTTACCGGCGGTTTTTAGGCTTTACCGGCGGCTTTGGTCTGCCGGAAAACCTTGATTTTCTTGTAGTGAACCAACACCTCGGAAAGTTGTTGGATTCCATTCAAAGAAGCAAATTCAACATTCCGACGCATATCGACGATGTAACAGTCTAGTTGACGATCAAGCTGTAATACCCTAATTTTGTCCGACTAATTCAAAGTAAAAATTGTCTTTTCGCGAATGCGAGGTTCCAACAATATTTTTCTCGTAGTTGAAAAAAGGCTCGAAAATATGTTTGTTATGCTCGCGCGTTATTCCTAATCGTGTGCGCGTTATGGCTCTTTTGCTATACAAGGCTCGCGTCTCTCGCATTTACATTTGCTTTGATACTTATTATTATTGTTGTTTACCCATGTGTCTATTAATTCATCATATCATTTTTCTTTACACAAAATAAGATTCAAAAAATGGTTTTTATTATTGTAAATATTTTCTATATAAGTTGTACAAATGATCAACTTTTGCAAACAATACAAATCTTTAAAATAAAATACAAAAAAAAAAACCAAAACCAAATTTATGAAGGAAAGAGTCAATCTTCTCTCTCTCCGAGAGAGGTCCTCGTTGGATGCTCCTTCACCATTTAGAGCTTTATTCCAACCCCTTTATCTATCTCTATGTTTTTACACCAAAGTAGGCCTCTATAACTTCCATCCACAGTGACTAGGCTGCAGACTGTAATGTCCGCATGAAGGCGATGAGTTAGGATTAAGGTAAGGAACAGAGACTGGAAGGAGAAATTTGTTTGCACAGGAAAATTAGTATCAAAACATGAAAGACATTGAACAAATAAAATGCAGAGAAACATAGATAAAATTGACTATACACAAGGCAAAGTTACAATATAAATCTAGTCTCTAAAATCAGAGAGGGGGGAGGAAAACTGATACACTGAAGCAAAAAATAACACAGGCCAAACACACACAAACACACTCTAGAAAACCAAACAGAGAGCAAAAAGCAGAGCAAACACACACAGAGAAAAAGAAAACGAAATCAAGGTGAAGCATATTGAAGGAAAAACCAGATACACACAAAACCATACACAATCACACAGCAAGCAAAACCCATAGAACAAACACACTGAAGCAGAAAAATCAAAAAACACACACACACAGTAAGCAACCACACAGTTAACAAATACCCAGCAAAAAAACACAAACCTGAAGAAGAAAGAAAGAAGAAGTTTTCACCATCACCACACCTCCACGCGTAACCACCGCTGGCCACCACCACACCTCCGCCGCGTAACCACCGCAAAAACCACAGTCCCCGTCCATTACTCTCTCTCACCGTCGCAACCTCCCTCTCGATCGCTCCTCCTTCTCGCTCGCGTTCTCTCTCTCCGCCGCGCCATCACTCTCATTTTCCACCAACCTCGCCGGAAGACCTCCGTTCGTCCTTTCCATCGAACACCACAGCCACCGTCCCTCCCTCTCCCACCGTCGCGACCTCTCTCTCCCTGGTTCGCCTCCTCTCTCTCTCTCTCTCTCCCTCTCTCTCTCTCTCTCTCTCTTTTTCGATCAGTCTCTCTCTCTAAACTGAAAAGAATGGAGCGGCTGGTGGGTGGATGGGTGACTTAGGGTTTTTTTTCTCCTTATTTTGGCAACTGGGTCGAGTCGATTATGGGCTGGGTATGGGCCTCCGTTTTTTTAAGCTTTTTTTTTTATCTGGTTGCTAATAACACCCCCCAGTATTACTAATCCAGGACCCCCCACGTTTTCCTAATAAAAATGCTAGTTACACTCCCTTTATCTCTGTTCAGCACCCACCTCTTTTCATTTATTTATTTCTTTTTTGCTCTTATTACTATTATCATCGTTACTATTTACATTATGTTATCATCTAATAACATCTCCTTTTGCTTATCATTTGTTATCACTATTATGATGGTTTGTTTAATTTTTAAACTAGGAATAAATATGTAAGTTATAAGTGTGGCTACCTAAATCCACTTTTACTAATATCATGCTCAATATTCATTTTCAAAATAGTCATTCCAAGTTAATTCATTCGAACACTTGAACCTAAAATAAAACCAATTATCATTAATGATCACTCGCGCCGTTGCCGTTTGGTTGTTAATGATAATTTCATTTTCGGAAGAGTTAGTAGTATGACCACTCTAAACCGTTGTTGTTTGGTCATCGCGACGCTCAATCCAATTGCGAATTCCTTCTCAAAGTTATCACGACGTTCTCTCCAATTCGAACCAACAAAAGTACTTTTCAAAAACAAATCTTTTCAAACATCAAAATCAAAACTAATTGTTACCGATGATCACCGCGCGCGCTGCCGCTTGATTGTGAGTGATAAGTTCATTCCCGTGGGAGCTAGTAGTGTGGCCACTCTAAACCGTTGTTGTTTGGTCTTCACAAACGCTCCCTTCAATCGCAAAACATTTTCAATAATCGAAATAAAACCGGTTGTCATCAATAGTCACTCGCGCGCTGCCGCTTGATTGTTAGTGATGATCCCATTTTCAAAAAGAGTTAATAGCGTGGCTACTCTAAACCGTTGTTGTTTGGTCATCGCGAACGCCAACCCCTTTGCAAAAAAAAACTCTAAAAAGATTAAAAACAAAACCTTTCTCAGACAAACAAGAACTACGTAGCTTTGAATTCTCCATCGCTTTGGGAGATACGTAGGAGCGAGAGGCTAACTCGCAAGCGCAAAAAAATAAATATTTTCATTAAGTTTTCCCATTCATCTTCAAACAAGAAATAAATAGGCAAATCTAGGTATTTTTCAAATCAAACGTTAAAACCACACATTTAGTTAGAGGTTCCTTTCGGTAGAAAGGACGCAAGTGTGATGCTAGTACCTTCCTCACACGTAATCGACCCCGAACCCATATCTCTAGTTTTGAAAGACCATCCGCCTTGTTCAAAAGACCTTTTTCAATGTTTTGGTCTTAAAATTAAAATATTGGTGGCGGCTTCAAAAATTTTCCACGTTGTACATTGAGAAACCCAAACCGGATTTTTCGGGTGCAACAGCTGGCGACTCCACTGGGGACTTTTCCTTTTTTTTAAGTGGGTCAAGCCTAACTAATTAAATGTGTGGTTTAATGTGCTATCGATTTGATTTGGATACCTTGGTTGCTTCTATCTCTTTCGGTTTCATTTTCTTTCTTATCATGTTGTATGCATGTGCATTTGTTTTCTCTTCTTCCATGTTTGTTTTTCCTTCCTCCTCTTTGCTTATGTGCTTAGTACCCTCATGCATTTCCCCAATCCCAATCATGTCCCCTTCTTCTTTGCTCCCTTTCTTCAAGGTAAACTCATGCATTTCTCCCCAATTCTATCATGATCCCCTCCCTCCTCTTGGCTCCCTTTCTTGAGGTAAACAATGCACTTGATTGTTGTTGAAACCCTAGGCTAGCTTATTTGATATTAAACCCTAGGGTAGACAACATGTTATTGCTAGCTTTTTGTCTCGACTGTTCTGGGCTTTCATTTGCAGGTGGGGTAATATGTGTTTGTTAGTTTTAGGTGGTATGTCTTTGCTACACACACTCACACCTTATGCTTATTGTGCTTTGAGAGGGGCTTAAACCCAAGGTCTGACAAGACTTAGGAGAGTGGAAACGAGTAGTGACCGTTGTCCTTCTGACTCTCACGAAAGTTTCAGCCAGAGTATGCTCTTTCATGATGCCTCACACCAGATGGTGTTCCATCGTTGTGGTTGCTATTGTGAGAGAGAATTAGCTCTGGTAACCTGGTGAGGAAGTGACTAGAACCCACACGGGAGGAACATTTAAGTTGTCTTAGAACCTAAGTCTCCGCCTTCGTAGGACACGAGGGGCATACTAAATTGTGTGTTGCATTGTAATCTAGGCATGTTTTCAAAAAAGGAGAAGGAGATTTTTCAAAAAAGAGAAAATAGAGAAAGAGCTGCCGTTGTAGCCTTTCTTTTGCCGGTCCGTATGGGGCAGCATCTGGCCCACTCTTTTCAAAAAAAAAGAGAAAGACCTGCCGTTGTAGCCTTTCCCTTACTAGGTCCATATGAAGCCACATACGGCCTGCGTTCTTCAAAAAAAGAGAAAATAGAGAAAGAGTTGCCGTTGTAGCCTTTCTTTTGCCGGTCCGTACGAGGTGACATATGACCCACTTTATTTTCAAAAAAAAGGGAGAAAAAAGAGTTACCGTTGTAGCCTCTCTCTTATTGGTCCATATGAAATAACGTACGACCCGCATTTTCCAAAAAGAAACTTGAATCATTGCCAATAAAAACTCTTTCATTTATCCTGCATGCACATAGAGCATCATCATCATTTGCATACATCCTCGCATTACATAAAACAAAATTTAAAGAAAAAAACAATTATCATCCCTATGGTATCTCATTCATTCATAATCATGAAAAGTCATCAAATGATGCAATTTACGGCCTCCTCATTCAAAATGCACATTCGTTCATTCATTCACCCACTCATTCCGTTGTCCATTCGCATTAATACTTTTCTGTGTCGTAAATCGAAAATAAACATTAACGTCTCATTTCACATGCATCTCCATTCAATATCTCTCATGCATTAGGAAAGTAATTGTAAGCATCACACATTTATTTTCATTGCATAAGAAAAATGAAAACCAGAAGCAGTTATCATCCATATTGCATTTCATTCATCCTTAATTATGCAAAAACTGCCATCAAATAAAGGTGGACATCACATCAATATTGCATGCATATATCATTTCGCTATTCATATAGCCTTGGCTCGAACGCGCCATTTTCTGCATGCATTATTATTTTTCTCTTTCATATCATAACAAATAGACAAAAATCCAAAAATGTATGTTTTCTACTAGATTTTAGAAAATGCATCGCATGTACCCCTTTTTTCCCTTTTTCATGGCATAAAAAAATAAGCACTTGAACGTTTCATTTTGCATGCATTTCCACGCGTTAAAAATAATTGTGAGTATCATGCATTTCATTTCATTGCATAAAAACAAAATAAAGCAAGAAGCAATTATCATCCGCATTGCATAAGCATCACATTCATCCGGTGCATGTACAAAAATCATCATCAAATAATGCGTACATCGCGCCAATGTGACACTCATGCATCATTTCATTAACCTCATCACTTTGTTCGAATACATCATTTCTCTTTGCATGCATCCTTTCAAAACAAAGAAAAATTTCCTCGTGTGATGGCTTAATGGGTAGTGAGTGCACCTTTGAACGACGAAGGGTAATATCTCAAATTTGTTTGTCGACTACAAATTTGAGATGTTACTTCACGAGGTCAGGCACTTTGACCCAATCACACGTGTTTTATTTTCAAGTAGGAAATTAAATTGAGTCAACTAATTGTCGTAAACGCTTTAGTATATTGTGTGAAGTATTGAGTCGGGATCCACTCAATGTTTCATGCAAGTTACTCAGTAACGACAATCAATTGCCTCATATCACCATTCTTGCATCGCTCAAAAAGGGGCATTGGCATTTCGTGATCTTGTCTCGCAGCCTAAAAACTAAAAAAATAAAAATCATTTTGAAAAAATGGGGCATCATTCTTGCATCATTCGCATTGGCATTCCATATTTTGTCTTGCATTAAAAACAACAAAATTATTTAGAATAAGCCACACTTTTCGAGTGGTCATTCTCCACGCATTTGCATTATACTTGCATATCATAATTTGTTCATTCATTGCATAAAATAAAAGTTGTGATGAGAAGCGTAGACGTTCTTGCAAAACAATCATCCTTTTTGAAAAAGTTTATCCTTATTTGGTTGCAAACTCAAGTTGTTTCAAGGCACTCGCTTTTTTCAAATCAATAGCTCATTTGCATTTTCTTTCAAAAGCACCTTGCATCCCATCCTTTCCATGACAAAAGATTGAAGCAGCTCAAAAAAAAAATTCATTGTTCTAACTGATGTTGACTCTCTGTGAAGCATTCCTATAGTGAACGTGCCCGACACGTGCAGTTTCTCTTGTTTGAGTCAGTCTGTTTCTTTCCTTGTCATCATCACCATCCAAGTCTAACCCCGCCCCGTCCACCCATAAAGCGCATATTCTCTCCCATCAGTGCATACTTGACTTTTTGGTTCATTCTCACTAACACTCTAAGTCCTCCATGCTGGGGCAATTCTGTGATCACTAACTTTCTTTATCGACATTATATTCCTTTAGTGCAAGTCTTTCAAAAAAAAAAGATAAAAAAGAAAGAAGAGATAAATGATAAGAACAAGCTCGCTAGGTTGAAAACCCGCAAAGGGCAGCCTAGGCAAAAAGGAGCGCCCGATGGATTGAAAACTCGCAAAGAGCGATCCAGGCAAAAATTAGGGCATAAAAGAAAATGCAAAGAAAAGAGCAAACACATATAGATAGATAAGTTGTTGTCGGGTTTTACGAAAAATAAGCAATCGAAATTTGAAATGAAGTTTGGCCGCCTCCCCACAACCTCAAGGAAATCCAAAATCCAAAAATTCCCTTTCCTGCCCACCTTAAGCCAAGAAAATCCCAAAGAGAATGAAAAAAATCCCCCTCCTACCCACCTTAAGTCAAGAAAGTCCCAGGATATCTCCACCACTCTAGACAAGGATCAATTCCACATCAAAAATGGTATATCATCTTTATCAGCTCACCCAAGTCTAAAGAAAAGAAAGAGGTCAAAAGGAAAAGAACGCGATCAAACAAAAAGATTCAAAAAAAAATGAATGAAAATCTCAAAAAAAAAAAAAAGACCAAAAAAAAGAGAAACAAAAGAAGTACAAATTGTGAGCTGATATATTTCACCATGAAACACCGGAGATCCTTGTCTCCATAAACTTTCCAACACTCTGTTGTGTATAATCTTCTCTCCTCTCATAAAGACCGCAAACATTTCCTTTGGCCTCAACATCTAACCCTCCATAAATCCTCAGCCATTCTACCATGAAACACAAACTTGTTCTAATAAGATCCCAAGCACCTCATCAAACCTAATAACCATTTCCTTCATAAATCATTGACCATTGGCCGATGCCGAATAAGACCCAACAGCCCATCAGCTTCAAACACTTCATCATCCCTTCTCCACAAAATATCACAATCCTGAAAAGTCCATCCCGATCAATAACCGATTGCTTTCTCAAATTTTAACCCTAGGACAAATAAGTTTATCTATTTACGATGGGTTTGCTCAAAAGAAAAACAAACGATCGGAAAAAAGAAAGCCGATCAAGAAAAACCCTCAGAAAAAAGAAACAGTCAAAAAAAAAAGAAGAAAGCTGACAAAACAATAAAGACTTGCACTCTAAAATGCATTCAAGTTGCATTAAAACAAGGTTGAGTGATCACCAAGTGAGGCTTCTTTCATACTAAAAGTCAAAACTTTCATTGCATTTGAGTTTTTCTTAAAGAGAACCAAAGATTTGTACTAGGGGGCATTCCCTTCACCTCTCACTCCACTCAACCATGGGGAGATCTGTTCATCGTTTATCCCATTCACATACCACCCTCTGTTCATAACCGTCACCATAACTCTGTCACCTTTCACAATCTCACTCAAAGAAACCGTTTGAAATGTCATTCCAAAGTGGGGCAAGTGAATTCCCATTCCTTCACCTCATTCATTCCCATAAAACCTCACCGGGGCAATCTCTCAACTCACTATTCTAAACAAGGCCCCGCTCATTCTAATTGAGGCGACTTTGTCCTTGTTATGACCGGGGCAACATCAAAACTTTATGGGTTGAGACAAAATCTCTTTTGCTCCACCCTTCATTTCAAAAGCCGAAGCATTCCCAATTCATCATCTTCTACACCCCTAGTTGTTGTCACCACTAGACAGGGGCAAGCTATTCACTCATCAAAGACTTGAATTGGGGAAATCTTGTATCTCTTGATCCTTCATGAGCTTCGGCAATAACCATGTCTGTCATTCCTTCACTTGCCATAAATGTCCATGCCCTAAACCGATTCCAAGTTAACTGACTCATTCATTCACATCTGCACTCCTATGCATGCTTACTAGACAATTCTTCAAAAAGAGAGAACACACGTTGTTTACGTGATATCTAAAATTCAGTCATCATGGAAAGAAAGAGAAAACAAGTGAGTTTGTTTGTAAATAAAAACCTTGAGGACACCGGAGTTTGAATCAAATTCAATTTTTCAATGTAATGGTCAATAATCATCTCAATTCCTTGCATCCAAAGTCTCAGATCTCATCATCGCAAAAATGTTTACCTCATGCATCTAGACATTTCAATCTATTCATTATGGCATATGCATCAAAGCATTACATTTGCATCTTCACATTTCTTGCATTCATCACATAGCAAAAAGAAAAAGAAATGTTCCACGTTAGTTGTACCATATTCATACCTGCATTTCATAGAGGAAAATAGTAAAGAAGAAAAAAGCAGAAATCTTTTCATTGCATTGGCATCATATTAATGTTAGCATTTCCATAAAAGAAAAAGAACAAAAATCATTGCATCAAACATCAGAGCATTGCACCATATTAATGTTTGCATTTCATAGAAAAACAAAAAAGAAACAAATGAAGTTAGAACAGAGCATTCCATTCATCAAAGCATCAATCACCGTGATACACTTGCATTCAAACATCAAAGGATTATGTTGATATTTGCATTTCATAAACTATAAAGAAGAAGCAAATACAAAAGAACAAAAGCATTCCATAATATTCAAGACATCAATCATGGCATATGTTTGCATTACATGTGTCATTCATTGCATTGCTAAGCAAAATGCGGACGAACACAAGATGTTAATCCTCATGCCTAGTTCCAAGAATCACCACTTCAAGTGTCAGTCTCCAATCTAATTCTCAACTCAAGAATCCCGACTTGTCGGGCCTCAAAATCTCATTCCCAATCGCTCCTTGATTCGGAGTTCGAATGCTCACGCTTTAGCGTTGGTCACACTCCTTCCGATTCGAGTTCAAATGCCCTCAGATCCCAAGTGGATCATTAAAAGCACACCAAGTGTTCATTTACCGTTTTCCCATCAGCACGCCAAGTGCTCATTTACTATTTTCGCATCAGCACGCCAAGTGTTCATTTTCCGTTTTCCCATCAGCACGCCAAGTGCTCATTTACTATTTTTGATCAAAGACGCCAAGTTTCATTTACTGCTTTCTTTCCAAAAGAATCAAAAATCCATCATCCCATCAAACATCAAAGCAATACAGTTGCATCACATCAATACTTGCATCTCATAGAAGAAAAGCCAAAAGAGCAAAAAAAGCAACAACTAGCAAAAGGAGAGAAGCTAGAAGAAATAGAAAAATAGCAAAATGTAAAAGAAACCCATGCATTGCATTCATAAGATATAGACAAAACAGAAAAGGCATCTCACCAAAATCAATCATTGCATTCAAGTGCATGCATTTCAAAGTTACTACGGACTAGAGAGTCCCAAAAATCTCATTTTTAGAAAATCACCATCAACACTGAGTTCGTAAACTCCATCAACCTGCAGTTCAGAACTCCATCAACCCGCAGTTAGTGAACTCCATCAACCTGCAGTTCGTGAACTCCATCAACCCGCAGTTAGTGAACTCCATCAACCTGCAGTTAGTGAACTCCCACGAGTTAGTGAACTCCTTCCACAGATCACACATCGCGGTAATGAGCGCGCGATGGATCCATCGACTTCGTTAAGTCCTTCGGATTAGTGTGGTCACCTAAGGCATAGCGTAAATCCTTGATCAAATCGCCCGACCGATATTGATCGGCCGCCGAAAAGGCCACACCCCAAAGCTCGGACTCGACAAGAGTCCGTTAGAAGGTTTTTAGGCAACCTCCGAATTCCCAATTTATCGCTTTTTCCAATTTACCGTCTTTCCCAATTTATCGCTTTTCAGTTAATGCGACGAGCGTTAATCAGAATAACCCATTTCTACCCTGTAATTTAAATCAAAAATCGAGTATACAAAAATCTTTTATGGTCATCTTTTAGTTTAGTGTGTTATAAAATAGTGAACCGATTGACTATGGGATTACTCAGTAATCGATACTACTTGCAATGTGTATTGACCTCCTTTGCAAGGCTCTCGATGATGCCCTTGTAAATACACCAAATAAAGAAATTCGACCTTAGTGGCGAACCACAATTTAGCCATAGTCATTCAAAGACACTAATAGTATAACATAAATCATTTTTACTAATGGAGTGTTACGCCCTCTCTCAAAAACTCAATAATCGGTTCAAAGAACATGCATAGATACATAACACCATACAACACGTGGGGTAAAATCTCAGGTCAAGCAGCGGAAATAAACTACACCTCAAAGTAATACTCAGCAATCTCAAAACAAATACATATAAGGCTCTACAAGGAGCAAAACAAGCAATAACAGTCTAAACCCCAACCCTAGGTGCTATGATCGTGAGCGGCACATCGACTCGGGAGTAGTGAAGGTAGAAAGTCCTCACTCATGACTACCTGTGGTAAATAACAACAGAAAGGGTGAGTCTCGAACTATATAATAAAAGTGATAATAAGCAATATATATATCATAGTTTACAGCATACTCAAACACACCAACCATCACTCAACAATATTCATGCACTAATGAGTATGTATGCAATGTAAGTATGCATGTGGTACCATTTGCCCTCCGACATTCTCATCAATAATGGAGTCCTCATGACTGCCCTCCTACGCCTCTCATGCTTCACAATTCTCGCCCCTACGCCTCTCAGCTTCACAATTATTTTATAAACTCTACGACCGCAGCCAATGTATGCATGAGACTCCATGTACAACACAAACACAATCTCAACAGCTCAATACACACATTAACTCTCACCTCAAAGAGTTAATCTCATTTTATAGCCCCCATGGCTTGGCCCCTCCGGCCCATGCCCCCATGGCATGCTCAATCACCTCATTATAAACTCTCAACACCATTAAGTCCCACCGGACTAATCTCCTCTAGAGTACTCAACCTAACCAGGGACCTAAACCACCATTTAGGACCAAAACAATCATCTAGGGACCAAATCTGTCACCTAGGGACCAAAACAAAGACCTCTTAGGCACTTGGCAAAGACTAGGCGCCATTTTCCCACATTCTCGCGCCCGGTGCAACACAAAGACTAGCGCCAGAACTCAAGATTTTGGCGCCCTGTGGCAACACAAACCCATCGGGCGCCACTTTTCTAGTAACTGGCGCCCTCGGGCGACATGCATCTAGACACAAACCTGCATACGATTTGCAGACACCATCTCGCATACACAGCAAAGCAGACTAGGCGCCTGGCAAAGCATGATTTAGCGCGCCACACTGACCCAGCTCACCCAACACTTTCAAACCAAAAACCACCCGAGCCAAAATGTTTAAAAATGAATTTGGGCAAGCGAACACAAAATTTGCACGGGAAATATGTTCGTAAATACAAGTTTCACTCCCGGCCCCAAAACACACACAAAATCACCCCACCGGGACATTTTCAAAATGACACCTGCAAACTGTAAAACTACTCGAGCCAAAACACTTAAAAATGAAAGTTGGCGTGTGAATACAAAATTTGCACGAGGAAATATGTTCGTAAATACAAGTTTCACTCCCGGCCCCAAAACACACACAAAACAAGCCCCAGGGACATTTTCAAAATAACACTGCAACGAGAAAACCACTCGAGCCAAAACACTTAAAATTGAAAGTTGGCAGGTGAATACAAAATTTGGCACGAGAAAATATGTTCGTAAATACAAGTTTCACTCCCTGGCCCCCAAACACACACAAAACAAGCCCCACCGGGACATTTTCAAAATAACACCTGCAACGAGTAAAAACCACTGAGCCAAAACACTTAAAATTGAAAGTTGGCGTGTGAATACAAAATTTGGCACGAGAAAATGTGCCCAGAAAATGCAAGTTTCACTCCCGGGCCCAAAATACCCACATTCTCGCGCCCAGACAAAGAACTCACTCATCCAATCCATCACATACGATGACACAGCGCCATTTCTCTAGGAAATTGGCGCCGCACAAAGAACACATCACGTAAAACCCTCACATAAGAATCGGGCGCACCATTCCTAGCCATATGGCGCCCAACATCAAAATCCCCAAATTCTACAAATTCTCTCAAACCAATCCACATTATAATCATTCTAACACCTCCAATTTCACAACTTAGCAAACAATTGCACACCCAAATCATCAATTACCTCAAAATCACGAAATCACACATTGTAAAACCCTAACTCACGCCTAAATCAATTTTACCAACAAAATTCATCAAATTCAAGAAAACAAATCATCATACAATCACCAATTAACATAAAACAAATTTCTATAACATACATATAACCCATTATCTCCTCTATTATAGAGTGAGACTCCCTTACCTTATTTTACATCGTAGAAAGACTCTTTCACTTAGTCACGTACAAAACCCACAAAGAACTAGAGCTCCTTTTTCTTCCTTCAGAGTGACGCGATCCCTCTTCTCCTTCTTCTCACCTTCGGTAGTAGCTCTCCTCTCTCTCTCTTTCTCTCTTTCTTTCGTTTTTTCTTCTTTCTTTCTTTCTTTGGTGCGAAATGCACCAACCCTAGGAGCCTAAGTCATTGGGCTTGGGCTCCTGGGCCCAAAACAGCAGCTCTGGTATTTCTAATACCACTCCCTTCTATTAAAATAAATTACTTTATTGTAAACATTATATTATAATTAAATATAATTAGAAAAAATAGTGCAACACTTTAAATAATTTAATCCATTGCTTAATTAAATTATTTGGGGTGTTACAACTCTCCCCACTTAGAGATTTCGCCTCGAAATTCATACCGAGTCAAATAACTCGATAAGACTCCCGCATCTTCGCTTTCCGGCTCCCAAGTCATACTCTCACCAAAGAGCCTCCCACCACACTACCTTGACCAAGGCAATGTCTTTCCCTCGCAACACCTTCACTTCTCTATCATCAATCCTCACCGGCATAGTCTCCACAGTGAGGTTCTCTCGTACCCTCCACATCATCCATGTGAATCACATGAGACAGGTCCGAATATACTCAAGGCCGTGACACGTGAAAAACATCGTGCAAGTTCGAAAGATTGGGTGGCAAGGCCACCCTATAAGCAACCTTTCCAACCTCTCGGTGATCCGCACGGTCCAATAAACCTTGAGTCAACTTCTTTGCCTTCGTGAGCACGCCCAACACCACCATAGCGTGACCCTCAAGAACACATGCTCACCACTGAAACTCCAAGTCCTTCCTCCTCTTATCATGATAACTTTTATGCCGGCCTGGGACTCTTTCATTTTCTCCCCGATCATTTTCACCTTCTCCGTAGTCTCCTAACCAACTCGGTCCAAGGACAACACTCTCACCAGGACTCATGCCAACACAAAGGAGTTCTCGCACCTCCGCCCCATACTGAAGGCCTCAAAAGGAGCCATCCCAATGCTCGAATGATAGCCGTTATTATAAGAGAACTCAATCGCTGGGAGATGTGTATCCCACGCACCTCCCCTCGCTCTAGCACACAAGCTCTCAAAAGATCCTCCAAAGACTGGATGGTTCTCTCTGTCTGACCATCAGTTTGAGGATGATAAGTCGAACTCAACCTCGGCTTGGACCCCAAAGCCTCCTGCAAGCTTCCCCAAAAATCTGATGTAAACCGCGGGTCTCTATCAGACACAATACTCTTCTGAACTCCATGAAGCTTCACAATCACCGAATGTAAATTCTAGCCAACTTTGGCACAGGGAAGGTGATGTTGATAGGAATAAAGTGAGCAGACTTGGTCAACCTATCCACAATCACCCAAATAAGGTCGACCTCTCTCACAAGATTTGGCAATCCGGCCACAAAATCCATGGAAATCTTGTCCCACTTCCATTCCGGAATCTCCAAAGGTTGCATCAACCCCCGCAGAGCCAGTGTGCTCAATCTTTGACTTTTGGCAAGTCAAACATGTATATACAAATCTGCGCAACATCTCTCTTCATACCAAAGCCACCAAAATAGTTTCTTTCAGATCATGGTACATCTTAGTAGCACTGGATGAATGCTCAACTTACTCCTATGGCTCTCCTCAAGTATCATCTTCTTTAACTCAAGATCATCCGAACACAAATTTCCGCCCCCGAACCTCAACACACCCTCGGGAATCCAACCAGTAATCCCCATCAACGGCTTGCTCACCAAAGAACCAAAGAAATCTACCAACTTCACATCTAACTTCCGGGCGTCTCGATACTAACCAAGAAGTCGCTCCCAATCCTCAAGATCCCCAACTGACACTGGGTGTCACCTCACAAACCAGGCTCAAGTCACGGAATTGCTCAATCAATTCCAATTCTCTCACCATCATAGCTGACATATGCAACGTTTTCCGACTCAAAGCATCAGCCACGACATTAGCTTTGCCGGGGTGATAGTTCAAGCCGAAATCATAGTCCTTCAACAGCTCTAACCAACGCCTCTGTCTCATATTCAGCTCCTTCGGTCAAACAAGTACTTGGACTCTTGTGATCACCGAACACTTCGAATCTAGTACCATAGAGATAGTGCCTCCAGATTTTCAACACAAACACAATCGCAGCCAACTCCAAGTCATGAGTAGGATAGTTCTTCTCATGGGTCCTCAACTGTCGGGACGCATAAGCAACCACCTTCCCATCCTGCATCAATACACCTCCCAAACCCATCTTGGAAGCATCACAGTACACAACAAATGGTTGCTCCGCGCACAGCAACACTAACACCGAGACGTGGTCAACCTCCTCTTTAGCTCTTGGAAGCTCTCTTCACACTTTGCATCCCACACAAATGCCTTTCCCTTACAGTCAATCGAGTCAATGGAAGGGCTAGCTTAGAGAACCCTTCAATGAACCTCCTGTAATAACCAACCAACCCCAAGAAACTCCCCGATCTCGCCACGGACTTTGGGCTCTCCCACCGCAACACCGCATCAACCTTGGCCTGGATCCACGCCTATACCATCACCGTAAATGATATGACCCAAGAAGCTCACCTCATGCAAACTAACTCACACTTTGACAACTGGCATACAACTTCCTCTCTTTCAAGACCTCTAGCACCAACCTCAAGTGCTCGCATGCTCTTCCTCGATTTTGAGTACACCGTAATATCATCAATGAAAACGACCACAAACCGATCCAGATAGCTATGGAAAATTCGGTTCATGTACTCCATAAACACCCATGGTGCATTTGTGACACCAAACGGCATTACAGAGTACTCATAGTGCCCATACCTCGCTCAACGCTGCTCGGATATCCTCATCCTTCACCTTAACTGGTGATACCCGGACCTCAAGTCAATCTTGCTAAACACTTTAGCACCCACCAGCTGATCCATCAGATCATCTATCCTCGGGAGAGGATACTTATTCTTGATAGTCACTTTGTTCAACTGTCTGTAGTCCACGCACAAACGCATACTCCCATCCTTCTTCTTTACCAATAAAACTCGAGCTCCCCATGGTGACACACTAGGCCTCACAAATTTCTTCTCAAGAAGCTCCTCTAATCGCTTCTTTAATTCGCATAACTCTGAAGCGGACATCCCAAGTGACGGCACATAGACATGTGCCTAGTACTGTGCACAAGCTCAATCCCGAACTCAACTTCCTCTCTGGGGCACACTAGGAATTTCATCCGGAAACACTTCAGGGAACTCACACACCACCAGAACTCCATCAACCCACGGCTCGGTTCTCGGCAGACATGGACGCAATCAAAGCAAACAACCGACCACCCTCTTTCATTACCTCGCGAATTGCTCACAGACAACAGAGCGCACTCTTTCCTCGTGAAGGAGAAAACTAATAGACTTATCGTATCAGCTTGATGTGCACGTGGTTATCTACTAACCACCCATGCCCGTAATCACATCTAACCCACCCAAAGGCAAACAAATCGGATCAACAGAAAATCTCTGCCGAATACCGACAGAGGACACCTAGCACACATCAGTAGAAGTAGTTACGGACCCTTAGCCTGGAGTGTCGATAACCATCCTCTCTCCATAGTAGACAATACTAAATTTAACTTTTCAAAGACAAACAGATGCAATAAAAGAGTGCGTAGCACCCGTGTCAACAATAGCAACTAAAGGTGTACGAGAGATGAAACATGTACCTCGGATATCATTAGGTCCCTCCGAACCCGCCAATGCAAACACCCTCCCATGAGATCTTTCCTTCTTAGGCTTGGGACACTTGAAGCTAATGTGACCGCCTTCACCACAGTTGAAACATACAGCCTTCCTTGCGATCACACTCGGATGCCATGTGACCACTCTTTCCACACCTAAAACATCTCTTCACTTCCATCTTACAGCCAAAGCTCTTGTGACTGGCTTGTCACACTTGAAACACACAATATCGGATGGGGCGTCTCCCACTTGGCTTCTTGCCCTCATGGTACCTCCTACCCTCGCAGCAGACTGTTACCACCATTATACTTGTTACCACCGAATACCTTTGCTTTCCCTTGTCGTGCAGACGCCTCATAAGGCTTACCCTGTTATGAAATTTCCCCCTCCGTCTCTCATGACTCTAGAGCGGGCATTCTTTGTCTTCCTCATAAATCTCCAAAGAATCTACCGGATCAAGAAATACTCTAATTTTCTCGATACCCCACACCGCTTGATATCACTCAACCCCATTCTCAAACTTGATGCACTTTGAGAATTCAAATTTCAAATACTCAAAGATAGTGTGGATAGAACTTGGCCAACTCGTGAACTTGGCAAAGATACTCGCATAATAGACATACTTCCCGCCTCGGTTCAAGGAATTCCGGCTCTTTCTTACCTCTCACGTCCTCCGGAAATACTTTCTCAAGAATTCCCTTCGAACACACGCCCAAGTGATCTCTCCCTGCAAAGACTCCAATCTCTCGCGGTCTCTAGCCACTACCATCACCTCTTCAGATAAAGTATGAGTACTGCACTGACTTTCTCGCTCATCGGTGCAACCAATCACCCCAAGATCCTCTCAATCTCCTTCACCAAGTCAAGGCACCATCCGGTTGTACCTCCCTTGAAGGTAGGGGTTCTCTCTTTGGAACGTTGCTGATGCGGGTCTCATTATTCGTTGGGTACCCACATCAAGCGCTTATAGCCTGCAAGGCCTCAAGAAGAGCAGTATCGATCCTTCTGGCCATATCAACCTAACACTGCAGCATAAACAACCAGTTCAGAACTATTTTAAGACACTTAGTTGTCATACACACTATGATGATCGACACACTTGGCCGGACAGACCGAACTTTTGCTCTGATACCACTAATGTAACACCCCATTTCTACCCGGTAATTTAAATCAAAAATCAGAGTATACAAAAATCTTTACTGGTCATCTTTTAGTTTAGTGTGTTATAAAATAGTGAACTGATTGACTATGGGATTACTCAGGTAACTGATACTACTTGCAACAGGTATTGACCTCCTTTGCAAGGCTCTCAGTGATGCCCTTGTAAATACACCAGCGAAAGAAATTCTGACCTTAGTGGCGAACCACAATTTAGCCATAGTCATTCAGCACACTAATAGTATAACATAAATCATTTTTACTAATGGAGTGTTACGCTCCTCTCTCAAAAACTCAACAAATATTCAAAGAACATGCATAGATACATAACACCATACAACACGTGGGGTAAAATCTCGTGTCAAGCAAATGGAAATAAACTACACCTCAAAGTAGTAATACTCAAGAATCTCAAAACAAATACATATAAGGCTCTACAAGGAGCAAAACAAGCAATAACAGTCTAAACCCCAACCCCTAGGTGCTACGTATCAGAGCAGACCGACTCGGGAGTAGTGAAGGTAGAAAGTCCTCACTCATGACTACCTGTGGTAAATAACAACAGAAAGGGTGAGTCTCGAACTATATAATAAAAGTGATAATAAGCAATATATATATCATAGTTTACAGCATACTCAAACACACCAACCATCACTCAACAATATTCATGCACTAATGAGTATGTATGCAATGTAAGTATGCATGTGGTACCATTTGCCCTCCGACATTCTCATCAATAATGGAGTCCTCATGACTCTGGCCCTCCGGCCGCCCTCATGCTTCACAATTCTGGCCCCCCGGCCGCCCTCAGGCTTCACAATTATTTTATAAACTCTACGACCGCAGCCAATGTATGCATGAGACTCCATGTACAACACAAACACAATCTCAACAGCTCAATACACACATTAACTCTCACCTCAGTAGTTAATCTCATTTTATAGCCCCCATGGCTTGGCCCTCCGGCCCATGCCCCCATGGCATGCTCAATCACCTCATTATAAACTCTCAACACCATTAAGTCCCACCGGACTAATCTCCTCTAGAGTACTCAACCTCACCCAGGGACCTAAACCACCATTTAGGACCAAAACAATCATCTAGGGACCAAACTGTCACCTAGGGACCAAAACAAAGACCCTCTTAGGCACTTGGCAAAGACTAGGCGCCATTTTCCCCACATTCTCGCGCCCGGTGCAACACAAAGACTAGCGCCAGAACTCAAAGATTTTGGCGCCCCTCGTGGCAACACACACCCACCGGGCGCCACTTTTCTAGCAACTGCGCGCCGCTCGGGCGACACATGCACCTAGACACAAACCTGCATACGATTTGCACACCATATCGACCACATGTGCAAAGCAGACTAGGCGCCTGGCAAAGACGGGGTTAGCGCCCCTGGCGACCCAGCTCACCCAACACTTTCAAACCAAAACCACCCGAGCCAAAATGTTTAAAAATGAATTTGGGCAGCGAACACAAAATTTGGCACGGGAAATATGTTCGTAAATACAAGTTTCACTCCCGGGCCCAAAACACACACAAAATCACCCCACCGGGACATTTTCAAAATGACACCTGCAACTGTAAAACTACTCGAGCCAAAACACTTAAAAATGAAAGTTGGCAGGTGAATACAAAATTTGCACGAGGAAATATGTTCGTAAATACAAGTTTCACTCCCCGGCCCCAAACACACACAAAACAAGCCCCCCGGGACATTTTCAAAATAACACCTGCAAACTGAAAACCACTCGAGCCAAAACACTTAAAATTGAAAGTTGGCAGGTGAATACAAAATTTTGCACGAGAAAATATGTTCGTAAATACAAGTTTCACTCCCGGCCCCAAAACACACACAAAACAAGCCCCAGGACATTTTCAAAATAACACCGCAACTGAGAAAACCACTCGAGCCAAAACACTTAAAATTGAAAGTTGGCAGGTGAATACAAAATTTGGCACGAGAAAATGTGCCCAGAAAATGCAAGTTTCACTCCCCGGGCTCCAAAATACCCACATTCTGGCGCCAGACAAAGAACTCACTCATCCGGGCCATCGCTCTGGTGACACAGGCGCCATTTCTCTAGGAAATTGGCGCCCTGCACAGCAACACATCACAGAAACCCCTCACTCGAAGAATCGGGCGCACCATTCCTAGCCATATGGCGCCCCAACATCAAAATCCCCAAATTCTACAAATTCTCTCAAACCAATCCACATTATAATCATTCTAACACCTCCAATTTCACAACTTAGCAAACAATTGCACACCCAAATCATCAATTACCTCAAAATCACGAAATCACACATTGTAAAACCCTAACTCACGCCTAAATCAATTTTACCAACAAAATTCATCAAATTCAAGAAAACAAATCATCATACAATCACCAATTAACATAAAACAGCCCCTATAACATACATATAACCCATTATCTCCTCTATTATAGAGTGAGACTCCCCTTACCTTATTTTACACCGTAGAAAGACTCTTTCACTTAGTCACGTACAAAACCCACAGCAACTAGAGCTCCTTTCTTCCTTCTAGAGTGATGCGATCCCTCTTCTCCTTCTTCTCACCTTCAGCGCCGTTCTCCCTCTCTCTTTCTCTCTTTCTTTCGTTTTTTCTTCTTTCTTTCTTTCTTTGGTGCGAAATGCACCAACCCTAGGAGCCTAAGTCATTGGGCTTGGGCTCCTGGGCCCAAAACAGCAGCTCTGGTATTTCTAATACCACTCCCTTCTATTAAAATAAATTACTTTATTGTAAACATTATATTATAATTAAATATAATTAGAAAAAATAGTGCAACACTTTAAATAATTTAATCCATTGCTTAATTAAATTATTTGGGGTGTTACATTAACCCCCTTTCTCAAAAGGAAAATAACAAAAAGAGAATTCAAAATTTTCTGAAGCGGACAAAATTAGTATTATTTCTATATCTTTATTTCCATTTTACCAGCAAATATGAAAATGCTAATTCATATTTCTTGGCAAAATGTGAAATAAAGAGGGGCAGCTGTAATACCCTAATTTTGTCCGACTAATTCAAAGTAAAAATTGTCTTTTCGCGAATGCGAGGTTCCAACAATATTTTTCTCGTAGTTGAAAAAAGGCTCGAAAATATGTTTGTTATGCTCGCGCGTTATTCCTAATCGTGTGCGCGTTATGGCTCTTGTTGCGCGCGCGAAAAGACTTTTTGTATCGGTTGTTTTGCACTTTTAGTATCGGTTATCTGTCGATACTAATTCGACCGATACTAAATGTCTGACATTTAGTATCGGTTAAATAACCGATACTAAATGTCACTTTTAGTATCGGATTTTCAAAAAACCGATACTAAATGACGTTTTTTTGGTGATTTTTATGTCTTGAAAACGTACATTTAGTATCGGTCATTTAAATAACCGATACTAAATGTCACTTTTAGTATCGGTTATTTAAATAACCGATACTAAATGTCTTTTCAACATTGTGTTTACTCTTCTAAAATTGACATTTAGTATCGGTTATTTAAAAACCGATACTAAATGTCACTTTAACATTGTGTTTCTTTGTCTAAAAAATGACATTTAGTATCGGTTATTTAAATAACCGATACTAAAAGTCTATTTTCTTAAAAAAAGGTTCTCAATTCACATTTACCACACACACTACATATAGTAGTGTGTGGTAAAAATGAACCGAGAACCAAAACTAACATCAAACAACTAAAATTGAACATGAAATTCATAAAATGAGTCAATTAATCATTCATTCAAACTCACATTTTGCAAATAAGCAAAGACATGATAACAATAAAATAGATACAACAACAAATATAACCAAGCACAAATTCATAAACGTAGTCCTCGGATCGCTTGATCGCAGGGCCATGGTATATTATCTTCCTCTCGCCATCAATATAAGATCATCACTACTCCTTAACAAATTCAATATTTCCTAAATGAAGAACAAACTACTATTCGAAATATAGCTTCTTGAGAAGAGAGGAGAGCAAATTCTGTAATGAAAAGGATAAAAGAAAAGAAAAATCTCCAATAAAGATTTTCGTGAGGATACCGCTCATCTGAGTGATCCCAACAACCTCCATAGCTCTCCTAGTTGCAAGGTACTCCTTAGAATCATCCAACGATCCAAATTTCATAGCAATTAGATTGGTTAAGATAATGAAATTTTCTTGGATTTCCCAATTTGAATCTGCGAACATCCTAGACATGGAAAAGCTCAAATAAAAACAAATTCATATCAAAGGCTCATCATTTCGTAAGTTAACAATGACATGACCAACAAATAAGCTAAATTCAAAGGTAACTTTTGAAGCTCAACTACATCTAGAGAATGTTAATGAACTCATCGAACCTAAGCCGCACTGCATGCGTTGCAATGACAACAGAGCATTTCATGTATGCAAGACATTTATGTGACCCTAACTCCCATTTTACCAAGTAGGTCTGATGTGATTGATATGTATGACCATAATAAGAGAATACATGGAAATTTACTACACATCATGCCACGGACTACAATTTCGTATTACACACGTAAAATTGCTTAATGTTGAACATCTATTACATGTCATGGAAGAAGACTTGAAATCTATAGGCATATGTTTTTATCAACAAAGGAAGAACTCATTAGATACCTCAGTGCAAAGACAAAGCATATAAAAGCAATGATAATTTCTCTCGGGATCGTAAACTTTGCAGACACGAGATTTTTCCAGCCAAATAGGTTTCGATAGCACTCTCCCGAAATTCTCCCTTTTGATCAAACCGAATCTCCACAAACTTACCAAAACGACCTGAAATTGTACTATGTAAGCTTTAGGACAGACTTTAAACCAATTAAGAGAAAGAACGGTATGGTGCAGATTGCTAAAGATGAACTTAAGCGATTACCTTGAATTATTATTCCTAATGATCTTTGCATTCCCAAATGCTTCTAAAAGCAGATTGGACTACGGATGTGCAAAAACAAGCGTAATGAGTACAAACATAGTATCACCCAGTAAATTCCATTAAACCCAATGTTTTCGATTCTTTACCTCTAGCACTTGTTGCTCCACTGACCGCCCCCTCGATTGTCGCTTCTACCTCCCAAAAAGGCAAGATAATGCATAAGCATCTTTGTACTTTCATTTTACCAGCTCCACTTTCTCCACTAACCAAAATAGCTTGGCTTGTTCCTTCATTTATCATCTTCCTGCAGACAGTTATCTTTTTGGTGAATGCAGACACATCTTATTCACAATTTTGTATCATTTGCAATGACTTTTTGTTGCTAACCAAAGTTGTAGGTGACAAAGTGACACAACTCTCGAGAAAGAAAAACTATTAAATGATGTAAACTCAGTTATGGATGGACTATAAAGAAAATTTAGAGTTATGCCTTAACATTTATGCAAGAAGAAAAAGTGAAAAAGTTTCTAGTGATTTATAATGAATTGTTATTGTACAACAAAAATTATGCAATGTTCTCTAAAAGGCAAGGAGGACACAACTTAACATTATCTATTTAACATTATATCATCTATGTGATCAATTGTTGAAATTTGATATTTCAAATTTGTTTCTTGTCTTATGAATTTTACAGGCCGACTCAGTGGTCAAAGCTACTAAACTTCTAGTTTTAGGCTCACCAACAAAAACTATTTACTACTAGTTTTATAAAACATAAAAAGACCATACATGTTGGCAAAAAGGCCCAATTATCGCACATTGATATTCGTGAACGCAAAGGCCACGGAAATTTAAAAAGCCAAACCTAAAGTACTACGACTATATCGCGATTTTTCTCACTCAAAGCAAAAAAAGTCTCTCAAATCACGCTTTAGGCCTCAATAACCATTAGGCCAGCCCTAGAACTATAAACTGTTTCAATGGAAATGGATTATGATTTTAAATCAAGAATAGTTGAAAGTGATGTTCAAGTGACAAAAACCGAGAAAGAATAAATACCTATATGCGAGAACTCCGCAATTGCAAAAGGATGTGGACTCGCTCACCAAAGCCGCACCTTTATCTTTGTGCCATTGTACTATTGGCATACAAATGAGGCAATCTTTGAAAAGGATTCACACGCTATCAATATGTTTCTGTGTATGTCTACAAAACACCAATCGAGTGTGAGTGCAAAGAAAACAAAGCATATCGTCAAACACTTGATATGATAGATTATCTTACATAGATTTCATTGTTAGTATAACGGATTTGCAGATTTTGAAGAACCCCCGGTTCATGCAGATATGCAAGCCTTGTCATATCCTCCACACCGTTGGGTGGGAATTCAGGATCTTTGGGATAAATATTCGATGATTTGCTCACAACCCGCAATAGAAACACATAAGACATAAAGTGAAATAACCATCGAGAAGCTTGCATATAAATTTCTTAATTAGGGTTGCATATCCGCAATTCCTTGCTTAAGAAGTTTCAATGATGCAATTGTGGAACTTTTTCTTGTGTGTGAATAAAAATGTTCTTCTCCCATGAGATATTATTATTATTATGCATATAAAAGTACTCTCAGCAGTGAGCAGGGGAGGAGTGAAATAAAAGTGCTATGAACAAAATGTAGTAGTGTTTCCATCTTTGATGTGTGTATGCGATTTTCCCAACGCTAAACCTGTTTTCTCGCGGGAGAGAGTACAAGAATTAAGTTAGAATTTTCAAATACTTGAGTAAGTGAGAATAATTAAACATATAAATAATTATCATGGGTTTGATTTTAAATAGATTGATTCTAGGGAGACTTACCCTTGTGCGATTCACAAACTAATGGTGATGTCTTCATCATTAGATTCCGAGGATTTCTCCATCTATCCAAGCTTCATCAGAGTCCTCAACCCAAACATGAGTTCCAACTAAAAATTCAGTTGAGCGATCTGTGCATCCAAAAAAATTAATCAGTGAAGTTCAATAACATACTATGAATAATATTGCATGATTATCTAGTAAATAAATAGTTAGAAAATGTCAACAACTTGGGAGAAACTATAATGAAATATAATCCGCCATATTGGTTAAGATTTGTGTTGTCTCACCTATGCAATGTTGAGATACTTAAAATTTGGTTTGGGCGTAACTCAACCCCACAAAACTAGCTTCTAAGTTGACGAGTTCCCAACTCTACAAACACTACTTAGGCCCCCTGTTTAGAATTACAAAAGCTCATGCACATTAAAATGAGCTTTTATAACAATATATAAACAAATTTATTCTTTCCATAAATTTCACATAAATTACAGTCAAAAAGCCTTGAATAAACTATTTTAGCCAATGCATCTCTACTACTCGAGTTGCAGAGAATTTGGATCAAGCGATTTTGTTATAGCCTCACCACGAGTCACCATGACGCGCTTTGCGAAAGAGTCTTCAAGGGACTTTTCATCACACCTAAAATAAATAGTTAGATAAATCAATAAATAAATAAATAATATCTATAGATGTTATAGATTTCAATAAATAAATTGTCTTACATCAAAAGTTCATTTATAGTTCTTAAGTAGAAGCGGGATTGCTCATCCTTGGGTTGAGA
The DNA here is from genome assembly GCA_020916435.1 of Oxytropis ochrocephala. NCBI lineage: Eukaryota > Viridiplantae > Streptophyta > Magnoliopsida > Fabales > Fabaceae > Oxytropis > Oxytropis ochrocephala. The sequence continues at coordinate 22,238,663 of CM037093.1, forward strand.
GGAATCCATCCCATCATCTACTCCCCTTAACAAATTCAATATTTCCTAAATGAAGAACAACGGCTACTATTCGAAATATAGCTTCACGAGAAGAGAGGAGAGCAAATTCTGTAATGAAAAGGATAAAAAGAAAAGGAAAAATCTCCAATAAAGATTTTCGTGAGGATACCGCTCATCTGAGTCGATCCCAACAACCTCCATAGCTCTCCTAGTTGCAAGGTACTCCTTAGAATAATGAATTAAGAATAATGAATTAAGAATAAGTGCTTCATCAAGGAATATAATTAACACTATAAATTGTAGGTTTCTCATTTCATCATTTAAGATGATGTTGATCACAAACATAAACCTAAAAGCAGTTCTATTCGAGAAGTTAATGAATCAAAGGCGAAACTATACCCAAACATCAAACAAACATCAAGTTAGAAAAGCAACATAACTATGAAGAGAAGAACAACGTAACATAAGAACACATAAAATAAACCTATTACACCAAAAGAAAACAAAAGATTATGAAATTTGCTCTGCAGATGGGGAAAGCACAAACACCGCAAGACTTAGCAATCTTCTTCCAAGTTTTAGGGTTAGAAATAGTCCGAAACTTAGTACGGATCTAAGAATATTTCTTTCTTCTTCTTCCTCTTCTCAACCTTATTCAACCGAATCTCTTTCGTTCCCTTCTGCTCACATGAACCATCCGACGCACGCCTCTGTCTCTCACCGACTTCCACTTCCGTCCCGACACTTTCCGCGATTACTCGTCGTAGCTTGGCTTGCCGAACACAGTCCGTCGGGATCTCGAGGATGATTGAATCGCTGATCTCTTGTCCGTGAAAAATACATCAAAAGCAAAATTAGGGTTTTAAGAGAGAGAAAAGAGTGACGAAAGGGAGAGGAGAGTACCATTATCCTTGTTGTGAGCACTGTCGGGTTTTGGTATTTGTGATTTGGAGAGGAAGAGGAAGATGGAGAGTTGAGAACGAAAGTGGAGAGTGTGAGTTCAGAGAACGAGAAGAGAGAGCGAGAACGAGAAGAGAGAGCGTGAAAGTTATGCTATGGAAAAATTGTAAAAAATAAAGCAGGACTTTTAGTATCGGTTGTTTAAAACACGATACTAAATGTGTTAGAGACACACATTTAGTATCGGTTGTTTAAACAACCGATACTAAATGTAAGCGTGAAAATTGAAAACTTCCATTTAATTTCAAAATTGCCATCAGCGCGTCACATTTAGTATCTACTGTTCAAACAACCGATACTAAATGGTGCTGTTTAATGTCCTTTTTCCACTAGTATTTGCTTTGATACTTATTATTATTGTTGTTACCCATGTGTCTATTAATTCATCATATCATTTTTCTTTACACAAAATAAGATTCAAAAAATGGTTTTTATTATTGTAAATATTTTCTATATAAGTTGTACAAATGATCAACTTTTGCAAACAATACAAATCTTTAAAATAAAATACAAAAAAAAACCAAAACCAAATTTATGAAGGAAAGAGTCAATCTTCCTCTCTCTCCTTGAGAGAGGTCCTCGTTGGATGCTCCTTCACCATTTAGAGCTTTATTCCAACCCCCTTTTATCTATCTCTATGTTTTTACACCAAAGTAGGCCTCTATAACTTCCATCCACAAGTGACTAGTCTGCAGACTGTAATGTCCTGCATGAAGTAGGCGATGAGTTAGGATTAAGGTAAAGAACAGAGACTTGGAAGGAGAAATTTGTTTGCACAGGGAAAATTAGTATCAAAACATGAAAGACATTGAACAAATAAAATGCAGAGAAACATAGATAAAATTGACTATACACAAGGCAAAGTTACAATATAAATCTAGTCTCTAAAATCAGAGAGGGGGGAGGAAAACTGATACACTGAAGCAAAAAATAACACAGGCCAAACACACACAAACACACTCAGAAAACCAAACAGAGAGCAAAAAACAGAGAGCAACACACACAGAGAAAAAAAGAAAACGAAATCTGAAGGTGAAGCATATTGAAGGAAAAAACCAGATACACACAAAACCATACACAATCACACAGCAAGCAAAACCCATAGAACAAACACACTGAAGCAGAAAAATCAAAAAAACACAAACACAGAAAACACACACACACAGTAAGCAACCACACAATTAACAAATACCCAGCAAAAAAACACAAACCTGAAGAAGAAAGAAAGAAGAAGTTTTCACCATCACCACACCTCCGTTGCCAGAACCACCGCGTCACCACCACACCTCCGCTGCCAGAACCACCGCAAAAACCACAGTCCCCGTCCATTACTCTCTCTCACCGTCGCAACCTCGCTCTCGATCGCTCCTCCTTCTCGCTCGCGTTCTCTCTCTCCGCCGCGCCATCGCTCTCGTTTTCCACCAACCTCGCCGGAAGACCTCCGTTCGTCCTTTCCATCGAACACCAGAGCCACCGTCCCTCACTCTCCCACCATCGCGACCTCTCTCTCCCTGGTTCGCCTCCTCTCTCTCTCTCTCTCCCTCTCTCTCTTTTTCGATCAGTCTCTCTCTCTAAACTGAAAAGAATGGAGCGGCTGGTGGGTGGATGGGTGACTTAGGGTTTTTTTTTCCTTATTTTGGCAACTGGGTCGAGTCGGTTATGGGCTGGGTATGGGCCTCCGCTTTTTTAAGCTTTTTTTATCTCGGTTGCTAATAACACCCCAAGATTACTAATCCAGACCCCACGTTTTCCTAATAAAAATGCTAGTTACACTCCCTTTATCTCTGTTCAGCACCCACCTCTTTTCATTTATTTATTTCTTTTTTGCTCTTATTACTATTATCATCGTTACTATTTACCTTATGTTATCATCTAATAACATCTCCTTTTGCTTATCATTTGTTATCACTATTATGATGGTTTGTTTAATTTTTAAACTAGGAATAAATATGTAAGTTATAAGTGTGTCTACCTAAATCCACTTTTACTAATATCATGCTCAATATTCATTTTCAAAATAGTCATTCCAAGTAAATTCATTCGAACACTTGAACCTAAAATAAAACCAATTATCATTAATGATCACTCGCGCCGTTGCCGTTTGGTTGTTAATGATAATTTCATTTTCGGAAGAGTTAGTAGTATGACCACTCTAAACCGTTGTTGTTTGGTCATCGCGAACACTCAATCCAATTGCGAATTCCTTCTCAAAGTTATCACGACGTTCTCTCCAATTCGAACCAACAAAAGTACTTTTCAAAAACAAATCTTTTCAAACATCAAAATCAAAACTAATTGTTACTGATGATCACTCGCGCCGTTGCCGTTTGATTGTGAGTGATAAGTTCATTCCCGTGGGAGCTAGTAGTGTGGCCACTCTAAACCGTTGTTGTTTGGTCTTCACAAACGCTCCCCTTCAACTGCGAAAACATTTTCAATAATCGAAATAAAACCGGTTGTCATCAATAGTCACTCGCGCCGTTGCCGTTTGATTGTTAGTGATGATCCCATTTTCAAAAAGAGTTAATAGCGTGGCTACTCTAAACCGTTGTTGTTTGGTCATCGCGAACGCTCAACCCCTTTGCAAAAAAACTCTAAAAAAGATTAAAAAACAAAAACTTTTCTCAGGACAAACAAGAACTACGTACTTTGAATTCTCCATCGCACTGGGAGATACGTAGGAGCGAGAGGCTAACTCTCGTCAAGCGCAAAAAAATAAATATTTTCATTAAGTTTTCCCATTCATCTTCAAACAAGAAATAAATAGGCAAATCTAGGTATTTTTCAAATCAAACGTTAAAACCACACATTTAGTTAGAGGTTCCCTTTCGGTAGAAAGGGCGTGTCTTGATGCTAGTACCTTCCTCACACGAACCGGCCCCGAACCCATATCTCTAGTTTTGAAAGACCATCCGCCTTGTTCAAAAGACCTTTTTCAATGTTTTGGTCTTAAAATTAAAATATTGGTGGCGGCTTCAAAAATTTTCCACGTTGTACATTGAGAAACCCAAACCGGATTTTTCGGGTGCAACACAAGCACTACTAATTGAGATGGAGAGAACTCATCTGGATAAAAACTTGCAAATTCTAACAACTTTGCCTTATCAAAAGCAGAGAACAATTTAGATGGATCCAAAGAAGCCAAACAAAGCAGAGAGCAATTGAGTATTAATCTCACCAAAACGGTCATTAAGTTCCCGTTTGCATGTCTATCACAAAGATAAAATAACTCAACACGATAATGATGCTCTGATGTAATGCCTCTTGGGTTACGTACTGATTGCCCCTTAACAAACACATCATCCATAGCAGGAACACTAATAGATTTCTTATCGCAAAATGAATTTACCTCTTGCAATAAAGACTCCCATCCATCATTTCTGAGTGTTTCAAACCTCTCCTTTGTGATGTTAACCAAGTTCATAGCATTAAGAATGTCTTGATCTTTCCTTTGTAATGCTTGTGACAATTCATTTGAAATAGCCAATACATCTCTCATCAAATGCAAGTAGAACACAAAATCAAAACTTTGTACCAAAATTAAAAGACCAGTTGCTTCACCTTTTACCGGTCGAGGAGTACCGTCTACTTTCATAATCTCAAGAACATCAATAATAGCAGAGAACATCAATACTATATTAATCAAAGTGGCATAATGAGAACTCCAACGAGTAGGTGCAGGCCGTTTAAGATTTGTTTCTTGATTAAGTCCATGTCCACTAGAAATTTCTCCTATGCCTAATGCGTCTCTAAGATGTTCCAATTGTTTTTCACGAAGCATGTCAACTCGCTTGCAAGATCCCCCAACAACATTCAATAACTTGTAGACTAAATTAAAAAATAAGGAAGCATCACCATGGTCTTCAGCAATAGCAACTAATGTAAGCTGTAATTGATGAGCAAAACAATGACTCATCAAATTCCCAATAAGAATTGGTCTGAGTGGCAAAGCCGAATACATGTGGTCAGCAGATTCCTCGGCGCAGATTCGCCTCTAACAAAGTTAGTAAATACTTCACACCTTGTAACACCATAGTATTTCAACCTTGGAAGAAATACAGAGGCTTGCATAATCAGCATACATCAGAGTACTAATCCTACTTTAAAACATTGAATAAATCTAAATTCGATAAACCATTTATCACAACATCCTTTCATTAACCAAAGTTCTCAAAAGAATTACTAATGACATTAAAGCAGAAGATAAAAGTCATTACCACACACTATAACTTCGAATAAATTAAAAATGATACATAACTTTGAATAAATCCTAATTCACAATATCAAAATACAACTCGATCATATAAAATAACCCTAGGGTAAGCTAAGAAAAACATAAACTTGGATCATAAGGATCCTTCAATTCAAGTAGCTCAGAACATCAGCAACTCTTTCTCCTTTTACTTTGACTTTCCCTGTTTATCTGTAAAACAACACAAATATAAACAGTCAGATAATAATCTCAGTGAGCTCTTTCTTGAACCCTCACAACTCAATTCTCGGTATTTTATTAATCTTTTACTTGTATCCCAGTCTAGCAGCTACTCTTAGCACAACACTGGACTACCAGTACTGCACACTCTTCCGGCGAACCCACCCGCTAATATCTTAGTAACAGGTTGGTTGTATAACTCGAGGTCGTCACCCCATGGTATTTTAATTGTTACTCGAACACTAAGTCCAATACTCAACACAAAGTCATATTCTCTCTCGATACAAAATTATTAGGTTTGTCGCTAAACATAAAATCACATAACTCATTTTGCATCAAGAAAATAAACGAGTTGAGACTTAAAATTGTTCAATTATCATTGGGAAGGGTTAAGGATGGTATTGGGGAAGGTTTGGAACCAAAAGGAATAGCTTTAGAAGTGTTTAAAATTTTTGGACAGAAGCAGGGCCCCCGTTCCATGCCACTTTGAGCTCGGTGGTGCGCTTGATATACACACAAATGTGCAAGTATACACAATCGTAACAAGTAATAAAGTGAAAGTAGAGTATCTTTCCCACAGGGATTGAATTAATTTACAAATTTAAATTAAATAGTTCACTAGTGAAAGGTAACCAATAAACAATATATGGTGAGAGTGCAGGAGTGTAAACAAACAGAAAATAAACAAGCAAGTAAAAGATATATGAAGTCAGTGGAGAATGATAGTTGAGATGTCTTCACCAAATAAGTCACTTTCAAGAGTTTTGTGTTTTTATGTGGTGCAGGTGCACTGGATGCAGCTGCATCCGTATGTGTCTTTTAGTCACCTTCTTCAGAGTTTCATTACAAACTCTTAAAACCTTGTCTTGAAATAAACAGAGAAGTTGTCAATTCCTTTCTCGCTTTCTTACAATTCTAGTCTAAGATGCTAAATAAGTTCACTCCTGTATTTTAAGTACCCATTGTATCATCCTAAAGACTATGTTATCCTATGTCTAGGTTTTAGCATGAAATTAACAAAGTTTCCTTTATTAAACACTTATCCCTATTAGTTCTTGAGTTCTAATCATAAACCATGTCTGTATTTATGATTTGCATTCACTTTTAGTTGGTCAATTCTAAAGATGAATATGAAAGAGTTATCATGCAAGAACTAAATGCAAACATCACATAGAAACACAATAACATACTTAAAAGATCATTATAAGGTTAGAACATCTCAACCAAAAGAGTTTAGTTCATGCTAGACATCACAAGGCTTATATAAATAGAACAAGTCATATTCATATAATTGAAATAACAAAAGGAAACAATAAGATAAGATCTACACGGTTGGAGTTCCCTTTGCATGTAATTGCCAAGTGATGCCGGTGCACTAACATCACGTGGTTGTTGTTGAAGTAAAGGAAGAAGTCGTCAATTCCTTCCTTGCCTCCTTACAAGAGAAAATAAAACTAACTAACCTAAACTATTCTATGGAATAAAAATACAAGATATGATATGAAGTGAGAAGAGATTTGAATGATCTTCAAGTGAGAAATGGAAGCCTTTATATAGCCTTGGAGCTTTCCTTCAAGTGACGGTTTCCTTGGAGATTAAGTTAACCTAGAGAGGTTAACTATGGTTACTTTTCAGAACTTCATAAAGGAATTTGAATCCCACACTCAAAAACATATGGAGGTCCAATTATGGATGGCCAAGTGTCCCATGAAAAGAGGTCTTCTAATCTGGGCTATGGTAGGTGATAACTCTATTTTATATAGAGTATTTCATATGTTTAAACTTAGTATTTGCTCTCTTTTAAGTAATAATAAAGAGTTTATATAGTATTTTATGTGATATATGATAACTTGAGTGATTTGAATGGTTATAGTTATTATTAGGCCATTTTGGATATATTGTGGTATGTTTGATGTTTTTGTTCAGTGCAGTCTCAATGCTAACTGGATCAATGCTCCTGCACTGATCCTGCATCAAATCTGCACTACTTGGTGAATAAGCAGCCTGTTTCATATGCATCCACTTGCAAGTGATGACCTCCTGCCTGGTTCTCTGATGCCATCCCACCTTGTATAGTAGGCGCCTACCATTCACACATAGCTATAGGCGAAGAGTCACCAACATAGGGACACATGTTCACACATCAATGAACCGCCCTATGTCATTAGTCAAAGATTTCAACTTGGATAAACCTCTGAAAAGCAACTACAGCTATGATCCACTCAAGATTACTTCAACATGAAGAAAGGAAGCACCTCACTTGAAGGCTATAAAAGGACCTCACATCTTCATTTGGAAATATATCACAATCCATAAGTTAGATCAAAATTTCAATATACATAGTTAGTTTTTATATTTTTAGAGGAAGAGGAAGGAATTCATAAATCCTCCTTAACTCATTTTCATAGTGTTTGTATAGTGCTAAGGAGTAATGCTAGTGCATTGCTAGAAGATTTCATACAAAGGTTTTCAACATTTGTAACTTTACTCTTGTTGTTTCTCTTTTGTGATTTCTATATATATAAACATGGTCTATTCAGTTTATATATATCTTGCAATGTCTCTTGTTAGCTAAACCTTTCTTAGTTGGAATGTTCTAATCATTTAATGAGCTTTTAAGTAAGTATGTTGCATGTATGTATGTTTGTACTTTAGTTCTTGCTTGATAATCTTTTCAAAACTTATTTTGAACTTGATCACTTAGAATAAGTAGATTTGTAAATGACCAGAAATGGCTTACAATTAAGAACTCAAGAACTAATATGGGTGAGTGTTTTACATAAAGAAAACTTTGTGAAAACCATGTTAAGTCCTAGACATAGGATAGTATAGTCCATAGGATAATTGTGGGTACTTAAATTACAAGAGTGAATTCACTTAAGCAAATTGGATAATTGTTAGGAGGCAAGATTGGCACTAACACCCCTTTCTTTCTTTGCATAGAACAAGGATCATAAGAGCTGGTAATGATACTCTGAAGAAAGTGACCGAAAGGCACATAGCTAATGCAACAAAGACATTGGTCTGCAAATTGCATCACATCTTGCATCATACACTTATAAGTAAATTACTTGATGAAGACATTCCAACTAGTTTTTCTCTTTTACACTATCAACATTTTTTTTACTTGTTTTCTTTCTAACTTAGTTGTGATCATCAAACAAAATCCAAAATTATTTTGTTACTTAGTGACTTTACACTTTTTTACTTTATATTATTTTAAAAGTGAGTTTTTCAATCTCTGTGGGTTCGATCTTTTTTACTACTTGTTTTTGGACAGTGTATACTTGCACACAAGTGTATGTGTTTTCCGTGCACCAAATTTTTGGCGCCGTTGCCGGGGAATTGAAGTAAATTCTTTTAAAATTCTGATATATAGTAATTTAGTGTTTAATATAAATTCTGGTTTTTAGAGTTTCTGTCAACAACAGTACATGGTACTTAGTATATGTACAGAACCAGAAACAGAACACCAGAATATAGTTTAGATCCAGAAATAGAAAGAAAATTCAGGAGATTGCTAAGACTCCAGAAACAGAATCAACAAGCTTGCAACATGTCATTCAGTGAAGAACAAAGCTCAAGGCCACACTCAGTGAGAGGAGGCCACGTTCACTGTAATGCTCATGAAGAAGAAGTTCATAGAGAAAATCTCATCCACATGGATCACATAGGTATGATTAATGATAGAGATAGACCTATGAGGGATTATGCTCAGTTTGATCATCAAAACATGCAAACTAGCATAAATAGACCTCATATTGATCCCATGCATTTTGAATTTAAGCCTATGATGTTTCAAATGCTTCAAACTATTGGTCAATTTGGAGGATCTCCTCATGAAGATCCTCATTTGCATTTAAGGCAATTTCTAGAAGTATGTAGTAATTTTATTTTACAGTGTCAGTGAAAATGCATTTAGATTAAGGTTATTTCCATATTCTTTGAGAGATAGAGCCAATGCTTGGCTAAATTCTTTAGAGCCTAACTCTATTCATTCATGGAATGAAATGGCTGAAAAAATTTTAGGAAAATATTTCCCACCTATCAAAAATGCCAGGTTAAGAAATGATATTACATCTTTTAGACAAAAAGAGTTTGAGTCTTTATTTGAAGCATGGGAAAGATGGAAAGAACTTTTAAGAAAATGTCCTCATCATGGTTTACCTGTTATTATTCAAATGGAAACATTTTATAATGGTTTAGAACCTCAAACCAGAATAATGCTTGATGCATCATCCGGTGGAGTGTTATTAAATCATCATACAATGAAGCATGTGAATTAATTGATAGAATAGCGACTAATAGCTCTAGTTGGTCTCTTGAGAGGGTAAGTGCCCAAAAGAAACCATCGTGGGTACATGAAATCAATGATATATCGCCTCTATCGCTCAAGTAGCCACTTTAGCTAATTTGATGAAAAACTTCATACGCAATGCTGCATCTAATGCATTTGCATCACCGTAAAGCAATCTTATTCTGTGAGAGAACAAGTACCTCCAGGCACACCTAGTTGTGTGTCTTGTGGAGGAGATCACTTGTATGAGGAGTGTTCTAGCAACCCTATCTCTCTGTAAATTATGTAGGTTATAATAGGAATAACAACCCTTATTCCAACACTTATAATCTGGTTGGAAAGATCACCCAAATTTTAGATGGAGCAACAATAGTGCACTCGCACCTAGAACCGCTCCAACTACACCAACCAACCCACCAGATTCCTGGCTGAGAATAACCAAAGAAACTCTCAACCTACCACCGAGAATTCTCTAGAAACCATGCTTAAAGCATTCATAGGTGAATCTAGAAGCTGCTAGACAAACACAAGATGCTTCCATTAAGAACTTAGAGAATCAAGTTGGTCAATTAGCCATGACTCTGTATCAAAGGCCACAAGGTGCCTTACCTTCAAATACAGAACCTACTCCTTCCCAAACCAAAGGAAAGGAGCAGGTTAAGGCTATTTCATTAAGAAGTGGTAAGGATTTGGTAGAGTTAACTGAAAAGGAAAGTGTAGATAAGGGAGAAAAAGCCAAAAATCAAAAAGAAACCAATGCAGAAGCAACTAGTGCTCCTGCATCACAAGAAGTTCAAAGTCCACTACCTAAGTTAGTACCTGAATACCCTCCTCCCTCCTTATCCTCAAAGTGAAAAAAGCACATGAGGAGAAGCGGTTTGGTAAATTCTAGAGGTACTAAAACAATTACACATCAATGTTCCCTTAGTAGAAGCCCTCCAACAAATGCCAAATTATGCAAAATTTATGAAGGATGTGCTTACTAAGAGAAGAAGATTAGGAGAGTTTGAAAGCAGATTACCATGCAGAAGATTGTAGTTTGCTTATGCAAAATAAGATCCCTAGGAAATTGAAGGATCAGTAGTAGTTTTACAATTCCATTTTCTATAGGAAAATCCTATCTTTGGTAAAGCTTTATGTGATTTAGGTGCAAGCATCAACTTGATGCCTAAATCTATTTTTGACGATTAGAAATAGGAAATGCAAAACCAACCACTGTGACACTTCAATTAGCAGATAGATCAATAGCCTATCCTGAAGGTATCATAGAAAACATATTGGTTAAGGTAGATAAATTTGTATTCCTTGCAGATTTTGTTATCCTTGACTTTGATGCAGATAAGGAAGTGCTTATTATCCTAGGTAGACCATTTCTAGCAACTGGTAAAACCATAATTGATGTGCAGAAAGGTGAACTCACTATGAGAGTGAATGATCAAGAGATAAAATTCAATGTAATGAATGCTATGAAGTATCCTGCAGAGGATACAGAAGAGTGTTCATCCTTATTCTCTCTAGATCAATTGGTAGAAAAACAATTTTACAAGCAGTATGATCACTTAGCCAATGCAGATGCATTAGATGCAGCTGCATTGCTAGATGATGAAATACTAGAAAAGGAAAATCTGCCAATAGAAAACTCTTGTAAAGAAGTTTGGGCTAGGACTTATGAACCACTCAATCTTGAGGATCCAATTCTCAAGAAGAACTTACCCTCAATAGAACAACCTCCTAAGTTAGAATTGAAGATACTGCCTGAACACCTTAAGTATGCATTCTTAGGAACAAATGAGACTTTACCTGTTATCATTGCTTACGATTTAACATCAAAACAGAGAGTGATATCATTAGTACTCTAAAGAAGCATACCAAAGCTGGAGTTGGCAAATGGCGGATATCAAAGGAATTAGTCCTTCTATATGCATGCATAGAGTCATCTTGGAAGAAAATTCCAAAAAAAAGACATAGAGAGTCAAAGAAGACTAAATCCTATTATGAAAGAGGTTGTGAAAAAGGAAATCATTAAGTGGCTAGATCTTTGGAATCATATACCCCATATCGCAGGCGGTGCTTGGGTAAGTCTGTCCAATGTGTACCAAAGAAAGGGGGTGTGACAAGAATAGCCAATGAAAAGAATGAGTTGATACCAACTAGAAGCATCACACAGGTGGAGAATCAGTATGGATTACGAAAACTCAACAAAGCTACCAAAAAGGATCACTTTCCTTTACCATTCATAGACCAAATGTTAGATAGATTAGCAGGGGAAAGAATTCTATTGTTTCCTAGATGGCTATTTCAGCTACAATCAAATAGCCATTGAGCCTAAGGATCAACATAAAACCACCTTTACATGCCCTTATGGAACCTTTGCCTTTAGAAGGATGCCATTTGGCTTATGTAATGCACTGCTACATTCCAAAGATGCATGATGTCTATATTCTCAGATTTCATTGAGCAATCAATGGAAGTATTCATGGATGATTTCTCTATCTTTGGAGAAACATTTCAAGTTTGTTTAGCAAATTTGGAACAAATTCTCAAGAGATGTGAGGAAACAAATTTAGTCTTAAACTGGGAAAAGTGCCATTTCATGGTACAAGAAGGCATAGTGCTAGGACATAGAATTTCAAAGAAAGGTCTAGAGGTAGACAAAGCTAAAGTTGATGTCATTGAGAATCTACCACCACCAAATACGATTAAAGGTATCGGAGCTTCTTAGGCCATCTTTGGTTTTTATAGAAGGTTTATCAAAGATTTTTCAAAAATCTCAAAACCATTATGTATGCTTCTGCAACATAATGTAGAATTCAACTTTGATGAATCTTGTATAGAAGCTTTTGACAAGCTTAGAAAGGCATTGGTGACAGCACCAATTATAGTAAATCCAGATTGGAGTAAGCCATTTGAATTAATGTGTGATCCTAGTGACTTTGCAGTAGGAGCAGTCCTAGGGCAAAGGTATGATAAGGTCTTTCATTCCATTTATTATGCTAGCAAGACATTAATTGAAGCTCAAGTGAATTACACAGTTACAGAAAAGGAATTATTAGCTGTGGTGTTTGCATTTGAAAAATTTAGATCATACTTAGTTGGCACTAAAATTATTGTCTATACTGATCACTCTGCCATTAAGTATCTAATTTCAAAGAAGGATGCAAAGCCAAGGTTGATAAGGTGGATTTTACTCCTACAAGAATTTGATCTTGAAATTAGAGACAAGAAAGGAGTAGAAAACCAAGTAGCAGACCATTTATCAAGGATTGAAGGAGAATCACTTGGTACACAAGGAGAAGAAATCAAGGAGAGTTTTCCGGATGAGAAACTATTGGCAATCACGATCAATGCAAAACATGAAACCGCATTTGCTATAAGCAATGCAGGAGCATCAAATGCACCTGCACCATGGTTTGCTGATATTGTAAATTTCCTTGCAAGCAAAGTAGTACCAGTGAGTATGACATATCAACAAAGGAAAAAATTCTTCCACATGGTTAAACAATACTATTGGGATGATCCATTCCTTTACAAGATGTGCCCTGATCAATTAATGAGGAAATGCATACCTGAAGAGGAGCAACAAGCGAGGCTTACGCATTGCCATTCTCGCACCTTATGGAGGACACTTTGGAAGCACTAGAACAACAACTAAGGTATTCTGATCAAGTTATTTTTGGCCTACTTTATTTAAAGATTCATATTTTATGGTCAAATCTCGTGATAAATGTCAAAGAGCAGAAATATTTACGATAAGCATGAAATGCCTAGAACAAATATTTTAGAAATAGAATTATTTGATGTTTGGGGCATGGATTTCATGGGACCTTTTCCACCCTCTTTTGGCAATTTATATATCTTAGTAGTGTTGATTATGTGTCCAAATGGGTAGAGGCAGTAGCATTACCTAATAATGATGCTAAATCGGTGAGTAAGTTTCTTCAAAGAAATATATTCACTAGATTTGGAACTCCTAGAGCTATCATTAATGATGAAGGTTCACACTTTTGCAATAAGATCATAGAAAACCTTCTAGCTAAATATGGAGTTAAGCATAAGATAGCTACAAAGATACCATCCTCAAACTAGTGGACAAGCGGAATTATCCAATAGGAAATTAAGAGAATGCTAGAAAAATGGTTAGTCCAAATAGGAAAGATTGGTCTTTACATTTGGATGATGCTTTATGGGCATATAGAACACAGCATTCAAAACACCCTTAGGAATGTCCCTTACAAATTAGTCTATGGAAAAGCATGCCATTTACTGTAGAATTGGAAAACAAATCTTATTGGGCTATCAAGAAGCTCAATTTCAATTTGAACAAGGCAGGTAAAAAGAGAATGATAGAGCTTGATGAGCTAGAAGAAATTAGGCAAACCTCTTATGAGAATGCTGAAATCTACAAAGCTAAGACTAAGAAATGGCATGACAAGAAAATTCACAGAAGAGAATTGAAAGAAGGAGGACTAGTTCTGCTATACAACTCTAGGTTGAAGCTATTTCCTGGAAAACTAAGGTCAAGGTGGTCAGGACCATTTAAGTTGATAAAGGTTTATCCACATGGAGCGATAGACTTATTTGATAAATCCTCAAATCTTTGTCTTCAAGGTGAATGGTCAGAGAGTTAAAATGTACTATGGTGAACATGTGGTGAGAGATAAAACCACCACCTATTTGCAAAATCTCTAAGTGAAAAGAGGTAGTCAGGCTGACAAGACTCTTAAAACAAGCGCTTAATGGGAGGCAACCCATTGTAATTAATTATTTTTGTGCAATTTTATGTTTTTAGTTGTTTTGCAGAAATGCAGAAAACTAATGCAGCTGCATCAAATGCACCTGCATTGAGGAAAAACGTGCCCTGCATCAGAAATTTATAAACTTGAAGAAAATTGGTTAAGTGTGAATCATAAGGCTTCAGGAAGGTTAAAGGAAGGTTAAGCAAGATTAATGACACATTGGTAGCCAAAGCAAGACACATGGCATGATGCATGCGCATCACGCAATGCTAACGGCTACCTAATACACCCACTAACTTCCTTCTTCCTGAAACATAAAGCCTAAAAGTTTGTTACCGTTACCCTTTCATTCGCAATCTCACAATTTCTCTCATCTGAAACACAAACCACTCTTCACATTTTCATCTCCAATTTTTTCTCAATCACACAAGCAATCAAAAACCTAGAAATTCAAAGCAATTATAATGGTGAAAAAGCAATCAAAGACAGAAATCATCGTGCAAGCGGGCCGTAAATCTCCGTAAAAGAAAAGAAGGTCATGCATGCATCATCATCATCAGTCAAGAAAGGCAAAGCCAAGGAATCAACAGCAAGAAATGATGACAATGTTCATCTCTAGAATATGCATCTATTGCCCGAGAGAGGGTATGATTTGAAGAAGGCTAGCCCATCATTCATGTCAACAATGGCCAATCTCAATTGGGACCACTTCGTGCTACCAAGAGGAGGCTACATTGAAGACATAGTGAGAGAGTTCTATGCTGGAATCACACCAAAAGAAGGAGCAAAACATTCCTACACTTCCATGGTGAGAGGTAAACTTGTGCACTTCCATGCCAAGAAATTGAATGAACATTATATGCTGAAGTATAATGGAAATGATTTTGAAAACAAAGTGGCCAAGTCATTTAAGAAAGAAATGGAAGAATTAAGGAATAGGATTGCTATACCAGGGGCTGTGTGGGAAAAATTTACACCTAATGAGATTAAGCTTAGAAGCAATTATTTGATAAATGCATTAGGTAATTGGCATTTGTTCATAGCCACTTCAATTCTGCCTACATCACATACATATGCTATGACCAAAGAGAGATTAATCTTGCTAGATACAATTCTCTCTGAGGGAAATGTAGGCATAGGCAGATTGATAGCTAGGGAAATTTTTGCATGCTTAACAAAATCAAAGGGATTTCTGTTTTTCCCTTGTCTTATAACTGAATTATGCATGAAAGAAGGTGTCCCTATAGCTGCTAATGAACAAAGGAAATTTCCCCCTGGTAATTTGAGTGCTGAAGTGAAGGAAAAGTTAAGAAATGTGAGAGGCCCTGCACCTGCAATGCAAGAGCATTACATGCAGAAGCAGAGGGCTGTCTGGAAATTTCAAAATGATCAACATGACTGGCTTCAATTGGTCTTTGACAAGATCTTTGATCTTGTGGGCCAAGTGAATGCCCCTGAATTCCCAAGTTGGGTACTGAGATCTGAAGGAGAAGAAGAAGAGGAGAAAGAGGTAGAAGAAGAAGGAAAAGGTAAGGAGAAGGTAGAGGAACCTAGCACTAAGAAGAAGGTGACTAGGAAGCAATCAAAAGGAAAGAAGAAGGTTGTAATAGAGCACATTTGTGGAAGAAATGTATGATCTGAGAATCGAGAATGAGGAATTAGAGAAGGAAATGGATGAAGAAATAGAGGAAGTTGAAGAAGAAGAAGAAAGTGATGAGGAAGTTGATGAAGAGGAGGAAGAGCAAGCTAGGGGTGTAATCCTAGAAGAAATAGCTAGGCAGAAATATGCCAAACAAACACCACAAGCCCAACCAGAAACCCCTATCACTTCACCAGCTACCAAAACACCCATCATCTCACCAAACCAAGAATCCTCCTCCATTCCAAAATCACCATTACCCTCCCTCAATGATCCACCAGTCCTATCACAATCACCACCACAAACAACCCCTCCACCACCCTCTCCAACAAATGAACCACACAAAACAACTCACACAGAAGAACCAACCCCTGTTATGCCAACAGAACAAACAGTACCTTCTAGCCCAAGCAACATTACTTCTAATGTTATTTCTGCTCTTGAGAAAGAGATTTTTCAGGAAAGAGAAGAAGAAGGACTCAACAAAGAAGATCAAGGAGAAAAATCATCTGCACAGGAGCCTGTAGCTCAAACTGTTGAGATGCAGAGTGATCCTCCTACATCACTTGCTGCTGCATCACAACAAGCAACAACTATGCATGATGAGGCAACAATTAAATTGGTTCTGGAACAAATGGCTAAACAGAAGAGGGACGCATTGCACAACACTCAGAAGTTCTTCAAGCAACCTGCAGGAAGGCAGGCAAAATTAACACCAAAAAGAAAGAAATCTGATGCAGTCAGCACTGATGCACCTGCATCAATTCCAGAACAAATTCCTGCAACTACACCAGAAGTAGGAGGTGCATCTGCACCTGCAGAAGAAACACCTAGCAAGCCCAAAGAGAAGAAGCAGAAGGTGAAACACACTCCTCCATACAGGCAAAGCACCAGAATTAGGAGTGGAGCAAAGAAATGAGTATCAATTTACAAGCTTTCACCTACTACTACTAATGCTTGTTTTGTTTTTCTATCTAACTATTTCCCTGGTTGTACTAATCCCTCTCCCCTATTTTGAACAAATGATTTGTATTTCTGAACAAAATTGCAGTGAGGACACTGCAACCCCTTAAGTTTGGGGGGGGGGATTTGCATGTTATGTTTAATTATGTTTATTTCTATCTAATATGTTGTGTGTTTAATTAATATGTTTTATATAGTAAATATATATGTTTTAAGTAGTTTTTAGTTTGTTTAAATATTAGATGTACTTAACAAAGTAGTATCTAAATATTTTAGTAGAAAAGATCGAGTTTTTCAAAAATATGGTGAAAGCCCATGGATGGAATTTTTATGATGAAAAAGAGAAAAAGAAGCCTTATTTCTCAGAAAAACCAAAATTATTTTCACTTCAACACTTCAAAGCGAAGTTTGTGAAAAGAACCTTGCTATTTAAAGATCAATCGATGCAAGGGGAATTTTTGGTAAGCTTAGGTCAAAACAAAACTTTACTAAAAAGAAAGAAGAGCTTAAAGAATTAAGTTTGGGGTGTTTTATGAAAACAAAGGGTGAATTTCAAAAGTATAAGAGTAAACAATGTAGAAAAAGAATACAAAAAAGTGGACAAAGCCATATCTCGAATCTTTTGAAACTATACTGTGCCTAAGTACATGAATGCATCTGGAGGTCAAAGAGACTGTGCCATGCGAGGAATAAATGTATCGGAGGATAGTTCAAAATCGAACTCTGTGCCAAAGTGCAAAGAAAAAATATATATGCATCACGGAGGTCAAAGACACTGTGCAAAGTGCATTTGCATCCGGAGGTCGGTGAGGAAGGTAATATGAGCTAGAAAAAGAAAAGCATCATCGGTCTGAAGCATCAATGAAAACTGCACTGAAGAAAAAATCAAAATGCAGAAAAAAATTAATGCACAAATCACTTCAAAGAAGTATTGCATCTGCTCAAAAGATCCACACAAAAAAATAGAAAAATGCATTGGCTCAAAAGCTTTGAAAGACTCAATTAAGCCCTTTGATCTTAGAACTCCCCAATACTTGAGAAAATTTTGTGAGTCTAAACTCTCTTTTGAAAAATATTTTGGTGTGACCAAAGATGAACCAATCCTTTCAAAGGCTAGGAGGAAGTTTTTTCACTTAGTCTTGGAACCAATCTCAACTCAGTGGGTTCACACACACACAAAAAAATTTGAATAGCTTTGGTAGTTTTGAAGAAATAAAGGCACAAGAAAGATTGTTAAGAAATGAAGTTCATAGGGAACTCCTCATAAAAATCAAAAATTCAAGCTGATCTATCTTCTAGAATTTTAGTTTTTAATAGTTTGTCTTTGTCATTACTTGCGGACAAGCAATGGTTTAAGTTTGGGGGTGATAACTCTATTTTATATAGAGTATTTCATATGTTTAAACTTAGTATTTGCTCTCTTTTAAGTAATAATAAAGAGTTTATATAGTATTTTATGTGATATATGATAACTTGAGTGATTTGAATGGTTATAGTTATTATTAGGCCATTTTGGATATATTGTGGTATGTTTGATGTTTTTGTTCAGTGCAGTCTCAATGCTAACTGCATCAATGCTCATGCACTGATCCTGCATCAAATCTGCACTACTTGGTGAATAAGCAGCCTGTTTCATATGCATCCACTTGCAAGTGATGACCTCCTGCCTGGTTCTCTGATGCCATCCCACCTTGTATAGTAGGCGCCTACCATTCACACATAGCTATAGGCATAGCTATGAAGAGTCACCAACATAGGGACACATGTTCACACATCAATGAACCGCCCTATGTCATTAGTCAAAGATTTCAACTTGGATAAACCTCTGAAAAGCAACTACAGCTATGATCCACTCAAGATTACTTCAACATGAAGAAAGGAAGCACCTCACTTGAAGGCTATAAAAGGACCTCACATCTTCATTTGGAAATATATCACAATCCATAAGTTAGATCAAAATTTCAATATACATAGTTAGTTTTTATATTTTTAGAGGAAGAGGAAGGAATTCATAAATCCTCCTTAACTCATTTTCATAGTGTTTGTATAGTGCTAAGGAGTAATGCTAGTGCATTGCTAGAAGATTCCATACAAAGGTTTTCAACATTTGTAACTTTACTCTTGTTGTTTCTCTTTTGTGATTTCTATATATATAAACATGGTCTATTCAGTTTATATATATCTTGCAATGTCTCTTGTTAGCTAAACCTTTCTTAGTTGGAATGTTCTAATCATTTAATGAGTTTTTAAGTAAGTATGTTGCATGTATGTATGTTTGTACTTTAGTTCTTGCTTGATAATCTTTTCAAAACTTATTTTGAACTTGATCACTTAGAATAAGTAGATTTGTAAATGACCAGAAATGGCTTACAATTAAGAACTCAAGAACTAATATGGGTGAGTGTTTTACATAAAGAAAACTTTGTGAAAACCATGTTAAGTCCTAGACATAGGATAGTATAGTCCATAGGATAATTGTGGGTACTTAAAATACAAGAGTGAATTCACTTAAGCAAATTGGATAATTGTTAGGAGGCAAGATTGGCACTAACACCCCTTTCTTTCTTGCATAGAACAAGGATCATAAGAAATTTGGTAATGATACTCTGAAGAAAGTGACCGAAAAGGCACATAGCTAATGCAACAACATTGGTCTGTTTGCATCACATCTTGCATCATACACTTATAAGTAAATTACTTGATGAAGACATTCCAACTAGCTTTTCTCTTTTACACTATCAACATTTTTTTTACTTGTTTTCTTTCTAACTTAGTTGTGATCATCAAACAAAATCCAAAATTATTTTGTTACTTAGTGACTTTACACTTTTTTACTTTATATTATTTTAAAAGTGAGTTTTTCAATCTCTGTGGGTTCGATCTTTTTTACTACTTGTTTTTGGACAGTGTATACTTGCACACAAGTGTATGTGTTTTCCATGCACCAGTAGGCGCCTACTATTTGCAAGTGGGCATGTGCCTCCATGTGAATTGTGACTAAGCATGATGTCATAGAGGTGCTGTTACCTCAAAATTTCGACAGTACTTTAAATGTAGCTTTAAATGGAGTTGACTCCACATTTAATAATGTTGTAGGGGCCACAAGTCAACATTCAAGTCAGTACTCCATCACTTCGACAGAAAAGATATGCAAGTGCAAGAGATACAAGTGAACTTCGAAAAGTTCGGTTTTCGAAGCTATGAAGCAAGCAAGGCAAGAAACCTTCGACAAGAGAGGGCTTAAACCTTCGACAAGAGAGAGCTCGAATCTTCGACAGAGATGGCAAACAAATTGGCACGCCCAGTGGGACCTTTGCCATTAACTTTGTGTTGTTTCTATAAGTGTGTGTATTTGTATGCACTTGAGGAGTGGTAGAATGGTACGTACCAATTCTAACAATGCCTCTAGTTCTAACCCTGTGGTATCACAAGGGCAAGGAACAACCATAGATTCTGCAAGTGTTAGTGTTGCAGGGACAATGGCCCCAGTAACATCAATAACCGTTCCCACGATGTCGATGACCAATGTTGGGTCGACACAATCTATGTCTTTGCCACAGAGTATAGGACTTCCTTCTAGTCCTTATATGGCAACGAGGAATAGTTTAGAGACACGTTTCGAATATGAGTCTACCACCATACCCTTTTGGTGTATATGGCATGCCCTCTTTGGAATGCCACACGTTTCGACCTTTTCCCTTCACATGTGTCTTACGAAAGCACACTTGGTGAAATCCTACCGCATTAACTAACGCGTCTTTGTTGGCGTTAAGACAACAAGTAGATGAGAGTAATCATGATATGGTTAATATGTTAACCCAACAGATTGGTAATTATTTTCAATCCGTTGATTCGAGAACACCAATACAAGTTACCGGATGTTAGCAAACCAAATGGGTAGGATTGCGATTTCTTTGGGGCTCCTACGGAAACAATAGGCAGGTACCCAATTGTGGGAATAATGCGCTAACACCCACGAGAGATCGATTCGCCGAAGCCAAGCGGTTGTGGGCGAACAACAAGGGATGGGAAACCATGTCCCTGAAGTAGTTATGGTAAATCGAAACCAAAACGCTGACGAAGTTGTTCGACAAGTGCAACGAAATAACGCTTGTGCTCAAGATAACATAGCCACTTTGGTAGAAACCATAATGGCACAGAATGGCCTTAACGTAGGTTTACATAGGCCTAATTTCATATCACCACTGTGTGAATATGTATTGCAGGCAGAGTTGCCAAGAGGTTGGAAAATTCCTAAATTTACTAAGTTTGGGGGTGATACCAATGAGTCTACCGTCGAACACATTGCCCGTTACATGGACCAGAGGCGGGGATATAGCCCAGAATGAGAGTTTGAAAATGAAATATTTTCCAAATTCTCTAACTAAGAATGCCTTCACGTGGTTTACCACTTTACCCCCTGGTTCCATGTACACATGGGGGCAGTTAGAAAAGGCTTTTCATGAGCAGTTTTATATGGGCGATCGAAGATTAGTCTTAAAGAATTGGCCAGTGTTCGACGTAAAGTGCCTGAAGCTATCGACGACTACCTGAATAGATTTAGGCTATTAAAGGCTAGGTGTTTCACACAAGTGCCTGAACATGAGCTTGTCGAAATGGCTGCAGGTGGCCTTGATTATTCAATTAGAAAGAAATTGGATACCTCTCATTTGAGAGATATGGCCCAATTAGCCGATAGAGTTCGACAAGTTGAAAGGCTTAAAGAGGAAAAGGCTAGAGTGAATAAGTTCAATAAAAAAGAAAACTCAGTGGGGTTTCGTAAGAAAGAGAAAATAGCCTATGTCGATGAGGAATTCGACTTTGCGTTTGATAATATCGAATCTGAGGAAATTGATGTGGCTGAACTTAAGCCTGGTCCTCCTTATGCTTGCAAATTATTAAGGCCTGCAAATGGGAACAACCCGGTAGAGCCTAGAAATGATAGATTTGTGCCTAAAACATACACTTTTGATGTTACTAAATGCGATGAAATCTTTGATTTGTTAGTAACTGATGGCCAAATAATAGTGCCAAATGGCCTGAAAGTACCTCCTCTCGAACAGAGGAAGAAAAAGGGTTCTTGTAAGTTTCATAATTTTTGGGACATACAATCGACCGTTGTGTACTTTTCTGGGACTTAGTTCAAAATGCTATCGAAGAAGGGAGACTTAAGTTTGGTGATAAAAGAATAAAGCACCAATGCAGTTTGACGCGGATCCACTTCATCGAGTGAAGCCATGTATCTTTGAGCAGGTTGAAATGAATATAAGCATGGTGGATGCAAAAGTGGTAGGTTCTCCCAAACTGTCAAACCTTCTACCGACAAACTTAAGAGTGTAGTGCAGGGGGTGATCTTTGTGCAAAAGCTTACTCGGGAGGAGTATGAAGAGAAGGTACAGATTCGTGTACCCCAAACTGAAGAAGAATTAATAGACTTCCTTAATAGGTGCAAGTGAAGAACTCGAGGTAATGTTATGCCCCGGATGTAGTCTTTGTGTTCGACAAGGAAGGCGCCAAAAGTGTCGAAGGATACGGAGTTCGACAACCTCTTAAAAGAAAATGGCTGGACAAAAAGCCAAACTTTAGCTTCAAGAGGGGGGACCTTCCTTATAAGGTCAAGAGTTCGAACAGGCCTTCAACAAGCAAGCAAGCCATCTGCTTTGGTAAGACCACAACCAAGAAAGAGTTTGTGTTATCACCGCCAAATCGTTTGTTCCAAGGGCTAACCTTCCAAAGCGAAAAGTGGATACATTTGGTTGTAACCACTATAGGAATCTTTGTGCCACAAGTCGAGGTTGTGAAGCCAAAGGCAAATGAGGCTGCGAAATATAACTACAAAAATAATTACAAAGGGAAAAATCCTATGACCAAGACCCAATGGCGTCGCTTTCAACGCTCAAAGAAGAAAGCGATACTTGCTTCTAACGAGCAAACGCCAGGAACTTCGAAAGCGGCTAAGAATATGACTTCTAAAGCCGTGGGGAGTACAAAAGTGAACATAGGTCTTTGCCAACCAAGTGAAGGTTGGGAATAAGGCCAAGGGTAAATCTATTGTAATAGAAGAACCAAGGAGGCCTGCAATGGAGAGGATCTTTCCTCCACTGCCATCGTTGAGGAAGAAAAGTTCTGACTTCGACATGGATGAAGACGTCACTTCAGATTTTGAAGACTCTGAAGCTAGTTTTGATGTCATTTGCAACGTGGTGTCTATTCTACCCAGTGAATATGACGTTGTCACAGTTCCAAATGATGTCAAAGAAAATTTCACCAAGGATATGGCTAACCACAAGCAAGTTTGTTACTACGTAATGAACAACGGCTGTGTCGAAGAACAAATGGCCACTTTCGAGAGGCCAGATGAAGGCATGCAGCATCATTTGAAGCCTCTGTATGTCCAAGCCAAGGTTAACGGCGTGGGTGTCAATAAGATATTGGTAGATGGAGGCGCTGCGGTGAATTTGATGCCTCAAGCAATGCTGGAAACCATAGGGATGTTCGACACTGACCTTAAGCCTCATAATATTGTGTTAACCAATTATGAAGCAAAATCGCCATCCTTGAGGGGGTCGAAGTTGAAGTTGTAGTAGGCCTTTGTCAAGAGAACTACCATGTTCTTTGTCATAGCCTCCAAAGCAAGCTATAATCTGCTCCTTGGCAGAGAGTGGATACATGGAGTAGGTGCTGTACCTTCGAGCCTACACCAAAAGTTGGTGATGTGGAAAGATGATGGTCTTGTGGAATATGTTGAAGCAGACCAGAGCTACTTCCTTGCTGACGTAAACAATGTCACCAAGGAGAATTTTGAAAAACAGATGGCGAACATTGCGCCATGCACATCTTCTAGTCAGGCTTACATCTCATCTGACAATGTGCTTTCCTCTGTTCGATTGTACCCAACACATGGTTTTGTTTGGGAGAGGGAAGTGGTGGAAGATGGAAGTGTCTATCCTGAGGGTGTTCTACCCCCAACAGGATGGGATACTGACTCTTAGAAAGTTTTAGATGTCAGCGCCCAACGCATGGGATAGAATTACGGCCTATATGGCCGAAAATAAAGTGAAAACGGCTTTGGAAGCCGAAATAATTCAACAAACAATGGCTGTCGAAGCCATAGCTTCATCTGAAGAAAGTGGCGAAGTCATAGATGACAAACTTGATTGCATTTATGATGACGAACCATTAGGCTTTGAAAAGGATCCCAGGGATTCAACAAAGCGCATGCAAGCTCAAGATCCAGTAGAAGAAGTGGATTTGGGAGATGGCCTGATCAAGAGGCCAACATATATTAGTGCACACCTTGATGCTGCCTTCAAAACCCAAGTTATCTCACTTCTGCAGGAGTTCAAAGATTGCTTTGCTTGGGAGTACAACGAAATGCCTGGGTTGAGTCGAGAAGTGGTGGAACTTCAAATACCTATTCGACCAGGGAAGAAACCAGTAAAGCAAACACCAAGAAGATTTGCTCCTCCAATATTGGCTAAGATCAAAGAAGAAATCGAAAGACTGTTCAAGAGAAAATTCATCAGAACTGCCAGGTACGTCGATTGGTTAGCTAATATTGTCCCAGTAATGAAGAAAAATGGAAAACTTAGAGTTTGCGTAGACTTTAGGGATCTAAATAATGCAACACCTAAAGATGAATACTCTATGCCTGTAGCAGAAATGCTAATAGATTCGGCAGCAGGATTTGATTATCTCGGTATGCTAGATGGCTACTCGTGGGGTATAATCAAATTTTTATTGCTTAAGAGGGCGTGTAAAGCGACTTTTCGATGTCGGGGGCATTGGGTGTTTATGAATGGGTAGTAATGCCCTTTGGTTTAAAAATGCTGGTGCCACTTATCAGAGGGCAATGAATTCTATGTTTCATGATTTTATTGATGATTTTATGCAAATATACATAGATGATGTGGTGGTTAAGTCATCCTCAGAAATTGGTCATTTAGACCATCTTCGACGTTCGTTCGAACGAATGAGGAAATATGGATTGAAAATGAACCCAACCAAATGTGCTTTCACGTATGCGTGCGGGGTGAATTCTTGGGTTTTGTAGTACACAAGAAAGGCATAGCGATCAACCAAAATAAGACTAAAGCAATTATGGAAACGAAGGCTCCTTCGACCAAGAAAGAACTTCAGTCATTGCTAGGAAAAATCAATTTCCTTCGAAGATTTATCTCAAATCTAAGTGGCAAAACACAAGCTTTTTCGCCATTGCTGAGACTGAAGAAAGAAGATGAATTCAAGTGGGAGCATGTTCATCAAGAGGCTTTCGACGCAATCAAGTCTTATTTAGTCAAACCACCAATTTTACTGCCTGTTATTAGAAACAAATTCTTTGAAATTGTATATAGCAGCTTCTGATAACACAATAGGTAGCATGTTAGCACAAGAGGATGATAATGGTGTCGAAAGACCCATTTATTACCTTAGTAGGGTTTTGATTGATGCTGAAACGAGGTATAGTCCAATAGAAAAATTATGCCTTTGCTTGTATTTCTCTTGTACGAAATTAAAGCAATATATAAAATCAACAGATGTGTATGTTTATTCCCATTTTGATGTTATTAAGCATATGTTATCAAAACCAATGTTACATAGCAGAATAGGTAAATGGGCTTTAGCTTTGCTAGAGTATAACTTAACCTATCAGCCTCTTAAATCAATCAAATGACAAGTGGTTGCTGATTTCATAGTAGACCACTCGGTTGTCGAATATGAAATACATTCGTTAGACATACGTCCTTGGAAACTATACTTCGATGGCTCAAGCCATAAGAATGGAGTGGGTATTGGAATCTTAATTATTTCTCCAGAAAACATTCCAACGAAGTATAAATTTAAAATTCGAGACTCTTGCTCCAATAATGAAGCTGAGTATGAGGCTTTAATAGTGGGCCTTAAAATTCTACTTGAATTGGGGGCAAGCCATGTCGAAGTAAAATGTGATTCTCAATTGGTTGTCAAACAGTTGACAAAAGAATATAAATGCATCAATGAACACCTTGTTAAATATTTCGTCGTTGCCAACACTTTGTTAAAAAGGTTTACATGTGTACACCTAGAACATTTACCACGAATAGAAAATCACGTGGCGAATGAGTTGGCACAAATTGCTTCAGGCTACAAAGTGTCAAAGCATAGCCTCGAAGAGTTAATTGAGATAAAAGATAAGTTAATCTCGGAGGACTCTCTCTACAATGATACTCCTTCGACGCTATTGTCAACACCAAAAATTGGGGGGGCAATAAATGCAAATGAAGTGCGCGTCGAAAAATGCCACATTTTTGGCGATATTGACTTAGCAGAAATTTTTGCTATTGACAATATGGCTGATGATGATTGGCGTAAACCCATTGTAGAGTATTTGCAAAATCCTACAGGAAACACTAATAAAAAAGTGAAATACAGAGCTCTGAGCTATGTGTTGATTGGCAATGAGTTGTTCAAGCAAACCCCTGAAGGGGTTCTGTTAAAATGTCTTGGTGAAAATGAGGCATACTTAGCAGTTTCTAATACGCATAGTGGGGCATGTGGTTCGCATCAAGTAGGCCATAAAATGAAATGGTTGTTATTTCGACAAGGGATGTACTGGCCAACCATTTTGAAAGATTGTATAGAGTTTGCTAAAGGTTGCCAAGAATGCCAAAAGCACGCTGGAATACAACATGTGCCTGCAAACGAACTACATTCTATAGTGAAACCGTGGCCATTTAGAGGTTGGGCTCTAGATGTAAATTGGAGAAATAAAACCAACTTCGTCGAAAGGCCACAGATACATTCTGGTAGGAATTGATTACTTTACCAAATGGGTAGAGGCAATACCTTTAGCCAATGTCGATCAGGAAGCAGTGATAAGGTTTGTCCAAAATCATATCATCTATAGATATGGAATTCCAGAAACCATTACTACAGACCAAGGTACTGTTTTTACTGGTCGAAAAATGGTAGATTTTGCTGCCGAAATTGGTTTTAAGTTATTGACTTCGACACCATACTACGCACAAGCCAATGGTCAAGTGGAGGCTGCCAACAAAATCATTATCAACTTGATTAAAAAGCACGTTGGACGTAAGCCTAAAAGTTGGAATAGCTCTCTCGACCAAGTGTTATGGGCTTGTCGAACTTCACCTAAAGAGTCTATAAACACTACTCCTTACAGGTTAACATTTGGACATGATGCAGTGTTACCTGTTGAAATTTGTTTACAATCAACAAGGATTCAGAAACAATATGAAATTCCCTTTGATCACTATTGGAATATGATGATTGACGAATTGGTTGATTTAGACGAAGAAAGGATGTTAGCTTTAGAAATGCTTATCGATGAGAAAGAAAGAGTAGCTAAAGCTTACAACAAAAGGTTAAGTTAAAGACCTTTGAAGAAGGAGAGTTAGTGTGGAAAGTCCTATTACCTATGGATAAAAAAGATAGAGTTTTAGGCAAATGGTCACCAGGGTGGGAAGGCCCATTTCGCGTATTGCAATGCTTTTCAAATGGCGCTTATGAAGTCGAAGAGCTAGGTGACGGAAACAGAATCTTTAGAATAAATGGCAAGTATTTAAAGCAATACAAGCCAACGTTAACGGAGATAAAAATTGAACAAGTGTAAATAAACGAAAATTGTTCATAAATGGCAATGTATAATGAAATGTTAAAATTACATAGCCATTTCAGAATTTCTAAGCTATTACAAGACCTCAGAAATTCGACAAAGTTGCCTTATGCCTTTCCAGAATGTTGGCACTCAAAGAGATGGAAGTATCAAGAAGGTGTAGATCTTTGTCGAGTTCAGCGAGAATGGCTTGATGCTGGTCAATTTTCTCCAAGTGGTCTATAGCTGTCAACGCCTTAGTAGTTTTGGCTGACGAAGAAGCAGCACTCATTCTGTAACACCCCAAATAATTTAATTAAGGAATTGATTAAATTGTTTAGGTGTTGCACTAATTTTTAATTATATTAAATTATAATATGGTGTTTATAATTTAGTAATTTATTTTAATTGAAGGGGGTGGTGGAAGAAATGGACAAGGGGTGTAAAAAGGGCCCAAGGTGCGCTTGGCCCAATGTACATATACCCAAAAGTGGAATTTTCTTTCATTTGGGAAGAAAGAAAGAAAGTTGCGAAGGAGAGGAGAGAAAGGAGAGAAGAGAAGCAGCGCAAACCCAGGAGAAGAGGAGGAGAAGAGCAATTTCGTGACTTGAAAGCTTGGATTATTGTTGCGATGGTTTTGTTCGTGACTCAGTTCCGGTTCTTCTCTCTGATTAATTTGAGGTAAGGGAGTCTCACTCTATAATAGAGGAGATAATGGGTTATATGTATAGCATAGGGGCTGTTTTGCGTTAATTGATGATTATATGATGATTTGATGTCTTGAAATTGATGAATTCCTTGGTGAAATCGATCTAGAGATTGAGTTAGGGTTTTGTAATGTATGATTTTGTGATTTTGGTGTGATTGATGATTTGAGCATGCAATTGGTTGTTTGATTATGAGATTAGGAGTGTTAGAAGAATTATTGAGTGAATTGATTTGGGAGATTTTGAGAAAATTGGAATTTTGGGGTTTGGGCGCCAAGATGCTAGGATTCTCGCGCCACGTAATCGTTCACAGTGAATTGAGAGTTTGTGCAGAATGCACGCCGTGGCGCCACATTGTTGGGAAAATGGCGCCACGTGCCATCATTCATGTCTTTGGAATGTGTTCTGTGCGGTGTGTTACGCGAGGCGCCAAGTTCTTTGGGAAAATGGCGCCTGTGCCTTTGTTTGTGTGTTGGGTGCGCGTGTGCGGTGGATGTGGGCGCCAAATGCTGCCCCAGGTGCCAGAATGGCGCCGGTGTCACCGTATGCGATGTCTGCAGTGAGTGAGTTCTTTGTGCGGGCGCGAGAATGTGGGTATTTTGGAGCCCGGGAGTGAAACTTGCATTTCACGGGCACATTTTCTCGTGCCAAATTTTGTATTCACCGCCAACTTTCAATTTTAAATGTTTTGGCTCGAGTGGTTTTTTCAGTTTGCGGGTGTTATTTTGAAAATGTCGGTGGGGCTTGTTTTTGTGTGTGTTTTGGGGCAGGGAGTGAAACTTACTTTTCTAGGCACATTTTCTCGTGCCAAATTTTGTATTCACTGCCAACTTTCAATTTTAAATGTTTTGGCTCGAGTGGTTTTCAGTTGCAGGTGTTATTTTGAAAATGTCCGGTGGGGCTTGTTTTTGTGTGTTTTGGGGCCGGGAGTGAAACTTACTTTTCTAGGCACATTTTCTCGTGCCAAATTTTGTGTTCACCTGCCAACTTTCATTTTTAAGTGTTTTGGCTCGAGTAGTTTCTGAGTACAGTCTTATTTTAAAAATGTCTCGGTGGGGTGATTTTGGGTATGTTTTGGGGCAGGGAGTGAAACTTACTTTTCTAGGCATATTTCACTTGTGCCAAATTTTGTATTTACTGCCCAAATTCATTTTTAAACATTTTGGCTCGGGTGGTTTTTGGTTTGAAAGTGTTGGGTGAGCTGGTCACAGGGGGCGCTAAATCTGGTTTGCCCAAGGCGCCTAGTCTGCTTTGCTGTGTCTTAGTTTGTGTGCAAAGCGTATGCGAGTTTGTGTCTAGGTGCTGTGTTGCCCGGGCGCGCCAGTTGCTAGAAAAGTGGCGCCAGTGGGTGTGTGTTGTGGGGCGCCAAAATCTTTGAGTTTCGGCGCTAGTCTTTGTGTTGCACCGGGGGCGCTGAATGTGGGGAAAATGGCGCCTAGTCTTTGCCAAGTGCCTAAGAGGGTCTTTGTTTTGGTCCCTAGGTGACAGTTTGGTCCCCGGATGATTGTTTTGGTCCTAAATGGTGGTTTAGGTCCCTGGGTGAGGTTGAGTACTCTAGAGGAGAATGGTCCGGTGGGACTTAATGGTGTTGAGAGTTTATAATGAGGTGATTGAGCATGCCATGGGGGCATGGGCCGGAGGGCCAAGCCAGGAGGGCTATAAAATGAGATTAACACTGAGGTGAGAGTTAATGGGTGTATTGAGCTGTTTGAAATTATGTTTGTGATGTACATGGAGTCTCATGCATACATTGGCTGCGGTCGTAGAGTTTATAAAATGATTTGTGAAGCCTGAGGGCGGCCGGGGGGCCTTATAAAATGATTGTGAAGCTCGAGGCGGCGGAGGGCCGCGAGTCATGAGGACTCCATTATTGATGAGAATGCCGGTGGGCAAATGGTACCACATGCATACTGACATTGCATACATTCCCATTAGCGCATGAACATTGTTGATTGATGGTTGGTGTGTATGAGTATGCCGTAAACTACGATTATATATTGCTTATTATAACTTTTATTATATAGTTCGAGACTCACCCTTTCTGTTGTTATTTAACACAGGTAGTCAGGAGTGAGGGCTTTCTACCTTCACTACTCCCCGAGTCGGTCTGCTCTGATACGTAGCACCTAGGGGTTGGGGTTTAGACTGTTATTGCTTGTTTTGCTCCATGTTGAGCCTTATATGTATTTGTTTTGAGATTGCTGAATTATGCTGTTGAGATAATGAGTATTTTCCGCTGCATTATGTGAAATTATATTTCTATGAGTTTATCTAATGGTGTTACGTATTCTGAGTTTGTTTTAGAGAGAGAGTTGTGACGCTCCATTTTATTGAGGAATAATTTATGTTATACTATTAGTGTGCTGAATGACTATGGCTAAACTGTGGTTCGCCACTAAGGCTAGAATTTCTTTCGCTGGTGTATTTACAAGGGCATCACTGAGAGCCTTGCAAAGGTGGCCAATGCCTGTTGCAAGTAGTATCAGTTACCTGAGTAATCCCATAGTCAGCCAGTTCACTATTTTATAACACACTAAACTAGAAGATGATCAGAAAAGATTTTTGTACACTCTGATTTTTGATTTAAATTACCGGGTAGAAATGGGGTGTTACACATTCTTTCGACGATCAAGCCCTTCTGATACTTAGCGTTTGACAATTTAGTTTGGAGTGTTCTGATCTCTTCGTCAATACGCGTAATCTCTGCATCCCATTCAGCAATTGCCTTTGCATCGTTGGCTGCTTGGGTTTCGAGGGCTTCTATGTCATCTTGATCAGCTTTGAGAGAGGCAAGTTCCACTTCGCAGAGTTGGTTTTCTTGAGCCTTTTGCTTGGAGATATTCGACCGTTGGTTGATCAAGAGAGAGAGTTGCTCGAAGAGAGGGCCAAATTCCATGAAGAAGGTAAGGAGGTTTTGAGGAGGGTCCAACCTAGTGATCCTGTGAATGAGGGATTTTACCTCAAGATACACAGAGGGGTCATTTTCAATATTTGCTACAAGATCCCCCTCCAAGACTCTAGCCTTCAGTTGACGAAGTAGGCTTTCGACTGTCTCCTGATTGATGGAACTGAGAGAGGTGTTCGAAGAGCTGCAAATTAAACGACTTGACGAGCTTTTAAGGCTCATCATGATCTTCAAAGCCGCCAAAGGATCTGTCTTCTTCAGCTCAGCCAATTCTTGGTCACTAACTGCACTGTTGGATGACTCTTTGGCGCGAAGTGCCATGATTTGCGTGCTCCTCCATCACAGGCTCCTCTTGCTCTTGATTGACCATATTCCTTCGGGAATTTCGGTGAGGTAGCCACTACTTCGGTCTTTCGATTTGAGGAACGTTGGGTTCTAGAACTGGAGCGTTCTCTTCGACAACAGCCTCTGGTCCGACATTACCAGCATTTGGAACAAGCTCTTCGAAAATAGGAATTCCAGGGTCAGCAAGTTCTTGAAAAACTTCTTCAGCAGTTACACCTTGAGGCGACGAAGGAAAAGGAAGCATTGGGGCCGACAATTCTCGTTCAAACAACCTCGATCAAAGACTCGTGGCAGGATTATCAACGAGTAATCCACTGCACCATTTACAATAAGTAATATCACTTAAGTTAAAGCGGAAAGGTGAAATCGAAGAGGTTGAAATGACGTCGAAAGGAATTTACCTCATGTACCTTAAGCCTCTTGATTGGAGGAGAAGAGGGTGGTTCAGAAGGTTCGCTGATAGTAATACCTTGAGTTACTTTTTGAGATTCAGGTAAGGTCCTTTTCCTTGACCTTTGATTGAGAGGAATGTTGTCGTCACTTTCAGTGTCCTGCAAAAAGAATTCAAGTTATAGTGCAGATAATACCACGAGAAAGTGAGTGATAAATCGAAGGGAAATTTCGACATGTAATAAGGTAGGTACTGATTACCTCGGAATCGGAGGAATAACCATTTTCTTTTTGGCCTTGGGCTTTTGAAGAGGTTTAGCTGTTGGGGTCGTTGCCTGGAAGAAATTTTCGACATGAATAAAAGCCATAGTCAACAGACAACTTAAGATAAGTGGAAAGTGCCATACCTTTTTTGGGGTGTTGTCTGGAATAGGATTTGCTGCCACTTTCTTCGTGACTTGAGGAGAAGGTTTTGATGTGGTAGCCTTGCCTACTTTGACCTTCAACTTCGTTGCAGGTTTTTCTAAAATGGTGAAAACATTGATAAGCAAGTAGAAATAAAACTAAGTTATAAGTGTCTAAGACTTAGAAAGCTTTGAGTGTCGAAAAGGTATATACCTGTGTTATTGGAAGGGAAAGCAGCCTTCAATTTCTTCACGAGGCTGTCAGCTAAGGTTTCACTGGCTTCTCTAGCAGCGGTGGTGTAATAACCAAGCCACCATTCTTGGAATTTCCCGGTGCATGAAAACCTTGGATTGAAGTTGATGGGTTCAAAATTCAAGGCCTTGTAGTGGAATCTCTTGAAGGCCTGCCTGTAAGCCATCTCTGTTTCTGGACTTGTAAATTCCACTTTGTGGAAACACAATTGGCGCAGTCGACTTGACAATGAGCCCAAAGCGCTGGCAAAATAACTTGGGAAATACCTAGAGATTCCCAAACTATTCTTAGTTTTGCGGGGGTGAGTGCGGTGGAGGATAGAAGGAGAGAGGTAAGCTTGCGGATTTGGTAGATTTCCTCGACTTGTTCGACGGAAGGAGAAGGAAATGGTTGCTTGAACCATGTTGGACCATAAGGCCTTTGGACGAATGGGGCCATAGTTTCTGTAAAGATGGCACAGTTCAAGAAGACTTCGAAATACTCGAAGAAAGATTCTTACGAGGTAAGACACATTTGTTTAGGCTTGGTGAGCTAGTCGAATCCCTTCGGTCCTCCTAGTCTCTAGAGATTGTCGAGCGGACTTAGGGATATACAAGCTCGATCGAAATTCAAAAGTGGCCAAGAACCACGGTTGTAACAACCACAATGGTCCAGAAGCCAAAAATTTGGTTGTCGGCTCATTCTCTCTCAACTCTATGATAGCATTGTCAAGTTGTTGGTGGAGAGAGCCTAGAATCAACTTAGCAAGGTTGATGTCTTCTTGTTCATGGAGTTGGCATGCCAGGGGATGTAAGATTTGGAAACTTGCGAGAGAGAACGTGTGTACGAAAGCGAAGAGGATAACCGGAGGGTTAGAAAGCTACATGTTCTACAAGGAGATACTTCCTCGATTGTCAACTCTATGGTGTTCACCAATGTAAAGGGGCAAAGGTAGCGATCTTTGAAGGAGAATTTGTACTCATATTCGGGCGTGTGGGATCAAAGGTCTCCCCAAGGGTTTTAGCCGGTGATGGCAAGCAACATCTAGTAAGGTGGGAGATAGCATGCCACATTTCAAGTGGAGACTATGAGTAGCACAATCCCAATCGCATGGCACCCAAAATTAGGGTCTTTGTCATATTGGGGCCCATACCTAGATAGTTGGATAAGGTCGAAGATGCCTGCTTTTTCCGGATGTTGGCCTTCTTAGCCTCTACTTTGTCAAGCCAATCTATATAGATTTGTTGGTCGAGCCTAGGAGCAGACCTAAAAACCCTAGAAGGATTAGTCAGAAACTCTAAGTGAAAAAGGGTTTTGGCGAAGATTCTAGGTTGAAGACGAACGTGGCTGGGGAAGATTTCAGAAACCTCATTGTTTTCTAGCAAGATATTAGGTAGAGGGCCTAAATACGCATGAGTATAGATCTCAGTAGAGGGAATCAGTACCTGGGTTTGCCATTGGATTGTTCGGCGTCATTGATGTCGGGTTCATCAACGGCCGTCGAGGGTTTGGGTTTTCTTGGGCTCGTCATTCCTCTTTGAACTCTCGAGTTGCATCAACTGCGGCGAGATGATGAAGCCATAAGTGAGGAAAAGTGAATGCAAGTTGGAAACAGGTGTAGATTAAAGGAAAAGAGCGAAAGTTTGAAGCTTTAGTGAATTTGGGGTTTTTTCAGTAAAAGCGAGATGAAGAATACTGAGAAAGACTTCACAAGGTTTCAAACTGAGTAAAGGAGAATACGAAAAGTGGTAGCCGTTTATATATGTTTGGAAGCAACGATTGTTGGCACGTGCACCATTACCCACACGTTTGCGGCGCTTGAGAGAGCGTGATGGCCCACCTACCATGGGCGTGTCCCAATGAAGCGGTTTACTTTTATCTGTGCAAGTCATGATGACTATCTTTTCGACCACTAATGATGTGCAAAAGCGGTAAAAATGATCCTTGACAAGATATTCAAAAATGCCCTTTCTTACCTTCATTTCTATTAAAGTCGAAAAGGCATTTTTGGGGGCAATCTGTTACCTCAAAATTTCGACGATTACTTTAAATGTAGCTTTAAATGGAGTTGACTCCACATTTAATAATGTTGTAGGGGCCACAAGCCAACATTCAAGTCGATACTCCATCACCGGCCAGAAAAGATATGCAAGTGCAAGAGATACAAGTGAACCCGACAAGTTCGGTTTTGAAGCTATGAAGCAAGCAAGGCAAGAAACCCGACAAGAGAGGGCTTAAACCTTCGACAAGAGAGGGCTCGAATCTTCGACGAGAGATGGGTTCAACACTTCGCCAAGCGGTTGACAAGGAGCTAGTCGAAGCGTGCGGAGCTTGATAGTGGGCGGTTACTTCCCACTTATTTGTAGGAGGCGATTCTTGTTTTTCCCACGATTGTTCCTACGAGTATAAATACCCCTTTGTAATAGAAAATCAGGGTCACCACATTTTACAAGAGCTCGAGAAACACAACTTCCAAGTCAAAGCGAAATCACGAGTGAAAGCAGGACACATTATGCGTGTTGGTGAACCATTTCTTCTTTCAATTAATGCAAATTTTTACTTTCTTTTCACTTTTGTTGCATTTACTGCTTTTACTTTGTTTTCAATCCGTTTCTTTCTACTATTTACTGTTCTTACGTACGTGAAAGACACAAAACTCAATTGCAATCGTCAAAGAGATTTTCTAGTTTGATCTCACAGTCTCGATATTGAAAACTAGTGATTGTTTGCTAAAAACACCAGCAAACAGGTGCTTATGCCTTGGTTGAATTGAGGTGCTTCCAATGTTGGGCAATCTTGTAACACCCTAAATGATTTAATTAATTATTTGATTAAATTATTTAAAGGGTTGCGTTATTTAGTTATGTTAAATTATTAAAGTGTTGTTTTATTTTAATTGAAGGGAGTAGTAATCGGTAATTCCGGAGTGGTATGGAATGGCCCAAGAGCCCAAGCCCATTGACTTAGGCTCCTAGGCATTAGGGAGTGATGCGATTCGCATCATTTGTGAAAAAAAAAGAAAGAAAGAAAAGCGTAAGAAAGAGAGAAAGGAAAAGAGAGAGAGAAAACGGCACTAAGAGGGAGAGAAGAAGGGAGAGTGGATCGCACCTTGAGAAGAAGGAAAAGAAGGAGCCATTCTTTGTGGTTTTTGCACGTGACTCGATTGAGAAGGACATTTCTCTGATTAATTTAAGGTAAGGGAGTCTCACTCTATAATAGAGGATATAATAGGTTGTATGTAGGTCATAGGGTCTTAATTTGATGATATTTGATTGTTGATTGAATTGTTGTTGAATTAAAATTGTGAATTGGGTGAAAATCGATTACATGCTAGTGTTAGGGTGGATTGTGTTGATTTGCGTTTTTGATCCATGATTGATGATTAAGACATGAAATTGAGAGTGTTAGTATGATCACAATGTGTTTTTGGATTGTTGTTGATGATTGGGTTTGGGAAAAATTAGTTGATTTGGTTGTCTCTGGACGATGTAGGTAATAGTGAGTTTAAAGAATTTTCCTCCAAAAATGAAACTTGGAAATCGATTCTGGGCTCTAAATAGGAGCCAGAAATCGATTTTCTTCTTTAAAAACAAAGCTAGAAATCGATTCATTCCTTTAGAAATGAAGGCAAGAATCGATTTCCCCCTTTAGTAATGAAAGCAAGGAATCGATTCATTCCTTTAGAAATGAAGGCAAGAATCGATTTCCCTCTTCAAAATAGAAGCAAGGAATCGATTCCTCTCTTTAGAAATGAAGCATTGAATCGATTTCCCTCTTTAAAAATGAGAGCTATGAATCGATTCCTCTTTTGAAAACAAGTAGCTATGAATCGATTCCTCTTTTGAAAGTTTTAGGTGCTGTTGTAGTCCTGATGGAGTTGTTTTAGTCCATAGGTGTGGTTGTAGTCCTGATGGAGTTGGTTTGGTCCTCTAAGTGATGTTTTGGTCCTGGAAGTACAGTTTTGGTCCCTAAGTGCTATTTTAGTCCTTAGGTGATGTGTTGGTCATCGATGCGCAGGTCTTGGTCCCTAGGTGACAGTTTGGTCCTAAGGGTGTGGTTTTGGTCCCCAATGTGACAGTTTGGTCCCTAGGTGACAGTTTGGTCCTAAGGGTGTGGTTTTGGTCCCTAGGTGTTGTTTTGGTCCCTAGGTGACAGTTTGGTCCAAAAGGTGTTGTTTTGGTCCCTAAGTGCTAGTTTGATCCTAAAGGGTGGTTTAGGTCCTTGAGTGAGGTTGAGTCCTCTAGATGAGATTAGTCCTTGGGACTTAAAGGTGTTGAGCGTGTACCTTGAGATGACTGAGGATGCCATGGGGGGGCATGAGCCGGAGGGCCAGGCCATGAGGGCTATAAAATGAGAATAATACTGAGGTAAGAGTTAGTGCGTGCATTGAGATGTTTGAGAATGTGTTTGTGTTGTTACATGGAGTCACATGCATACATTCTAGCCGCTTGATCGTGAGAGCTTATAACCTGATTGTGAAGCTTTCGAGAGGCGGCGGAGGGGCAGTCATGAGGACTCCATTTGATGATGAGAATCTGGGAGGCAAATATTGAGAACGCCGGAGGGCAAATGGTACCACATGCATAACTACATTGCATACATTCACATGAGTGCATGAATATTATTGAGTGATGATTGGTGTGATTGATTGTGCTGTGAACTGTGATTGTATATATTGCCTATTATCACTTTTATTATATAGTTCGAGACTCACCCTTTCGTTGTTGTTTACCACGGTAGTCATGAGTGAGGGCTTTTACCTTCACTACTCCCCAGTCGGTGCGCGCTCGATACGTAGCACCTAGGGGTTGGGGTTTAGACTGTTGTTTGATTTTATTTTCGCTCATTGTGAGCCTTATATGTATTGTTGTGAGACTGCTGAATTACTCTGTTGAGATTATGAGTATTTTCTGCTGCATTATGTGAAATTATATTCCCACGAGTTTATTTAATGGTGTTACGTATTTGAACTGCTATGGTGAGCTGAGATGATTGTTGAGTGATTTTTAAAGAGATATGTGTAGCATCCCATTGGATGATTTTAATTGAGAAATGAATTTTTACACTCTGATTTTTACTATAAATTACCGGGTAGAAATGGGGTGTTACATTAGTGGTATCAGAGCAAAAGTTCGGTCTGTCCGACCAAGTGTGTCTGTTTGTCATGTGTGTATGACGGTTAGGAGTCTTGAATTAGTTACGAATGGTTGTTTATCTTTGCGAGTGTTAGGTTGATATGGCGGAAGAGTTGATCTTGCACTGGCGAGGCGTTGCAAGCCATAGCACAAGTTATGGGGGCCTTGCGAGAATCGAGACCGTAGTCCGCAACATTCGAGAGAGAACCCCTACCTTCAAGGGAGGTACAACCGGATGGTGCCTTGACTTGGTGAAGGAGATTGAGTGGATCTTGAGTAATTACCGTGATTGATGAGCGGGGAAGTCAGTCTGGTACTCATACTTTGTCTGAAGAGGCGATGGTAGTGGTGGAGACCGGTGAGAGGTTGGAGTCTTTGCAGGAGGAGATCACTTGGGTTTGTGTTCAGAAGGAATTCTTGAGAAAGTATTTCGGAGGGCGTTAGAGGTAAGAAAGAACCTGGAATTCCTTGAGGCGAGGAGGAAGTGAATTCATGTCTGCAGTATCTTTGCCAAGTTCACTGAGTTGGCCAAGTTCTATCCCCATTATCTTGAAAGTGGGGCTGAATTCTCAAAGTGCATTAAATTTGAGAATGGATCGAGAGTGACATCAAGCGGTGTGGGATATCGAAGATTAGAATATTCTTTGATTTGGTAGGCTCTGCTGCGAGATTTATGAGGAAGACAAACAATGCCCGCTCTAGGGTCATGAGAGACCGGAGGGGGAAATTTCATAACGGGGGTAAGCCATATGAGGCGTCACGACAAGGGAAAGCAGAGGTATCACGGGTAGTGCCCAGGTATAATGGTGGAAGCAGTCTCTTGTGAGGAGGTATCACCGAGGGCAAGAAGCCAAGGGGGAGACGCCCATCCGATATGGTGTGTTTCAAGTGTGACAAGCCAGGTCACAAAAGCTTTGACTGTAAGATGGAGGTGAGGAGATGCTTTAAGTGTGGGAAGAATGGTCACATGGCATCCGAGAGTGTGATCGCAAGGAAGGCTGTGTGTTTCAACCTGTGGTGAAAGGTGGTCACCTTAGCTTCAAGTGCACCAAGCCTAAGAAGGAAAGATCCTTTGGGAGAGTGTTTGCATTGGCGGTGTTCGGAGGGACCTAATGATATCAGGTACATGCTTCATCTATGGTACACCTTTAGTTGCTATTATTGACACGGTGCTACGCACTCTTTTATTGCTTCCTTTTGTCGTTGAAAAGTTGAATTTAGTGTTGTCTACTATGGAGAGAGGGATGGTTATCGACACTCCGGCTAAGGGTCCGGTAACTACTTCTCTAATGTGTGCTAGGTGTTCTCTGTCAGTCTTCGGCAGAGATTTCCTGGTTGATCTGATTTGTTTACCTTTGGGTGGGTTGGATGTGATTCTGGGCATGGAGTGGTTAGTAGATAACCATGTGCACATCAACTGTTTTAATAAGTCTGTTAGTTTTCTTCTTCCTGAAGAGGAAGAGTCCGCTTTGCTGTCTGCTGAGCAATTGCGCGGGGTAAAGAAAGAGGGTGGTCAGCTGTTTGCTTTGATGGCGTCTATGTCTGCTTTGAGAACCAAGTGTGGTTGACAGATTCTGGTGGTGTGTGAGTTCCTGAAGTGTTCCTCGATGAGATTCCTAGTGTGCCACGAGAGGAAGTTGAGTTCGGGATTGAGCTTGTGCACAGTACTAGGCACGTGTACATGGCACCGTCTGGGATGTCGGCCCGAGGTTATGCTCGAATTGAAGAAGCGAGTTAGAGGAGCTTCTTGAGAAGAAATTTGTGAGGCCTAGTGTGTCACCATGGGGAGCTCGGTTTTGTTGGTTAAGAAGAAGGATGGGAGTATGCGTGCGTGCGTGCGTGGATTACTGCACAAGTGAACAAAGTCACTATCAAGAATAAGTTCCTCTTCCGAGGATAGATGATCCGATGGATCGGGTGGTGGGTGCTAAAGTGTTTAGCAAGATTGATTTGAGGTCAGGGTATCACCAGATTAAGGTGAAGGATGAAGACATGTAGAAAACAGCGTTCAGAACGAGGTATGGGCATTATGAGTACTCCGTAATGTCGTTTGGTGTCACAAATGCACCGGGGTGTTTATGGAGTACATGAACCGAATCTTCCATAGCTATCCGGATCGGTTTGTGGTTGTTTTATTGATGATATTCGGTGTACTCAAAATCGAGGAAGAGCATGCAGAGCACTTGAGGTTGGTGCTAGAGGTCTTGAAAGAGAGGAAGTTGTATGCCAAGTTGTCAAAGTGTGAGTTCTGGTTGCGGGAGGTGAGCTTCTTGGGTCACATTATTTCTGGTGATGGTATAGTTGTGGATCCAGCCAAGGTTGATGCAGTGTTGCAGTGGGAGAGCCCAAAGTTTGTGACTGAGATCAGGAGTTTCTTGGGGTTGGTGGTTACTCTGGGGACAGGAGGTTTATTGAAGGGTTCTCTAAGCTAGCCCTTCCATTGACTCAATTGACCTGTAAGGGAAGAGCCTTTGTGTGGGATGCAAAGTGTGAAGAGAGCTTCCAAGAGCTGAAAAGGAGGTTGACCACGTCTCCAGTGTTAGTGTTGCCTGTGCCAGAGCAACCTTTTGTTGTGTACTGTGACGCCTCCAAGATGGGTTTGGGAGGTGTGTTGATGCAGGATGGGAAGGTAGTTGCTTATGCGTCCCGACAGTTGAGGACACATGAGAAGAACTATCCTACTCATGACTTAGAGTTGGCTGCCATTGTGTTTGTACTGAAGATTTGGAGACACTATCTCTATGGTACTAGATTCGAAGTGTTCAGTGATCACAAGAGTCTGAAATACTTGTTTGATCAGAAGGAGCTGAATATGAGACAGAGGCGTTGGTTAGAGCTGCTGAAGGACTATGATTTCGGCTTGAACTATCACCCCAAAGAAAGCTAATGTCGTGGCCGATGCTTTAAGTCGGGAAAACTTTGCATATGTCGGCTATGATGGTGAGGGAATTGGAGTTGATTGAGCAATTCAGTGACTTGAGTCACAGTTTGTGAGGTGACACCCCCAGTGTCGATTGGGTATCTTGAGGATTGGGAATGACTTCTTGGTTAGTATCGAGACGCCCGGAAGTTAGATGTGAAGTTAGTAGACTTCTTTGGTTCTTTGGTGAGCAAGTTGTTGATGGGGATTACTGAGTTGGATTCCCGGTGTGTTGAGATTCGGGGGCGAGAATCGTGTTCCGGATGATCTTTGAGTTGAAGAAGATGATACTTGAGGAGAGCCATAGGAATAAGTTGAGCATTCATCCAGGTGCTACTAAGATGTATCATGATCACGAAGAAAGCCATTTTGGTGGCACTGGTATGAAGAGAGATGTAGCACAATTTGTTTATGCATGTTTGACTTGCCGAAGTCAAGATTGAGCATCGAAGCTCGGGGGCTGATGCAACCTTTAGAGATTCCGGAATGGAAGTGGGATGACATTTCCATGGACTTTGTTTGGGTTGCCAAACAACGTGAGAGAGGTTCGACACTATTTGGGTGATTGTTGATAGGTTGACCAAGTCGCCCATTTTATTCCTATCAACATCACCTATCTTGTGCCAAAGTTGGCTAGAATATACATTCGGTGATTGTGAAGCTTCATGGGGTTAGAAGAGTATTGTGTCGGACGAGAGACCCGAGGTTTACATCGGAGTTTTGGGGAAGCTTGCGGGAGGCTTTGGGGTCCAAGCCGAGGTTGAGTTGACTTATCATCCTCGGTCGATGGTCGGATGCAGAGAGAACCATCCAGTCTTTGGAGGATCTTTTGAGAGCTTGTGTGCTAGAGCGAGGGAGGTGCGTGGGATACACATCTCCCAGCGATTGAGTTCACTTATAATAATGACTATCATTCGAGCATAGGGATGGCTCCTTTTGAGGCCTTTGTATGGGCGGAGGTGTAGGACTCCTTTGTGTTGGCATGAGTCAGGGAGAGTGTTGTTCTTGGACCCGAGTTGGTTAGGGAGACTACGGAGAAAGTGAAAATGATCGGGGAGAAAATGAAAGAGTCCCAGAGCGCATGAGAAAAGTTATCATGATAAGAGGAGGAAGGTGTTGGGCGTGTTGGGCGTGCTCTGAAGGCGTGCTGGTGAGCATGTGGGCATGTGTTCTTGAGGGTCACGCCTATGACTGGTGTTGGGCGTGCTCTGAAGGCAAAGAAGTTAACTCCAAGGTTTATTAGGCGTGCTCCGAACGAGGCCTTAGCATTAGGTCCCTCTGAAACATGTACCAGAGATGAAACATGTACCTCTGATATCATTAGGTCCCTCTGAACCTGCCAATGCAAACACTCTCCCAGTGGATCTTTCCTTCTTAGGTTTGGGGCACTTGAAGCTAATGTGACCAGCTTCACCACAGTTGAAACACACAGCTTCCTTGCGATCACACTCGGATGCCATGTGACCGTTCTTCCCACACTTAAAACACCTCTTCACCTCCATCTTACAATCAAAACTCTTGTGACCTGGCTTGTCACACTTGAAACACACAACATCAGATGGGGCGTCTCCCCCACTTGGCTTCTTGCCCTCATGATACCTCCTACCCTCAGCAGACCTGCTCCCACCATTATACTTGTTACTACCCGCATACCTTTGCTTTCCCTTGTCAGCAGACGTCTCATAAGGCTTACCCCTGTTATGAAATTTCCCCCTGTCTCTCTCTGACCCTAGGCGGGCATTCTTTGTCTTCTTCATAAATCCTGCGCAGCGATCTACCGGTCAACAAATACCTAATCTTACGATACCCCACACCGCTTGATATCGACTCTCGGTCCATTCTCAAATTTAATGCATTTTGAGAATTCAGCCCCAGCCTCAGCATAGTGTGGATAGAACTTGGCCAACTCCGTGAACTTGGCAGCATACTCAGTAAAGGACATCCTCCCCTGCCTCAGTCCAAGGATTTCCAGCTCTTTCTTACCTCTAACGTCCTCCGGGAAATACTTTCTCAAGAATTCCGCCGAAACACAGCCCAGTGATCCTCATGCGAAAGACCTCTCTCAGCTGGTCTCCGGCCACGGTCATCGACCCTCTTCAGATAACGTATGAGTACCGTACCTGACTTTCTGCTCATCAGTGCAGCTAATCACTCTGAAGATCCTCTCAATCTCCTTCAGCCAAGTCAAGGCACCATCCGGGTTGTACCTCCCCTTGAAGGTAGGGGTTCTCTGCGGAATGTTGCGGTGCGGGTCTCGATATTCTCTTTGAGTCCCCATAACTTGTGCTATGGCTTGAAACGCCTCGTGAAGTGCAGCATCAACTCTTACGGCCATCTCAAACCTAACAACTGCGGCATAAACAACCATTGAGAACTAATTCAAGACTCTAGCTTGTCATACACAACATGACAACAGAGACACACTTGGTCGGACAGACCGAACTTTTGCTCTGATACCACTAACACCCCATTTCTACCCGGTAGTTTATAATAAAATCAGAGTGTAAAAATTCATTTCTCAATTAAAATCATCCAATGAGATGCTACACATATCTCTTTAAAAATCATTCAGAAATCATCTCAAACCAATCCACGCTATAATCATTCTAACACCTCCAATTTCATAAATTAACCAACAATTGCACATTCAAATCATCAATTACATCAAAACCACGAAATCATATACTATAAAACCCTAACTCAAGCTCTAAGTCAATTTTATCATGCAATTTCATCAAATTCAATCCAACAACCATTCGATTAATGTTCCTGGGTGTATTAGCAAATACGAGAACTGCCAACAGCAACTAGGCCTGCGGCCCAGCCCAACTCGATCGGCCCAACACGCTGCTTGGAGCGCAATTCTCGTCGGCCGAAGATCTCGCTAACGGTCGGACCTCGCAGTATATATACACCATTCGCATATGGTATCAGGTACGTTCTCTAACCTTGTGCTATCTGCCCGAGCGACCTCTCACTAAATCGTCGGAGTGTCTTTGCAGGTACCACCCGAGGTGCTCTACGCGTGAAGCCAGGACCGGCCCTTCACTCATTCAACGGCCGACCCATTTGACGAAACAACAAACACTTCAACACTTCATTGGTCAAGGTACGATCAATTGGCGACCACAGTGGGAGGCCCGTGCGCTATCCTACCTCATTCATGGCTCCATGCGACCGGCCCCAGACGCGGGCCGCTTCTCGACTCAATCCTCAAGGCGGAATCGCAGCAGAACCGGAGGGCGTGGCCGTCGATCCCACGAGTCTCGAGGACTTCCACGACAAAGAGCCTTGGTGCATAGCGATGCGTGGGACGGGCCCTCCAGCGAGATCCATCCGCCCGTTCTCGAGATTTGCGCCCGGCCGATTGAAGCGGGCATTCAGAAATTTCTCTGCAGGACCATGTCACTCAAGCCATTTTGCGAGATCCGCAAAACAAAAATCAGTGATCGCGAGCAGGGGGCGCTCATCTCTCGATATGAAAGAGGGGTCAATTCGGCCGCGTCGGCGAAGACGGAGAACCTACGCTCGACGCCGGCCGTGGCGAAGACACCTCCCCCCTCGAAGGAGCATTTCCCGCCGAGAGAGCACTACTCATCGTTCTCGGCAAGAAGAAGCGGGGCACATGATCGCCCCGAGCGGCGCAGCGTAGACGCCGTTCAATGTCCTATGATTATGAAGATTCTAGCTACCGTCTCGACACCGCCGCCGCGCCCCACAAGGTACTCCTCCAACGAGTCGTCGGTCACGTCGGTCGAGAAGCGGATCTTGGGATTCTCGAGAAGAGTGGAAGATTACAGAGATGGAAGAATAAGGGGCGTTCGCATCGGCCAAGAGAGGCGGGGCGGCGGCCCGAAGGCCTCCTCAACTTCCACCAATTGGCCCATCGGAGGATTTTATGGAATGCCAGGGCAGCGAGGCATGCCTCGCAATGCAACCCTTTGGGTCGAGCGGCATTCGTGAGCGAGCACGCCCGTTCTCCGGGAGATCGACGTTACA
This sequence comes from Oxytropis ochrocephala, assembly GCA_020916435.1. Lineage (NCBI taxonomy): Eukaryota > Viridiplantae > Streptophyta > Magnoliopsida > Fabales > Fabaceae > Oxytropis > Oxytropis ochrocephala. Next base: position 22,283,321 of record CM037093.1, read on the forward strand.
AAATTCGAGAGATCACGCAAGCCGCCCAATCTCACCAAGTTTGACGGTCGAGGATCGGACAAGCATCTCCGTTACTTCAATAACCATTGCTATTATAGGGAGTTGCGGCCGACCATGAAATGCGTGCTTTTTCCCGAGTCGTTGGGCGTAGGGCATTGGAATGGTGGGAATCCTGCGACCCAATTCCATTTCCTCATGGGACGACCTAGTCGAATATTCTTGTCCCACTATACCGCCAACCGCCAATTTCGATATGAAGAATACTTGGACTCTGTTGTTCAAGGAGATAACGAGACTACGAGGCGATATATCGACAGGATTTAACACCGAGGTCGAGTGCATTCGTGACTTGTCGAGACAAGGACAAGTTGAAATATCGAGCGTGGTATTCGGCCAGGACCACCCGGTTCGTCGAAGAATTTACATTGAATCATTACCAAGATCTCGGCCACTTCTTAACGAGAGGCTAACGCGTCCACATGGCGTATGAAGAAACTCGGCAAGAAGAAAGGTCGTGCGTACGCGACCTAAAGAAGAAAACGATAAGCCGGCCAAAGGGCATGAAGGTCGCGCGCGACAATCGATCGACTTTCGAGATAAGAAGTTCGATCACCGCACGCTCGGCTAAACACCTCTATTGCACAGATCTATAGCGAGTGCCAAAATAATGAATTTGTGGGAGTAAAGCGGCCCGATCCACTCGTGCTCAAGAAGGGGGCACGGTACGACTAAAAGATGCATCGTTGCTACACAAAAGCAAGGGTCATGATACTAACGATCGTATGGCCTCAAAGATGATATTGAAGAGCTCATTCGAAAGGAAAGTGGGGAAAGTATGTGAGGTCGGAGGAAGGCGGCGAGCCTCAAGAGAAGCCTAAAGAAAGCGACCCGACAGAGGAAAGAAGGCGCTCTAGTTGTTTCAAGCGTCCAAGACAAAGACCGGTCTCAAGATCGAGAAGCCCCACGATCCAGAGGCCGCAACGTTGCTATGGTCATTCACGGTGGCAACCCGTTGGACCGTAGAGAATCAAATAAAGCCACAAAAAGAAAGTGGGACGAGCTTCTAATGGTCGGTTCAACATCAACAGTCCCACCGGTCTCGAATAGACCCCATCTCGTTTGGAGATAGCGACCGCACGATGGCGAGCGAAGCGATTATGTCCGTGGTAATCAGGCGATTATGGCGAATCACGAAGTTCAGAGGATTCTAGTCGATCAGGGTAGCTCGGCCGACATCATGTTTGAAGGCTTGATTGACAAGATTAAGGTCGATCGGAGCGAGATAATCCCCCAGGCCGAGCCTACTCCCCTAACGGGCTTCAATGGAGCAATCACCTACCCATTGGGAACGATCGAACTCATGGTCACATTTGGTGGCGACGCCGAGATAGCACTTTGTACAGGGGCGGTCCGCACAACGCGTTCCTCGTACTCCCCTCAAATCATGCTATCGATGTATAATTGGTAGGCCGACCACTGGGGCAAGCTAGGAGGCGTGGCATCAACAAAGTGCATCGAAGATGAAATTCTACAAAGAAAGACGACGAGGTAGTAACCACGCGGCCGACCTAGAAGCGGCAAGAGCGGTGCCACGATCTGTATCAACAAATTTGTGATGAGGTAGACCTTGGCCCAAATGTTGAAACAACGGTGAAGGCCATCAAGTCAACGCCAGCGATTTGGATGCTCGGTATGATCCGCATGAAATGACCAGGAGGATAACGATGATGACTTAGCCCGAAAGTGAAAAAGCAGTTGCAAAGGCGAACCTCATGGAGAGCTAGTAGATGTGCGGTTGGGAGACGACCCAACAAAGATAGTTAAGCTCGTGAGCGACCTACCGAGCAAGTAAAGCAAGATCTTGTGCAATGTTTGAGAGACTATCTTATGCCGACTGTTCGCATGGCGGGCATCGGACATGCCCGGCATCCCTATCGAAGTGGCTCGCCATCAACTTTCGATCGATGAAGGGGTTGGCTTCGGTCGCTCAAAGGAGACGTACTCGAGCGAGGAAAAATCTCAAGCCGCCGCAAAGGCCGTTGAGGACCTCATAAAGGCCAATTTTATAGAAGAGATCAAATACACGACACGGCTATCCAACGTCGTGTTGGTTAAAAAGAAGAATGGAAAGTGGAGGATGTGTGTAGACTACACCGATCCGAACAAGGCATGCCCACAAGGATGCCTTCCCGCACTCCAACATTGACATGTTTGGTCGATGGGGCTTGGGCTACAAACTATTGTCCTTTTTGGGCGCTTACTCGAGGATACAATCGAGATCACGATGTATCCCCGATCGACACAAGAGCGGCCCTTCATGACGGATCGGGAAATTTTTGATATAAGGTGATGCCCTTCGGCCTCAAGAACACTTTGGAGGCGACCTACCGGCGAATGATGAACAAAATTTTCAAGAGGCGGATCGGTCGAATCTCATAGTGTATTTAGACGACATGATCATCAAAAAGTGTGGCCGACCCGGATCATGTGGGCGACTGAGGGAAATATTTGAAGAAGCTAGAAGAACTCACTCAGGTGAATCACGAGAAATGTACCTTTGGGGTGAGGTAGTGATTTTTGGGCTTCCACCTAAGCGAAAGAGGATGAAGCAAACCACGAGAAGTGCGGGCGGTCGATATGAGGCCGCCACAACTAAAAAGGAAATACAACGGTGAGCGGCATGGTAGCTGCCTGTCTGAGTTCATTCCCAAAGCGGCTGCAAGTCGCTTCCCACTCTTTTAGATCGTTGAAGAAAGAGGTGGATTTTGAGTGGGCCACCAATGCCGTGGCGTTGGATGAGTTGAAGCAAGCATTGATCAACCCTCGATTATGACCAAGCGCGCTGCAAGGCGAGACATTGTACTTATACTTGGCCATAATGAAGAAGTCCTAAGTGCGGTCTTTGGTCGGGAAAGCGACACGAGGCGAGAATCCGATCTATTTCATTAGTAAAGTGTTGCAAGGCCCGAGGTGAGATACCGAGAAAATAGAAGTTTGCCCTTGCACTCCTAATAGCCGCTAGAAGATTAAGACCCTACTTTGTGGCCCATCAGTCGTGGTAAGGACCGTCACCTATCGAGCAAGTCCTCCATCGGCCGGACTTTGGCAGGGGACGAATGATAAAGTGGGCGGTGGAGCTCGATGAGTTTGGAATTAAATTGAATCGGATCGGGCCGCAGCGCGCGGTGTTCGGCGACTTCATTCTTTGAAATGACTCAATCCCGAAGACCAAGTAAACGACCGGATCTTGCACGTAGGCGGGGTCGTCCAATAGCAAGGGAGTGGAGCCGGCCTAATACTAGAAAATTCAGAAGGCCTTGCTGCGTGGAGGTCTCTTTAACTTTTGCGTTCCACACGCCCGAACAATCGGGCCGAATACGAGGCGTGCATAGGCCGGCCTCTGACCGCGAGAGATTTTGGTGTCGGCAAAGTCGAGCTCGGATCGAATTCGCTCTTGTGGTAGTCTCACGATCAAAGAACTATACGATGCCAAGGATGACGTCATCGAAAAGTTACCCGGCGAGTAAGAGAGCTGCTCAGCGATTCGACCGAAGCTGAAAGTTGCCGCGTACCTCGGACCGAAAATGTTCGAGCGGATATTCTATCAAAGGCGTGGCAAGTACAAAGACTCCGGAAATCACGTGTCCGATTCAGAGACGCTTAAACCGCCGAGCGTGTCAACCAAGCCAAGTCAGTCGTTGGCCGTTCTGTGTGTCAATACGGATTCAGATTGGATTGCCCCTATCCTGAGATACATTGTTGAAGGAGAAGAACCGAGCGATCCAAAGCAAGCAAAGTTGGTCAGGCTTAGAGCGACCAAGTACTCGGTGATAGAAGGAAAGTTGTACAGAAGAGGGTTCTCCTCTCCATTGTTGAGGTGCCTCACGTCGGTCGAAGCCGACCATGTTCTAAGGGACATTCACGAAGGTGTTTGTGGGAGTCACCAAGGCGCCCGTTCCATAGCGAAGAAGGCTCTCAGGGCCGGCTATTATTGGCCGACCATGGACGAAGACGCTAAGAAACTTGTTCAGAAGTGCAAGAAATGCCAGGTACATGCTGATGTCCACATTGGACCTTCCACAGAATTACAAAGTCTTGTCTCACCTTGGCCGTTCGCCTGGTGGGGCATGGATCTTCTAGGCCCGTTTCCACCTGCTCCAGGCCAGTTCAAGTTCTTGATCGTGGCGGTAGATTATTTTACAAAGTGGATCGAGGCCGAGCCTCTCGCCACCATCACCTCGGCGAAAGTAAGCAAATTTTTCGGCCGGTGTGTGTTGGCTCGTTTTGGGATCCCTCAGCAACTAATAACAGACAACGGCACCCAGTTCACAGACAAGAGATTCAGAGAAATGTTGGCCGACTTAGGAGTAAAACAGCGTTTCACCTCGGTCGAGCACCCTCGCATAAACGGCGGCCCAGGCGCCAAGCGAGTTATCCTACGAGGTTTAAAGCGAAGACTCGATGAAGCGAAAGGCTGGTCGAAGAGTTCGATCCGTTCTTTGGGCCTACAGGGCGACTCCTCATTCATCGGCCGGAGTCCCCCTTTAGATCGGGTGTATGGGACCGTCTTTGTCATACCCATAGAAATGGGTGAACCGAATTGGAGAACCTCAAATCCCCTGCGATGGCCGACAACGACCGAAATTTATTCGTGAAGAGCCGACCTAATTGAGGAGTGCGCGCACTCCGTGTCGCTAAGGGAGCGGCTAATCAAGCGAAGGTCATGACGGATACAATACTCGCGTGCGTGAAAAAGAGACTTCACGGTCGGTCGACTTGTTCTAAGACGGGCCGACGTAGGAAACAAGAATGCACGCCAAGGGAAGCCGCACCAAATTGGGAAGGTCCGTGCAGGTCATCGGAAAGACCGAAAGGGGCTTACGAGTACGCAAACCATGGATGGGGCGACTATCCCCAGAACATGGAATGCAGAGAAACTTAGAAAATATTACGTTTGAATGTAATGAACGATTTGAATGTAATGAACGACCGACCTATGAATGAAAAGCAGGCAGGCGCTCTTTTTCCCACCGGGTTTTTTACAGAGGCCCGACCTTTAGAAATATGATGTGCTCTTTACTTTCTCGCAAGAATGTATGCCCGGTCGGTCACGATTGCCCGTGGCAAAGGAGCGATCGAAGATTTATCAACTTGATCGGGTCGTCGAAACGATCCACCTCGAGAGCCATCGAAATGGCCCAAGGGTTAAGTAATAACCCGCAACGTTAGATCGTCGAAACGATCTACATCGAGCGCCACCGAGTTGGCCCAAAAGAACGGTCACCGAGTTGACTCCAACGAGTGCCATCGAAAATGACCCAAGGGTTAAGTTATAACCCATCGCAATAGGCCGTCGAAACGACCTACCCCGAGAGATCATCGAAATGATCCCAACAGGTGCCATCAAAGTGGCCCAATCGAGTGCCATCGAAATGGCCCAGCCATAAACGAGCGCTTTCGAAGTAGCGCGAAACGGTCGCCGAGCGGCCTATAAGTTCGAAAAAACTTATACAAATAAATGTACAAAATAAGCAGACGAAATATGCAGACATAACCACGCGAGATAGATGAAATGAAAAACAGACTAAATGAAAAGAAATTGTCATTACAAACAAGGGACGCCCGGTCGAAGCCGAGCGCCCACTAAATGAAAACTGCACGAAGGCAGGAAAATTGTTGTGCCCGAAGGCAAGTTAAGTGATTACAAGAATTACACCGCTCGCAGGCGGGCTTCAGAGGCTTCAGAAGAGGATTGTGGCCGGCCGAACAACATTTCCATGTTCATCTCTTTGCTCAGGCAGCATGATCTTGTTCTCCGCGACGTAGTGGGCGGGATTTACCATCTTGTCATCAAAATTGATGCTCAAGTCGGGATTCAATGCCCGCACCTGCCCGAGAGCATTGTAGAATTGCTCGACCGCTGCCTCCCTGCCGGCCTGGGCCACCATTTGGATCTTCGCCGCCAGCTCGGCATTCTCGGCCTCCAGCCTGGCCTTATCCTTCTCTACGGATTCAAGGTCAGTTTTCAGACTGTTCACCTGGCCGGCGAGCTCCTTATTCCTCTTGGCAAGTTTGGCCCGGTCCTCCTCGCCCCGCTGAAGAGCATCTTTCTTGGCCTTGACAAGCTTGTCGTACTTCGCCTGCAGCTCAGTCAAAGACTCCTTAGCAGCGCGAGCCCCTGCAAACAAGAGATCGTCCAGCTATTAGTCGGCCGATCTAAGACAAAAGAAATAACGGATTGAAAAAACAAGTACCTTCAGCTTCGGCCCCGACCTCGGCCATGATTTTGTCTATTCCCAAGCAGAGAGAAGCGCAGACCTCCATCGGCCTCTTCCTGAACCAATCGAGCTCGACCTGTCCTAAACCCTCGAGCGAGAGGATAGGAAGGTCGGCCTTGGTGGAGTCCATGTTCCGATCGTCGAGCCTTATCCGCTTGGCGGAGCTGATGCGTCGATCGTAGGGGGCGACCAAAGCGGTGGCTTCTTCTTTTGGCCCTTGGGAGTGGGGGGCACCTTGGAGGACGACTCAGGGATATCCCCTGGCCGAGATCCGTCATACCTCCTATGTAACACCCCCTTACTCTCTTTAAATATTTAATTAAAAATCAGAGTTTAAAATTGTTTTTCTTTTAAAAGATACATCCTCGAGGAATGCTCACGTTCACCATACATATGACTTAAAGTTAGTCAACATTACTCTTTCATTAATAAAATATATTGCGTGTTACATATCACGACTTAAATGGGGACAACCCTCAAAAATACCTGTTTAGTTTTACAACAATTCAGAACTAGTTCACCAGCACAGCGGAATGAAAATAAGTTTAACTTATCCATTACATAATCAATACATACTCCAAAATAGTTTAATACATAAGTAAAATAACGATACTATACTCCCCATCCCTAGTCCGACTATCTGAGCTTGACACAATAACTCGGGAAGGCATAGGCACCTTCACTCAAAAGTATCACCTGCACAACACTGTTTGTCGCCACGAGAGCGAGCAACATAAAATGCTAGGGTGAGTCTCTTTGCATAAATAATAACAAATAATATAAGCATTATACGAGGAAGGAAATAGAACACACTTTACAACCATACTAACATACGTCACCAAAACAAACATCGAGAAGCCTCCTTTGCTCAAGTAACAAACACTCATCCTCGGTCATATAGCATTCAACTCCCACTCATCCGGGAGACATCAATCAAATGTATGAGTGTATGCATGAGTGCAATGCAACCCAAACTCTAGGGTATAATGCATGTGGATCCATCTCTTTTAGGCCACTCAAGGCCGCCACGCAGCATATCATCTCTTTTAGGCCACTCAGGAGGCCGCCACGCGAGCATATCATCTCTTTTAGGCCACTCAGAGGCCGCCACGCGAGCATGTCATCTCTTTTAGGCCACCTGAGGCCGCCACGCGAGCATGTCATCTCTTTTAGGCCACTCAAGGCCGCCACGCAGTACATATCCGTCGGCTGATGCATATGATTCATGAGACTCTATGAACAATGCATCACTCACAATCAACCATCTCTTTTAGGCCACTCGGAGCCGCCACGCACATATCATCTCTTGTGTTATTCCACAACACTAAACTCACAGGCATTGGCCGTCACCACAACATTGCCTATTTCTCTTAGACAACCTCAATAGCACTAAGGCTAACGCCCATCCCACAGACACCTCTACTCGTAGGTAGTGAACAACTCAATCACTACAACTCGGTCACTCACGTGAACCTCTCGTCATCTAGGACTAAAACGTCACATAAGGATCAACTGGAAGCACGCAGCTCGTAGACGACCTCTAGGCAACTCTCAATTATATTGGACCACTTACTCAAGGCACAAAGCAACATCTCAACCGGCAACCACGGGCATGCCACTTGGACACCCTTGCCAGTAACACACACATCGATGCCTAAAGCATAAGGGCACACCACAATTGGTGCCCACACCATACTCACCACACGTCATTCACTTACACACACAAGCGCACTGGTTTGCCACCCTTGGCGCCCGACCTGCGCCTAACACACGATCAAGTGCACCAAGGCACCCCAAGGCACACCAAGGCGCCTTTGGACAGCCACAATTGCGCCCCTCACCGCGCCACACATCCACACCTAGCCCAAACCTTTCCAAAGAACATGGCGCCAAGACCCAGCGCAAGGACGCCCACTTTGGCGCCCTCACATGCACACGCAAGCGTGAGACACACACACTAGCACTGGGGGTATTTCCGTCACTCTAGACTCAAAATTAGATCACAGGGGTATTTCCGTCACTCTAGACTCAAAATTAGATCACAGGGGCAGACACATCATTTGGACTCAAAAGGGTATTTTCCAGCAACTGTACACGAACTTAAAAAATTAATTTAACATATCAAACGGTGTCGGAACTTCGCAAATAAATATTCCCCGGGAAAGCTTAGGATGTCTAGTTTCTAAACATAATTTTCATTTATTTGTTTAAGTACTCCAATAGTACAGTTTTGCAAAACACCTCTCAGGGTACAGAATTTCGACAGATTCTATCAGCCAAATTGTAACCCAGTTTTCTCTTTGAATTATCAACCAAATGAAACGAAATCCATATCTAAATTGAAGCCCCGTGAGTCTAGTTTTCAATGAGGTAAAAATCACTCGAAGACGAGTTCGGTGGAAAGAATTATGAACAAAACATTGCACCTATACCTATACGGGTTACTGCAGTTTTTTTCAGATTCGTTTACCCATTTTGTAAAAATATTTTCTCCGATTATCTCGACTCAAATTAAGCGAAACCAATGCCTAAAATGAAGAGAATCGCGTCTACTTCCCAATGGAACAGACCCCAACCCAATCGGACAAACACTGAAGTCGCAATCACAAAAACACTGAACGCCTATCGTCACGGTTTCAAAAGCGGATTCTCAGCACATCACTGCGCAAATCAATAAACAACAACTCGCAACAACTTCATCAAATCGCATATCAACAAGCAACATCATGAATTTAACACCAAGATCACGCATAAGACACATGGTTCACGAATTAAACAATAACATCATGAATTCGACAACAAAATCACGAAAACAAGACAACATCAATCATCAAAACAATTCACACATAACCCAATCAACACAAAACCAAGCAATTCATGTTCACCAAACAATCCAAATACACTTCAAACAACATATAATTTGCTAATCACTATTCATCATCTTCACCAAATAAATTAAATTACACATTCTAAAACCCATCTCATACAATTATTCATATTACAAATTATTATGAATGAAAAAGACCCCCTAACCTTTGCAAATTGAAGAATACAAGCTCTCCTTCCACCCACAACTCAACAATCACCAAAACCACCACCAATTCCATTTTGAGCTTCAACTCCCCAACAATGGCAAAACAACAAAAACTAGGAATTAGGGATTGATATTCACATCAATAGATAGAGGAGGAAAAATGGAAGAGAATGAGCTAAAAAGCCCCTTACCTAGTGCTAAGATGGAGAAGATCTCCTTCCTCCCTCTCTTCACCGTCGCCTCTCCCCCTCCTCCTCTCTCGGTCTCGCGCATTCCTTTCTTTCTCTCTCGGTTCACTTTTTTTCTTTCTTCTTCTTAATTCATTTAACCCACAACAATTCAATTGGGCCTAAATGGGTGGGCTCTATTCGCACCCCTCAATTTAATTCAACTACTCCCTAACTTAATAATACCACCACTCTTTTATTTACTATTTCTCACCTCCATATTCAATTAAACACCTCATTCATTTAATTAAATATGACTAACCACATAACTCCTAAGTAATTAATTAAATAAATATTCAAATTATTTTCAGCGTTACAACTCTCCCCACTTAGAATATTTTCGTCCTCGAAAATACTCACTAAACAATACCCAACTTCTCTACACTCTTACCCTTTAGAGATATTCTAAACTGTAGGGTATCCAGATCCTACTCGACTACTCAAATACCATCTATTCCGATGCAGTAACACTATACCCTCAACTACGATTTGCGATTAGCTTACCCTCTTTAAGTTTCCAATCTCTGGGGCTCACTTCCGAACTCAACCTCCTAACCCAACCTATCTCATTCATCTAATGACCTACTGCGTCGTCATTACTAATAATTCCATATCGAAGTTCCATAACAACCGCACTCCCGGTGCACTTAGCATCAATACTGAACCATGTTAACATCAAACGGCATCTCGGCATCTGTACTTAGGTGTACGCACACTACAGCAATTACCACTCCTCACTCCCTCAGTTACTCACCTTGGTTACACTACACTTGAGCACTTCACTCTTAAACGTAACATTTCATCTCGGTAGATACACAAGTATAACTTAACGTGCGCACTATAGCCACTACACCTCGACTCCCATGGATTTACCCTCCGACTTACCTATACAACACTTTGACAACTTCAATATTTCGACACTTCCACTCTAACTTAGAGAAATACACTTAGACATTACTCATTTCGACAACTCGTACTTCAACTTACCTACGTTTCAACAAACACTAACTTCGACTTACACTTTACCTCAATATCTCCACACTTGTACCATACTAGATTTCGACAATATATATATATATATATATTGGACATACTCTTCACTTAAATTCTTACACCTATTTCAACAACTTTGCTCTTCGACCATGCTTACATCCACTCTAACATTTTCTCAATTTCATTTACCCTCTAATCACACAATTCAATTACTACTTTGAACATGTATCAAAATTTCTAACGAAAATTAGCAGAGTTTCCTCCGTAATATGGACATCCCAAAAATAATTTTTACTGTTTAACTGAGTCCGAACATCAATTTTAAAACCGAACATATCATACATTTCAATAGACAATATAGGTGCAATAGATTTTGTGATGGTTCATAAACTTCGACAATTCCTTTAACATAGCAAAGCGTTATCGGAATTAAACAACCAAATATTCTAACACATGTCAACACATAAACACGCAAACCCATTTTAAAATTCTCTAAACGTGAGTAAAACTCACCTTTTTGTTTCAAAAGATTTTACCTCGTCAAACCATGAAATTATTGTAAGACCTCGTCATTTTCAAACAACATCCCTCCATGACCTAATCGGTCCTAAAGCTAAAATCATGTCACATTCTTGTAATAAAATTCTAAACAACTTGGAATGTAATTTAACCCAAATCTTGAAATCACGTTCATTCCCAAAAACAGTAATTTTCCAAGTACCGTTTCTTTTTGAAAATCATAGAATTCACAATTTTGTCCAAAAGGGAAAACTATACGCAACCCCAAATCTTATTATAACACGAACAGGTTGCCACACAAACAACCACTTATTATTTTCAAAATTTAGTTTCCGACATAAACTCGGAAATTGGAAAAGTCAATCATTTCATTTTTGCCAAAAAGGAGACTATACGCGAATCCTAACCTTAATTGTTATAACCAAGCACCGCATTTCATTTCAGTACATAACTTCAAAATAATTTTAGCACAAATCAAAATTAAACTCATGTGCATTACAGAAACAATCAACCTATAGCAAACTGTCAATCAAGGGTAACAAGATTCAACAAACAATCCTTCAAATATTGTCTATCCACTACACTTAGGCACACTACACCTAAGCACTCCCTAACCTCGGCCATTACACTACACAATGCTTCGGTACACTCTTTTGGCACCTCGGTTCTCTACACTACGTCACGGTAAGCTTCACTACACTTACTATTCAAACGTACCTAAACCTCGGTACTACATACTTTGTATCAAAACTCTATTTTTGGTCACCAAAGTCTCACTCGATTATTCCAAACACCATTAATTTATCGATAGGAACTATGCCATAACAATCATTTAAATACTAATGCTCCTATCTTATGTCAATCCATATCTAAACCACAAACAATGCCTCCCTCAGCTCGGCATTCCTACTCTTCGTACCAAACTTTAATCATTTAATCATCAAGGTTACTCATTATCATTTAGATCCTATATAGGTACTCCCTCGACTACCATACTTTTAAAAACGATTTCTCTACCTTAGGCTTCCCAGAACCCATATTTCTAAACTTTTTCCAAAAAGGCATGCTCTATTTTCTTTGTATGAACTTCAAATCCAAAGTGTCAATCCTTATTTTGACATCTCTCTACTATCAAAACCTCAAATCAAACTCAAACATCCATAAGGTATCTATGTATCTAAAAATTAATAATCAACCAACTTGCACACACCACTCAATCAATCAAGTTGAAATTAGTATATATTCAAAATTTATAATAATTACGAGTTATTGTCGCCTCTTTCATTGGGAATGAGTTATCGGGGTGATCAGTCCCTCCTACTCACGCATCCAACTAATTAAGGTCACAAAACTACGTCTTTTCAAAATTTACACCTTTCACATTGAAGGACTTTAACGCTTGATCCAGTACGCAAGGCGTCGTCACGATTCCTACTCCTTGGACGTCGTTAAAATGCTCTTCCAATCACACATACCTCACTTAATACAATCCAACAGTCACAAGCAATTACAATCAACAGCTGCAAACAACCAAACAAAATCTCTAACAAAGTCTCTGTTGGAGATCAACAAGGGATCTCTGAGACACTACGACTGGACAAACTTGGCCGGACAGACCGAACTTTTGCTCTGATACCAACTTGTAACACCCCCTTACTCTCTTTAAATATTTAATTAAAAATCAGAGTTTAAAATTGTTTTTCTTTTAAAAGATACATCCTCAAGGGAATGCTACGTTCACCATACATATGACTTAAAGTTAGTCAACATTACTCTTTCATTAATAAAATATATTGCGTGTTACATATCACGACTTAAATGGGGACAACCCTCAAAAATACCTGTTTAGTTTTACAACAATCCAGAACTAGTTCACCAGCACAGCGGAATGAAAATAAGTTTAACTTATCCATTACATAATCAATACATACTCCAAAATAGTTTAATACATAAGTAAAATAACGATACTATACTCCCCCATCCCTAGTCTGACTATACAGAGCTTGACACAATAACTCAGGAAGGCATAGGCACCTTCACTCAGTATCACCTGCACAACACCTGTTTGTCGCCACGAGAGCAGGCAACATAAAATGCTAGGGTGAGTCTCTTTGCATAAATAATAACAAATAATATAAGCATTATACGAGGAAGGAAATAGAACACACTTTACAACCATACTAACATACGTCACCAAAACAAACATCGAGAAGCCCTCTTTGCTCAAGTAACAAACACTCATCCTCGGTCATATAGCATTCAACTCCCACTCATCGGGAGACATCAATCAAATGTATGAGTGTATGCATGAGTGCAATGCAACCCAAACTCTAGGGTATAATGCATGTGGATCCATCTCTTTAGGCCACTCAAGGCCGCCACGCGAGCATATCATCTCTTTTAGGCCACTCAAGGCCGCCACGCAGCATATCATCTCTTTTAGGCCACTCAAGGCCGCCACGCAGCATGTCATCTCTTTTAGGCCACTCAAGGCCGCCACGCAGCATGTCATCTCTTTTAGGCCACTCAAGGCCGCCACGCAGCATATCCGTCGGGCCGATGCATATGATTCATGAGACTCATGAACAATGCATCACTCACAATCAACCATCTCTTTTAGGCCACTCGGGCCGCCACGCAGCATATCATCTCTTGTGTTATTCCACAACACTAAACTCAGGCATTGCATTGCGCCGTCACCCAACATTGCCTATTTCTCTTAGACAACCTCAATAGCACTAAGGCTAACGCCCATCCCACAGACACCTCTACTCAGAGGTAGTGAACAACTCAATCACTACAACTCGGTCACTACGTGAACCTCTCGTCATCTAGGACTAAAACGTCACATAAGGATCAAGCTGGAAGCACAAATGGCTCGTAGACAACCTCTAGGCAACTCTCAATTATATTGGACCACTTACTCAAGGCACAAAGCAACATCTCAACCAAGCAACCACGGGCATGCCACTTGGACACCCTTGCCGTAACACACACATCGATGCCTAAAGCATAAGGGCACACCACAATTGGTGCCCACACCATACTCACCACACGTCATTCACTTACACACAGCGCACACAATTTGCCACCCTTGGCGCCGACCGCGCCTAACACACGATCAAGTGCACCAAGGCACCCCTAAGGCACACCAAGGCGCCTTTGGACAGCCACAATTGGCGCCCCTCACCGCGCCACACATCCACACCTAGCCCAAACCTTTCCAAAGAACATCGGGCGCCAAGACCCAGCGCAAGGATGCCCACTTTTGGCGCCCCTCACATGCACACGCAAGCGTGAGACACACACACTAGCACAGGGTATTTCCGTCACTCTAGACTCAAAATTAGATCACTGGGGGTATTTCCGTCACTCTAGACTCAAAATTAGATCACAAGGCGAGACACATCATTTGGACTCAAAAGGGTATTTTCCAGCAATCTGTACACGAACTTAAAAATTAATTTAACATATCAAACGGTGTCGGAACTTCGCAAATAAATATTCCCTGGAAAGCTTAGGATGTCTAGTTTCTAAACATAATTTTCATTTATTTGTTTAAGTACTCCAATAGTACAGTTTTGCAAAACACCTCTCAGGGTACAGAATTTCGACAGATTCTATCAGCCAAATTGTAACCCAGTTTTCTCTTTGAATTATCAACCAAATGAAACGAAATCCATATCTAAATTGAAGCCCCGTGAGTCTAGTTTTCAATGAGGTAAAAATCACTCAAGACGAGTTCGGTGGAAAGAATTATGAATAAAACATTGCACCTATACCTATACGGGTTACTGCAGTTTTTTCAGATTCGTTTACCCATTTTGTAAAAATATTTTCTCCGCTTATCTCGACTCAAATTAAGCGAAACCAGTGCCTAAAATGAAGAGAATCGCGTCTACTTCCCAATGGAACAGACCCCAACCCAATCGGACAAACACTGAAGTCGCAATCACAAAACACTGAACGCCTATCGCCACGGTTTCAAAACGGATTCTCAAAGCACATCACTCGCAAATCAATAAACAACAACTCGCAACAACTTCATCAAATCGCATATCAACAAAGAACATCATGAATTTAACACCAAGATCACGCATAAGACACATGGTTCACGAATTAAACAATAACATCATGAATTCGACAACAAAATCACGAAAACAAGACAACATCAATCATCAAAACAATTCACACATAACCCAATCAACACAAAACCAAGCAATTCATGTTCACCAAACAATCCAAATACACTTCAAACAACATATAATTTGCTAATCACTATTCATCATCTTCACCAAATAAATTAAATTACACATTCTAAAACCCATCTCATACAATTATTCATATTACAAATTATTATGAATGAAAAAGACCCCCTAACCTTTGCAAATTGAAGAATACAAGCTCTCCTTCCACCCACAACTCAACAATCACCAAAACCACCACAAATTCCATTTTGAGCTTCAACTCCCCAACAATGGCAAAACAACAAAAACTAGGAATTAGGGATTGATATTCACATCAATAGATAGAGGAGGAAAAATGGAAGAGAATGAGCTAAAAAGCCCCTTACCTAGTGCTAAGATGGAGAAGATCTCCCTTCCTCCCTTCTCTTCACCTGTCGCTCTCCTCCTTTCCTCTCTCGGTCGCTCGCGCGTTCCTTTCTTTCTCTCTCGGTTCACTTTTTTTTTCTTTCTTCTTCTTAATTCATTTAACCCACAACAATTCAATTGGGCCTAAATGGGTGGGCTCCTATTCGCACCCCCCTCAATTTAATTCAACTACTCCCTAACTTAATAATACCACCACTCTTTTATTTACTATTTCTCACCTCCATATTCAATTAAACACCTCATTCATTTAATTAAATATGACTAACCACATAACTCCTAAGTAATTAATTAAATAAATATTCAAATTATTTTCGGGGCGTTACATCCTAGCTCCTGGAATTGCAGTAGGGTTCAGAACTGACTCGATCACGGCCCAATTTTTACCGGCCATTCTTTCTGCAAAATAACGAGTTATGGGTTAGAAAAGAGCATTAACAATAAAATGTAAAGGCAAAGTTCAAAAGCAAACCGATCTCGGCCTCCAGGTCTTGGCCCTCGAGCAAGACAAAGGGTCGGCAAGGTATGTCGCCCTTAGGATCTGGACGCATCATGCCCGCCAGCGCTTTGATCATATCCAGAGACTGCAGGTCGGCCTCCCCCAAGTCTTTGACAGTGTAAATGTAATCCCCGGGCCGCCTGCAGAAGTGAGCCTCGTTCCACATGATGGGGAAGTAAGGGGGACCGAGCATTCCGTCCGGTTGGACCTCCGATACGGCCTTACCAGCCTCCTCCGTGGGAACGATCCAAAAGTACTGGCTCCTCCAAGCCGCCCCCAAGGATTCCTGGTAAGCCTTGAAGAACCGATGATGGGTCTTCTGCATCTTGAAGGAGACCTGCTCCCTTTTTTCTTTGTTTGCCTTCTCCCTGAGCCAGCTCAGCTCAAAGAGGGTGAAGAACAACATGATCGACACCGGCCGACCCAGCTTAGTCAAAAGAACTTCAAAGGTCTTCAGAAACGCCCACGCGTTAGGATGAAGTTGAGAAGGGGCGACCCCGATGTGACGCAGGACGTCACGTTGAAATTCGGTAAAAGGAGGGGTAATCTTCATCCTCTCGAACACGAGTCGATACATCGTGAACTTGAAGTTGGAAGAGTAAGTGGCAATATCTTCGCCGTCCTTCATGCCTCTTACCCTCCAGCCCGGTGAGTCATCTAGGCGGCTCCGCAGATCGGGCAACGCATCGTGGCCGACGGTAATGATGCTCCTATTAGAGCGAAGAGTCTCCGATACCCAAGACATATCAGATACATCTCGGGCTACATCCGCTCGAACTCGGCCGACCGCCGCTCAACCTCCGATGTTTACCTCGACTGCAGAGCAATCGGTGCGGGTTGAACCGCTTCTTTCCTCGACCGGAAGAATGAGAACTCGAGCTCGCATTGCTTTCAAGAAGCGCTGAAGAGCTAGAACCCTTGTCGCTCGGCGCGACCCAGACTCGTGGGAATTGGGCTCGCCCGGCCGCCGACATATATGTAGCAAAGGATTGCGGTGGTTTTCTCGAATACGCGTCGGTTTCGTCCGTGGCATGCAAAAACACACCGTGATAAAGGGAACGAGTCGGTCGGTCGAGCGTAACACTCATGAGAGGGGCGATTTGGCCATCCTCGACGACACCCCTATCACGAGGCGTGGAAAGTACGAAACACTTTCAAAGAAAAACTCGAGTTCGTAAAATAGAAGTAAAGATCGATCCATACCTTGAATAGATGTTGCGGATCGGTCGCGTAAGCAGACGTAAACAACTATGAATGCAAGTCGGCGCAGACGAGTCGGTCATTGCAGAGCAATTCTTGGAAGTGTGAGAAATGAACTCGTGAGGCGGCTATTTATAGTGCGATTCTTGGCGCGAAGGGGACCGGATACGAGCGTCACAACGTTTTCGTCTTCTCACCAATGGTTGCCTCCGGCACAACCTCGGAAACACCAAACGTCACGTCTTAAATGTCAGTAAGACCAACCGTCACGACAGCGCGGTCGATGGTTGACAAGCGGTCGACACCGCCCTATAGAGAAAGCGAACGGCTGCGTCCGTTTCGTCAAATAACTTCACTCCTGGGGGCATCGATTCAAGCCTCAGCCCGCTCTTAAGCGACCTAGGCTTCGGGGGCAATCGTTCTCGGGTGTATTAGCAAATACGAACCGCCAACAAGAACTAGGCTCGCGCCCACCTTCAACTCGATCGGCCCAACACGCTGCTTGGAGCGCAATTCTCGCCGGACGAAGATCTCGCTAACGGTCGGACCTCGCAGTATATATACACCATTCGCATATGGTATCAGGTACGTTCTCTAACCTTGTGCTATCTCGCCCGAGCGACCTCTCACTAGATCGTCGGAGTGTCTTTTGCAGTACCACCCGAGGTGCTCTACGGCGTGAAGCCGGGACCTGGTCCTTTCACTCATTCAACTACGCCCATTTGACGAAACAACAAACACTTCAACACTTCATTGGTCAAGGCACGATCACAACCCAATCCACAAAGTCCATGGAAATCTCGTCCCATTTCCATTCCGAATCTCTAAAGGTTGCATCAGCCCCGCAGTGATCTTCGATGCTCAATCTTTGACTTCTCGGCAAGTCAAACATGCATATACAAACCGCGCAACATCCTCTTCATACTGTGCCACCAAAACAGCTTTCTTGAGATCCGGTACATCTTAGTAGCACTCGGATGAATGCTCAACTTACTCCTATGGCTCTCCTCAAGTATCATCTTCTTCAACTCAAGATCATCCGGAACACAAATTCTCGCCCCCGAATCTCAACACACCCGGGAATCCAACTGTAATCCCTCTCTGCAGCTTGCTCACCAAAGAACCAAAGAAGTCTACGATTTCACATCTAACTTCACGGGCGTCTCGAAACTAGCCAAGAAGTCATTCCCAATCCTCAAGATACCCAACTCGACACTGGGTGTCACCTCACAAACTGGACTCAAGTCACGGAATTGCTCAATCAACTCCAATTCTCTCACCATCATAGCCGACATATGCAAAGTTTTCCGACTTAAAGCATCGCCACGACATTAGCTTTGCGGGGTGATAGTTCAAGCCGAAATCATAGTCCTTCAAACAACTCTAACCAACGCCTCTGTCTCATATTCACTCCTTACGATCAAACAAGTATTTCGGACTCTTGTGATCACCGAACACTTCGAATCTAGTACCATAGAGATAGTGTCTCCAAATCTTGAAGACAAACACAATGGCGACCAACTCTAAGTCATGAGTAGGATAGTTCTTCTCATGTGTCCTCAATCATCGGGACGCATAAGCAACTACCTTCCCATCCTCGCATCAACACACCTCCCAAAACCCATCATGGAGCGCCACAAGACACAACAAAAGGTTGCTCTGCACAGCAACACTAACACCGAGACGTGGTCAACCTCCTTTTAAGCTCTTGGAAGCTCTCTTCACACTTTGCATCCCACACAAATGCTTTCCCTTTACAGTCAATCGAGTCAATGGAAGGGCTAGCTTAGAGAACCCTTCAATAAACCTCTGTAGTAAACCACCAACCCCAAGAAACTCCTCGATCTCGATCCACGGACTTTGGGCTCTCCCACCGCAACATTGCATCAACCTTGTTTGGATCCACACTATACCATCACCGAAATAATATGACCCAAGAAGCTCACCTCATGCAAACTAACTCACACTTTGACAACTTGGCATACAATTTCCTCTGCTTCAAGACCTCTAGCACCAACCTCAAGTGCTCTGCATGCTCTTCCTCAGATTTTGAGTACACCAGAATATCATCAATGAAAACGACCACAAACCGATCCAGATAGCTATGGAAGATTCGGTTCATGTACTCCATAAACACCCCGGTGCATTTGTGACACCAAAGCGGCATTACAGAGTACTCATAATGCCCATACCTCGCTCAACGCAGTAGCTCGGATGTCTTCATCCTTCACCTTAATCTGGTGATACGGGACCTCAAGTCAATCTTGCTAAACACTTTAGCACCCACCAGCTGATCCATCAGATCATCTATCCTCGGGAGAGGATACTTATTCTTGATAGTTACTTTATTCAATTGCCTGTAGTCCACGCACAGACGCATACTCCCATCCTTCTTCTTTACCAACAAAACTGGAGCTCCCCATGGTGACACACTAGGCCTCACAAATTTCTTCTCAAGAAGCTCCTCTAATCGCTTCTTCAATTCGCATAACTCGTAAGCCGACATCCGAGTGCGGCACATAGACACGTGCCTAGTACCGTGCACAAGCTCAATCCCGAACTCAACTTCCCTCTCGGTGGCACACTAGGAATCTCATCAGAAACACTTGTGGAACTCACACACCAATTGTAACCCATCAACCACACATTTCGGTTCTCGCAGACATAGACGCCATCAAAGCAAACAACTGACCACCCTCTTTCATTACCCTGCGCAATTGCTCAGCAGATAGCAAAGCAGACTCTTCCTCTTCAGGAAGGAGAAAACTAACAGACTTGTTAGAACAATTGATGTGCACATGGTTATCTACTAACTACCCATGCCCGTAATCACATCCAACCCATCCAAAGGCAAACAAATCGGATCAACTAAAATCTCTGCCAAGACCGACGAGAGGACACCTAGCACACATTAGAGAAGTAGTTACCGGACCGCCTTAGCTGGAGTGTCGATAACCATCCCTCTCTCCATAGTAGACAACACTAAATTTAACTTTTCAGCACAAACAGATGCAATAAAAGAGTGCGTAGCACCCGTGTCAATAATAGCAACTAAAGGTGTACCAGAGATGAAACATGTACTCTCACGATATCATTAGGTCCCTCTCGAACACCGCCAATGCAAACACTCTCCCGGTGGATCTTTCCTTCTTAGGTTTGGGGCACTTGAAGCTAATGTGACCAGCCTTCACCACGCTTGAAACACACAAACTTCCTTGCGATCACACACTCCGGATGCCATGTGACCGTTCTTCCCACACTTAAAACACCTCTTCACCTCCATCTTACAATCAAAACTCTTGTGACCTGGCTTGTCACACCTGAAACACACAACATCAGATGGGGCGTCTCCCCCACTTGGCTTCTTGCCCTCATGATACCTCCTACCCTCAGCAGACCTGCTCCCACCATTATACTTGTTACTACCCGCATACCTTTGTTTTCCCTTGTCGCCAGACGCCCTCATAAGGCTTACCCCTGTTATGAAATTTCCCCCTCTGGTCTCTCATGACCCTAGAGCGGGCATTGCTGTCTTCTTCATAAATCCTGCAGCAGTCTACCAGGTCAGCAAATACCCTAATTGTAACACCCCATTTCTACCCGGTAATTTAAATCAAAAATCAGAGTAAATAAAAATCATTTCTGGTCATCTTTTGGTTTAGTGTGTTATAAAATAGTACACTGATTGACTATGGGATTACTCAGGTAACTGATACTACTTGCAACAGGCATTGACCTCCTTTGCAAGGCTCTCAGTGATGCCCTTGTAAATGCACCAGCGAAAGAAATTCTGACCTTAGTGGCGAACCACAATTTAGCCATAGTCATTCAGCACACTAATAGTATAACATAAATCATTCTTCAATAAAATGGAGCGTCACACCTCTCTCTTAAAACACTCAACAGTTAATTCATCTCATAAACATAATCAAAAATACGTAACACCCTAGATCACGTGGTAAACAATCTCATAACATGCAGCGGAAATCAAAGTTATAACTCAAGTATACATAGAGAATCATATATGAGGGCTCAACAGTGAGCAAAACAAAGCAATAACAGTCTAAACCCCAACCCCTAGGTGCTACGATCGTGAGCGCATCGACTCGGGGGGAGTAGTGAAGGTAGAAAGCCCTCACTCGTGGCTACCTGTGGTAAACAACAACAGAAAGGGTGAGTCTCGAACTATATAATAAAAGTGATAATACGCAATATATACAATCACAGTTCATAGCAACCCCAAACACACCAATACTCACTCAAAAGCATTCATGCACTCATGAGAATGTATGCAATGTAATCATGCATGTGGTACCATTTGCCCTCCGGCGTTCTCAATATTGCCCTCCGGCATTCTCATCAATAATGGAGTCCTCATGACTGCCCTCCGCCGCCTCAAAGCTTCACAATTCATTTTATAAGCTCTACGACCGCAGCCAAATGTATGCATGAGACTTCATGTAACAAAACAAACACATTCTCAATAACTCAATACACACATTAACTCTTATCTCAGTATTAATCTCATTTTATAGCCCTCATGGCTTGGCCCTCCGGCCCATGCCCCCATGGCATGCTCAGTCACCTCATTATACACTCTCAACTCAATCAAGTCCCACGGACTAATCTCATCTAGAGGACTCAACCTCACTCAAAGACCTAAACCACCATTTAGGACCAAAACAATCATCTAGGGACCAAACTGTCACCTAGGGACCAAAACAAACACACTCTTAGGCACTTGGCAAAGACTAGGCGCCATTTTCCCACATAGCGCGCGCCCGGTGCAACACAAAGACTAGCGCCAAAACTTCGGCAAGATTCTGGCGCGCCCGTGGCAACACACCCATCGGGCGCCACTTTTCTAGCAACTGGCGCCCCTCGGGCAACACGCACCTAGACACAAACTCGCATACGCCTGCATACGCCTGCACACTGAGCAAGCAGACTAGGCGCCTGGCAAAGACAGTTTGGCGCCTAGCACCGACTCCAAAGACACCCAACACTTTAAAACCAAAAACCACCCGAGCCAAAATGTTTAAAAATATGTTTGGGCAGGTAAACACAAAATATGGCACGGTGAAATATGCCCAGAAATGTAAGTTTCACCTCCCGGGCCCCAAAACACACACAAAGTCACCCCCACCGAGACATTTTTTAAAATAAGACCTGTACTCAGGAAACCACTCGAGCCAAAATGCTTAAAAATGAATTTGGGCAGGTGAATACAAAAATTGGCACAGTAAAATATGTTTAGAAATGTGAGTTTCCCTCACCTACCCCATTTACACACACAAAACCACCCCCACCGGGACATTTTCAAAATGACACCTGCAACCAGAAAACCACTCGAGCCAAAACACTTAAAAATGAATTTGGGCAGGTGAATACAAAAATTGGCACGGTAAAATATGTTCAGAAATACAAGTTTCACTCCCCGGGCCCCAAAATGCCCACATTCTGCGCGCCCGGACAAAGAACACACCCACAAAGACTCAAAGCGATTACCTGGCGCAGACACAAGAACTTGGCGCCTGCTGCGGCAACACACTCACCCGATCCATCAAGCATACGGTGACACAGGCGCCATTTCTCTAGGAATTGGCGCCTGCCTGACAAAGAACACAACACCAACACTCCTCACCGCATACGAGGCACATGTGGCGCCAAATCCCTAGCACCTTGGCGCCCCATGACCCAAAAACCCCCAATTCACAAATCCTTTCAATTCCAATCATCATATACTACTCAAATACACTGTATAACAATATTAACATGTTCAATTGCACATTATATCACTCAATCATGCATCAAAACTCATCAAGAACACAAAACACCCCATTCAAAACCCTAATTCGATTTCTAGCATGCAATTTTCTCAAATTAACCAAATCAATCATCAATTCACCCAAAACCAAACCTATGATCTACATAAAACGAATTATCTCCTCTATTATAGAGTGAGACTCCCCTTACCTCAAATTAACCGTAGAAATTCCTTCTCCTTGAGTCACGTACAAAAACCTCAGCAACTAGGGCCTTCTTCTCCCTTCCTTACTTGATGCGAAACTCACTCTCTCCCTCTAGGGTTCTTGCGCGCCGTCTCCTTCTTTTCTCTCTTCTCTCTTCTCTTTGCTTCGGCTCTCTCTCCCTCTTTTCCTTTCTTTTTTTTTGTTCTCTTCCTTTCTTTCCTCAATTGGTGCGAAATGCACCAACCCTAGGAGCCTAAGTCATTGGGCTTGGGCTCCTGGGTGTAACGCCCCAAAATAATTAAGTAGTTATTAAATTAAATTACTTAGGTGTTTCATGGAGTAGTTATAATAAAACAATAGGATGGTGTTTTAATTAAACAGAAAAGGGAGAAGTATCAATAATTAGGGGGTGGTAAGTATCGACCCAAGAGCCCAAGCCCAATGACTTAGGCTCTAGGGTTGGTGCATTCGCACCAATTGAGAAAAGAA
Organism: Oxytropis ochrocephala; assembly: GCA_020916435.1. Classification (NCBI taxonomy): domain Eukaryota; kingdom Viridiplantae; phylum Streptophyta; class Magnoliopsida; order Fabales; family Fabaceae; genus Oxytropis; species Oxytropis ochrocephala. The sequence continues at coordinate 22,307,142 of CM037093.1, forward strand.
AGAAAGAAAACGAAAGAAGGGAGAAAGGAGAAGGGAAATCAAGGCTAGGGAGAAGAGGAAGGAGAGAGAGAACCGTGAACCAAGCCCTAGGTGTGATCGTGAGAAGGAGAGGAGAAGTGTTGAATTGCGTGGATTGTTGGGGTTTTGTAGGTGACTTGTGGAAATCTTCCATTTTCGTGAAAAACCTAAGGTAAGGGGAGTCTCACTCTATAATAGAGGAGATAATGGGTTATATGTATGTTATAGGGGCTGTTTTATGTTAATTGGTGATTATATGATGATTTGTTTTCTTGAATTTGATGAATTTGTTGGTAAAATTGATTTAGAGCGTGAGTTAGGGTTTTACAATGTGTGATTTCGTGATTTTGATGCAATTGATGATTTGGGTGTGCAATTGTTTGTTAATTGGTGAAATTGGAGGTGTTAGAATGATTATAATGTGGATTGGTTTGAGAGAATTTGTAGAATTTGGGGATTTTTGATGTTGGGCGCCATATGGCTAGGAATGGTGCGCCCTGTGCATCGTGCTTGAGGAGGTTTCGGGAATGTTGAAGTGTGGCGCCAATTTCCTAGAGAAATGGCGCTGTGTCACCAGTAGCTTGATGGTAGGTAAGTGAGTTGTTGCTCGGGCGCGAGAACGTGGGTATTTTGGAGCCCGGGAGTGAAACTTGCATTTACGAACATATTTCCTCGTGCCAAATTTTGTATTCACCGCCAACTTTCAATTTTAAGTGTTTTGGCTCGAATGGTTTTCTCGATTGCAAGTGTATTTTTGAAAATGTCCCGGTAGGGCCTCGTTTTGGGTGTGTTTTGGAGCCCGGTGAGTGAAACTTGTATTTCTAAACATATTTTCTCGTGCCAACTTTTGTATTCACCGCCAACTTTCAATTTTAAGTGTTTTGGCTCGAATGGTTTTCTGATTGCAAGTGTATTTTTGAAAATGTCCCTGTAAGGCTCGTTTTATGTGTGTTTTGGAGCCCGGGAGTGAAACTTACTTTTCTAGGCATATTTCCCTGTGCCAAATTTTGTGTTTACCTCGCCCAAATTCATTTTTAAACATTTTGGCTCGGGTGGTTTTTGGTTTGAAAGTGTTGGGTGAGCTAGGTCAGCGGGCGCCAACCGTGGCCGCTGTGTCTTGTTTTTTGTGTCTCAAAGCGTGTGCGAGTTTGTGTCTAGGTCTGTGTTGCCCGTGGGCGCGCCAGTTGCTAGGAAAGTGGCGCCCAGTGGGTTTGTGTTGCCACGGGCGCCAAAATGCTTTGAAGTTTCGGCGCCAGGCCGTGTTGCACCGGGCGCCAGAATGTGGGAAAATGGCGCTGGTGCCGCAAGTGCCTAAGAGGGTCTTTGTTTTGGTCCCTAGGTGACGATTTGGTCCCTAGATGATTGTTTTGGTCCTAAGTGGTGGTTTAGGTCCCCGAGTAAGGTTGAGTGCCTAGAGGAGAATAGTCCAGGTGGGACATAATGGTGTTGAGGGTTTATAAAGAGGTGATTGAGCATGCCATGGGGCATGGGCGGTGGGCAAGCCGGGAGGGCTATAAAATGAGATTGACACCGAGGTAAGAGTAATGGGTGTATTGAATTGTTTGAAATGATGTTTGTGATGTACATGGAGTCTCATGCATACATTGGTCATGTCGTAGAGTTTATAATATGATGTGTGAAGCTTTCGAGGGCGCCGGGGCCTTATAAAATGATAGTGAAGCTTTGAGAGGCGCCGGGGCCTTATAAGTGATTGTGAAGCTTCGAGGGCGGCGGTGGGCCAATGGTACCACATGCATACCAACATTGCATACATTCCCATTAGTGCATGAATGTTGTTGGTGATGTTTAGCGTGTTTGAGTGTCTGTGTAAACTATGCTTATATATTGCTTATTATCACTTTTATTATATAGTTCGAGACTCACCCTTTCGTTGTTATTTACCACAGTAGTCGGAGTGAGGGCTTTCTACCTTCACTACTCCCCGAGTCTGTGCCCCGCTCGACACGTAGCACCTAGGGGTCGGGGTTTAGACCGTTGTTGCTTGTTTTGCTCCTTGTTGAGCCTTATGTATTTGTTTTGATATTCTTTGGATTATCTTTGTTGAGATAATGATTACTTTCACGCAATATGTGAAACTATATTTCTATGAGTTGATCTCATCGTGTTACGTATTCGGATTTTGTTTATGATAAAGAGTTGTGACGCTCCATTTCATTGAGTATTAAATTACGTTATACTATTAGTGTGCTGAATGACTATGGCTAAACTGTGGTTCGCCACTAAGGCTAGATTTTCTTTCGCTGGTGTATTTACAAGGGCATCACTGAGAGCCTTGCAAAGGTGGCCAATGCCTGTTGCAAGTAGTATCAGTTACCTGAGTAATCCCATAGTCAGCCAGTGCACTATTTTATAACACACTAAGCTAAAAGATGACCAGAAAAGATTTTTGTATACTCTGATTTTTGATTTAAATTGCCGGGTAGAAATGGGGTGTTACATTAGTGGTATCGAGCAATGGTCGGTCCTTCCGACCAAGTTGTCGAAGTCGTCGTGTCGATCGGCAATCGAGTGTCGCCGCGTCTAGTTCTAACCAATGGTTGTGTGGTAGTGATGTTCCCGCAGGTAAAAAGTGACCGAGACCGCTTATGGTAAGAGAACTAGTGGGGAGATACCTCGCTTTGGTAATGTGTCAGATCGCTTTTCCGATGCGTGAACCATGTCTCTGTTGTTTTGTTCAAAATCTTCTTGTCGTATGAACCTTGAAATTGAATTGAGATACGATCGTGGGATGTTCGGCCTTAATTGAATGTTGAGTTGTATGTGGTGATTGAATTGTGTGTTTAGATGATAAACGAAATTGAAAATAAATTGAGAGGATGCTATGTGTAGTGACTAAAAATTGTATGTCGTTCTTTGTTTTGAAAAGAATAAAAATGCCATTTGTTTTGTCAATTTAAAATGTCATTTGTTTACAACCAAATGAGTTTGTCAGACACGGTTTATTTTTATAGAATGAGTTGTTGTTTTATGAAATAAGTGTAGTGCGGTTTTGTGAAGATGAAGTCTTTGTTTTTATAAGTTAGGTGTCTTTGTCTGCCGTTTTAATTGAGGTATGAGTGCTGCATTTTTTTAAAAATAATTATACGGCCGTTTACAAAAATGAAGCGCTATTTTTATGTCAAGGAGGTCTTTGTTTTCCACTGCTTATCATTGCTTTGTTTTTGCGCCATTGTTGTAGCGTGTTATGGCATTGTTTTTTATCATTGTTTACTTATAATTAAAATACCGTTCTATTCAATTTTAATGTGATGTTTCCCCATTTGAAATGTAGTATTTTCTAAAAGAAAAGAGTGTATTTTCTAAAATATAAAGTGATGATTAAATTGAATCGAATCGAATTGATAATGGTTCATAGAGTTGATAACGGATTTGATGCTTTCAAAGAAATCAAGGTTACAATTCTATTTAAAATAAATGGTGTGCTATTTGTGATGTTTCAAGTCATTTGTTCTATTTTTTTAAAGTGACTAGTGTGTTTGTATTATATTGTTCAAAGTTCTTTGTCTTGTTTTTTTAGAGTAAGAGGAATTTGTCTTTATGTTGTAAGGGTGTTGTTTTGAAGTTGTATGCGAGTTAAAATGCGATGTTTTCAAAACAAAAAAGGAGGTCATATAACTTAAGACGAGATGCTTTCTACGATTAAATTGTGATGTTTTCCACTCTTTAAAGGTGATGTTTTCTAAGCCCGAAAAGCGAGATGTTTCTCTAAACTAAACGTGATGTCTTCCAAAATAAATGTGAGGTTCTAAGGCTAAGTGATAACGCAATGGGTTGAGACGTTTTGAAAGGAAATTAATGTTTTGAAAGCATGTAACCTATGCATCCCCACGGGTGTATAGGCGCCAAATTCTAATTGTGCGTAAAGTGGGCATTACGGTTTCAAAATAAGAATGTGTTGTTTTTCTACAATCTAACGTGGTCGCTTTTACGAATAACTTGAAGTGTCGAGTTCTTAAAATTAAAACGATGTTTGTACTCGTGTTTTAATTTTATTTGACAATGGGTAATTGATCAAAGTTGTAGTGTTAAGTATTTTATCTTCCCTTTCTACGGCTAGGTAGAATGCGTCTCACTTACTTCTTTATTAACCCAAAGAAAAAGATTTTTGAGTCGCTTTGAGCTATGCGTCATAAAATGGATAGGCTCCTTATTAGCTTGTTATTCTATGGAACCAAAACCTATAGGTATCATCATTTGACCATGTTGGATTGACGGTGAGTTCGTTACATTTGAAAATTGGTTTTATGAAAGAATTTTTCCGTTGGCTCTCATTTTTGGGTGGTATTTCTAATTCTATTGAAGTTGTGAAGTGTATAGGTCCTATGATGTTGTATCCTTCTAGTTTTCGATTAGACGATAGTAAAGAATTGTTCCACACTCTTGATGTTGCACTTGAACACTTGGATTTCCTTCTCGAGTATGACCGCTTGGTGTTAAGTGTTTGGAGTCCGCTTCTCTTTGCCTTTGTAATCTATTCGAGTCTAGTTACTCCTCTTTTCACATGTTTAAATAAATGTAAATGTTTAGTGTTTGATTGGTGGAATTATGTTTCATTGAAATTTAGGAAATATGACTGTAGAGGTGACTAGAATAAATGCATGCTTAAACTAATTGTGAACTCTAATTGTCTACAAATGATTTTATTGTCCGATTTTGGTTGTTACTTCCTAATTGTGTTACGTGGTTTTGTAAGTTGAAAATGAACCGAGTTATGAGATTGTTTGTGAACCCCTAATAAACAAATTTTACGATTGGATACAATATTGGTATCAAACTTATTTTTAATAAACAAATTCCTATTAGATTATTTCGCAGATTGTGCCAATTGTGTTGTGTGGTTTAATGAGCTAAATATGGAATGCATGTTAAGGATAGAATGCATGTTGGTATCATTGTAGATATTGTTCTTACACATTTGCTTTTATGGAACTCCCAAGTTAATGACGTTAATCGAGTACCCTATGTGACATTTGGTATGATATTCATGTGTGATTAAATATTATTATTTTTGTAGAGATCGTTTAAATTGAATTGTTTTGGTGTGTTTGTCGTGTCTCAAACTTGAATTATGAATATAAAATAATGCCGTTGCCTTGAGGAATGAGTAAAAGAGCCAACAAGTAGGGTAACATTTTGTGTGCAGAAATATTGTATGCCACATTAAAAGGGAATGCAATGGGATTAGAGTTAGTAATTAACCTTATGTTAATATTTTGATGCTTTACTATTTGAATAAGAAATAATTACTATTGACGAATTTAAGAGTATAAAGAATTATTTGGATTCGAATAACTAAATGTGCGGGTAAACCATGTGTGTGTCCTTGTCACTATCTTCTTTATAATATGTGATGTATGACTATGCTTTGGTATCATTGTGATGAGCTACCTAGCCTGTGACAAGTGAGAATGGTGCGCATTTGATGTTTTGACTGCACTATGATTGTGGTTGGGATATGTGGTTGTGTGTGTTGTGTTCTCAGTGTCCCTTGTCGATCTTCTCGACGGGACCTTGTGGTGAATCTTACTTGCTGGCCGTTGAATAGGTTAGATGTAATCTCGGGTATGAACTGGTTAGAGCATAACCATGTCCATGATTAATTGTCGTAGTAAGTCGGTGGGTTTTGGAGGTGACGAGTCTGGTTATTATTTCGGAGTTACCCTGGCTGAATAAGTAGGAGGGACGGCCGCCCAATCACTTACCGCCGGTAATCGAGGAAATAATGATCAGCAATGTGGATAGTGCTAGTTGTCTAGGTGGTTGTAGTTTGTGAGTGGGAGGGTGTTTAGTCTGCTGCCAAGTATGCGATAGATTTTGGAGGAGGACGGTTAGAGATGAAGAAGAGATTTGGTAGTGTTTCGGGGGTTTGACTAGATTTTCGAGGGCGAAAATGTTCTAAGTGGGGGAGAGTTGTAACGCCCCAAAATAATTAAGTAGTTATTAAATTAAATTACTTAGGTGTTTCATGGAGTAGTTATAATAAAACAATAGGATGGTGTTTTAATTAAACAGAAAAGGGAGAAGTATCAATAATTAGGGGTGGTAAGTATCGACCCAAGAGCCCAAGCCCAATGACTTAGGCTCTAGTGGTTGGTGCATTCGCACCAATTGAGAAAAGAAAGAAAGAAAACGAAAGAAGGGAGAAAGGAGAAGGGAAATCGGCGCTAGGAGAAGAGGAAGGAGAGAGAGAACCGTGAACCAAGCCCTAGGTGTGATCGTGAGAAGGAGAGGAGAAGTGTTGAATTGCGTGGATTGTTGGGGTTTTGTAGGTGACTTGTGGAAATCTTCCATTTTCGTGAAAAACCTAAGGTAAGTAAGGGGAGTCTCACTCTATAATAGAGGAGATAATGGGTTATATGTATGTTATAGGGGCTGTTTTATGTTAATTGGTGATTATATGATGATTTGTTTTCTTGAATTTGATGAATTTGTTGGTAAAATTGATTTAGAGCGTGAGTTAGGGTTTTACAATGTGTGATTTCGTGATTTTGATGCAATTGATGATTTGGGTGTGCAATTGTTTGTTAATTGGTGAAATTGGAGGTGTTAGAATGATTATAATGTGGATTGGTTTGAGAGAATTTGTAGAATTTGGGGATTTTTGATGTGGGGCGCCATATGGCTAGGAATGGTGCGCCCAGTGCAATGTGAGCAGGGTTTCGGGAATGTTGAAGTGCGGGCGCCAATTTCCTAGAGAAATGGCGCTGTGTCACAGTAGTGATGGACTGGGTAAGTGAGTTCTTTGCCTGGCGCGAGAATGTGGGTATTTTGGAGCCGGGGAGTGAAACTTGCATTCTGAACATATTTCCTCGTACAAATTTTGTATTCACTGCCAACTTTCAATTTTAAGTGTTTTGGCTCGAATGGTTTTCTCGATTGCAAGTGTATTTTTGAAAATGTCCCGGTAGAGGCTCGTTTTGGGTGTGTTTTGGAGCCCGGTGAGTGAAACTTGTATTTCTAAACATATTTTCTCGTACAACTTTTGTATTCACCGCCAACTTTCAATTTTAAGTGTTTTGGCTCGAATGGTTTTCTCGATTGCAAGTGTATTTTTGAAAATGTCCCGTAAGGCTCGTTTTATGTGTGTTTTGGAGCCCAGGGAGTGAAACTTACTTTTCTAGGCATATTTCCACGTGCCAAATTTTGTGTTTACTGCCCAAATTCATTTTTAAACATTTTGGCTCGGGTGGTTTTTGGTTTGAAAGTGTTGGGTGAGTGGTCAATGTGGGGCGCAAATGTGGCCGCTGTGTCTTGTTTTTTGTGTCCAAATCGTGTCCGAGTTTGTGTCTAGGTCTGTGTTGCCTGTGGGGCGCCAGTTGCTAGGAAAGTGGCGCCCAGTGGTGTGTTGCCAGGGGCGCCAAAATGTTGAGTTTCTGGCGCCTAGTCTTTGTGTTGCACCGGGCGCGCAGAATGTGGGAAAAATGGCGCTGGTGCCGCCAAGTGCCTAAGAGGGTCTTTGCTTTTGGTCCCTAGGTGACAGATTTGGTCCCTAGATGATTGTTTTGGTCCTAAGTGGTGGTTTAGGTCCCCGAGTAAGGTTGAGTGCCTAGAGGAGAATAGTCCAGGTGGGACATAATGGTGTTGAGGGTTTATAAAGAGGTGATTGAGCATGCCATGGGGGCATGGGCGGTGGGCCAAGCCAGGAGGGCTATAAAATGAGATTGACACTGAGGTAAGAGTAATGGGTGTATTGAATTGTTTGAAATGATGTTTGTGATGTACATGGAGTCTCATGCATACATTCGGCTGCATGTCGTAGAGTTTATAATATGATGTGTGAAGCTTCGAGGCGGCGCCGGGGCCTTATAAAATGATAGTGAAGTTCTGAGGCGGCGGGGGCCTTATAAGTGATTGTGAAGTTCGAGGCGGCGGTGGGCCAATGGTACCACATGCATACCAACATTGCATACATTCCCATTAGTGCATGAATGTTGTTGATCGATGTTTGGCGTGTTTGAGTGTGTCAGTAAACTATGCTTATATATTGCTTATTATCACTTTTATTATACAGTTCGAGACTCACCCTTTCTGTTGTTATTTACCACGGTAGTCGAGGAGTGAGGGCTTTCTACCTTCACTACTCCCCGAGTCGATCCGCGCGACGACACGTAGCACCCCAGGGTCGGGGTTTAGACGTTGTTGCTTGTTTTGCTCCTTGTTGAGCCTTATGTATTTGTTTTGATATTCTTTGGATTATCTTCGTTGAGATAATGATTACTTTCCGCACGCAATATGTGAAACTATATTTCTATGAGTTGATCTCACGGTGTTACGTATTCGGATTTTGTTTATGATAAAGAGTTGTGGACGCTCCATTTCATTGAGTATTAAATTACGTTATACTATTAGTGTCTTTGAATGACTATGGCTAAACCGTGGTTCGCCACTAAGGCTAGATTTTCTTTATTTGGTGTATTTACAAGGGCATCATCGAGAGCCTTGCAAAGGTGGCCAATGCCTCGTTGCAAGTAGTATCGATTACCGAGTAATCCCATAGTCACCAAAGGCACTATTTTATAACACACTAAGCTAAAAGATGACCAGAAAAGATTTTTGTATACTCTGATTTTTGATTTAAATTGCCGGGTAGAAATGGGGTGTTACACTGGGCCCAAAACATCAGCTCTGGTATTTCTGATACCACTCCCTTCTATTAAAATAAAATACTCTATCATAAACATTATATTATAATTAAATACAATTAGACAATTAGTGCAACACTTTAAATAATTTAATCAATTGCTTAATTAAATTATTTGGGGTGTTACACTAATCTTCTGATACCCCACAGCCTGCTTGATATCAGCTCTCAGTCCATTCTCAAATTTAATGCATTTTGAGAATTCAGCCCCAGCCTCAGCATAGTGTGGATAGAACTTGGCCAACTCCGTGAACTTGGCAGCATACTCAGTAACAGACATACTTCCCTGCCTCAGTTCAAGGAATTCCAGCTCTTTCTTACCTCTAACGTCCTCCGGGAAATACTTTCTCAAGAATTCCCTTCGGAACACAGCCCAAGTGATCTCCTCCTGTGCAGCACCCAACCTCTCACTGGTCTCCAGCCACCAGTCATCAGCCTCTTCAGATAACGTATGAGTACCGTACCTGACTTTCTGCTCATCAGTGCAGCTAATCACTCTGAAGATCCTCTCAATCTCCTTCAGCCAAGTCAAGGCACCATCCGGGTTGTACCTCCCCTTGAAGGTAGGGGGGTTCTCTCTCTGGAATGTTGCGATGCGGGTCTCGATGATTCTCACGAGTCCCCATAACTTGTGCTATGGCTTGCAACGCCTCAGCAAGTGCAGCATCAACTCTTCTGGCCATCTCAACCTAACACTGCAGCATAAACAACCATTCAGAACTAATTCAAGACTCCTAACTGTCATACACAACATGACAAACAGACACACTTGGTCGGACAGACCGAACTTTTGCTCTGATACCACTAATGTAACACCCCATTTCTACCCGGTAGTTTATAATAAAATCAGAGTGTAAAAATTCATTTCTCAATTAAAATCATCCAATGGGATGCTACACATATCTCTTTAAAAATCATTCAGAAATCATCTCAAACCAATCCACGCTATAATCATTCTAACACCTCCAATTTCATAAATTAACCAACAATTGCACATTCAAATCATCAATTACATCAAAACCACGAAATCATATACTATAAAACCCTAACTCAAGCTCTAAGTCAATTTTATCATGCAATTTCATCAAATTCAATCCAACAACCATTCGATTAACAATCAACATCATCAAATTACGACTCTATGACTTACATACGACCTATTATACCCTCTATTATAGAGTGAGACTCCCCTTACCTTAAATTAAACCGTAGAGAAGCCCTTTCCCTGAGTCACGTACAAAACCCACAAAGAACAAGAGCTCCTTTCTTTCTTCTTGAGTGGTGCGATCCTCTTCTTCTCCTTCTTCTCACTGAGCAGCGCCGTTTCTCCCTTCCTTTCTTTCTCTCTTTTCGTTTTTTTCTTTCTTGCTCTCCTTTGGTGCGAAATGCACAATCCCTAGGAGCCTAAGTCATTGGGCTTGGGCTCCTGGGCCAAAAACATCAGCTCTGGTATTTCTGATACCACTCCCTTCTATTAAAATAAAATACTAAATTATAAACACCATATTATAATTTAATATAATTAAAAATAGTGCAACACTTAAACAATTTAATCAATTTCTTAATTAAATTATTTGGGGTGTTACAGGAGTGGTGGTTGGCGGTGGTCGGAGTGGTGGTTGGCGTGGTCGTAGTGGTAGTTGGTGGTGGTCAAATATATTGATGATCAGAGGTGGATGAAACAAAAACATAAACAAAAATTATAAAACCTATTTTTGTGGTTTTGATTTTTGATGGAAAACTGTTTTGAAATTAAGGAAAAAACCAACTCAGCTCCATTTTACACGAACATATTTCTGTTTTTAAATTGACTTTCAAAACCAAAAACCAAAAACTCATAACTACCCCGAACGGGCCCTAAGTTATGAATGTCATTCATCTTAAACCACAAATGTTGTTGTTTTATTTATATTACTATATTTAACACATATTATATTTGATTTCAAAGCAATTATCTAGGTTTAGATGCATAAATAACTCTAAATAAAATAGAGTTATCACCCGGTCCGTGCAGCTTTGAAAGCTTTGAAAAATTGTCCCGTTTTCGCAAAATTGTCTATTCTGTTCGATTCTGATACCTATCATACGCAATTCCTAAATCAACCACAGATCATAACAACATTAAAGCATGCTTAATCAACCAAATTAAACCATCAATTCATCAATGACAATCACATCATAACATTATAACACTAAATTAGGCCATGCAATTACTGAGATTTAGAATCAATGACATGCAATGACTATAACACTAAGCAAACGCAAGATGTAGTGAAGAACTCACCTCGAATTCAGCTACAGACTTGCTTTTATGCAAGAAATTGAAACTTGAAGTACCCAACTAGCTCTTATGCACCCAAATCGAAACCCAAGCTCTCCAAACCCCTGTCTTGAGCTTTCAATCAACAATGTAGCCTACCATTCACACATAGCTATAGGCATAGCTTTGAAGAGTCACCAACATAGGGACACATGTTCTATCACCATGGAACCGCCCTATGTACTAAGTCAAAGATTTCAACTTGGGATCAACCTCTGAAAAGCAATTACAGCTATGATCCACTCAAGATTACTTCAACATGAAGGAAGGAAGCACCTCTCTTGAAGGCTATAAAAGGACCTCACATCTTCATTTGGAAATATATCACAATCCATAAGTTAGATCAAAATTTCAATATACATAGTTAGTTTCTATTTTATAAGAGGGAAAGGAAGGAATTGACAAATCCTCCTTAACTTGATTTCATAGTGTTTGTATAGTGCTAAGGAGTAATGCTAGTGCATTGCTAGAAGATTTCATACAAAGGGCTTCAACATTTGTAACTTTTACCTTGTTGTTTCTCTTTTGTGATTTCTATTATATAAACATGGTCTATTCAGTTTATATATATCTTGCAATGTCTATTGTTAGCTAAACCTCTCTTAGTTGGAATGTTCTAATCATTTAATGAGCTTTTAAGTAAGTATGTTGCATGTATGTATGTTTGTACTTTAGTTCTTGCTTGATAATCTTTTCAAAACTTATTTTGAACTTGATCACTTAGAATAAGTAGATTTGTAAATGACCAGAAATGGCTTACAATTAAGAACTCAAGAACTAATATGGGTGAGTGTTTTACATAAAGAAAACTTTGTGAAAACCATGCTAAGTCCTAGAGATAGGATAGTATAGTCCATAGGATAAATTGTGGGTACTTAAAATACAAAAGTGAATTTATTTTAGCAACTTGGATAATTGTTAGGAGGCGAGAAAGGCATTGACAACCCTTTCTTTACTGCAAAAAGCAAGGATCATAAGAGCTGGTAGTGAAACTCTGAAGAAATTGACTGAAAGGCACATAGCTAATAAAACAACATTCAGTGCAGCTGCATCACATACTGCATCACACACTTAGAAGTAAATTACTTGATGAAGACATTCCAACTAGCTTTTCTCATTTGCATTATCAACACTCTTTACTTTGCTTTATTTCTAACTTAGTTGTGATCATCACTTAAACTCCAAAATTATTTTGTTACTTAGCTACTTTACACTTTATTACTTTATATTGATTTTAAAAGTGAGTTTTTCAATCTCTGTGGGTTCGATCTTTTTACTACTTGTTTTTGGACTGTGTATACTTGCACACAAGTGTATGTATTTTCCATACACCAACGGTACTACTCTAAGGTCGTCCCTCAAGATTTTCAGATCGGAGACCTCGTCCTTAGGCGAGCTGACGTCGGAGGAAAGAATGCCAAGCAGAGCAAGATGGCCCCGAACTGGGAAGGTCCGTACCTGGTGATCAACAAGACCGGAAAAGGAGCTTATTATCTAGAAACCCATCACAAAACACCAATCCCCAGAACTTGGAACGCGACGAAACACCGGAACTATTTCAACTGAAAGTCGCGATGCATGTCTACCAAAATATACTCAGATCGAGCCTATGAGTCCACTTCAATAAAATGATTTCTTTTGAGGAACGTCAAGCTGCTTCTCCAAGAACGCCTCTCACGGTCGGGGCCTGAGCCCTCGGACCTGACCCCACACAAATTCCTTCGCTGCACATTTACTCCAAACCCTGTACTTGGTGAATTGGACCGAACAGAACCTCGCTCGTTCATGTGGCCTTTAACTGACTTCCTTTCAAGAAGGCTCGCTCCGACGTGCCTTAAACTGACCTCTACAACGAGGTAGGGCACTGACCTCTACAATGAGGTAGGGCCTAGCGTGGTCCACTGACCTCTCCCACGAGGTTGAGCTTAGAATGGCTCACCAGACTCCACCACGGGGTATGGCCTAACGTGGCCCACTGACATCTACCACGATGTCGAGCCTAACGTGGCTCATAAACCTCTTTGACAAGGTGGGGCCCACGACTCCTCGAGTACTAAAGCACGATTGCTTAATCGACATCAACTCACCTGATCTTCATTCGATTGGAAACATTCAACAAAATAACCAACGTGGCAATTAAAAGATATAAAGCATAGAAATAAAGCCGGAAATGGACGATGCCTCAAGTACAGGATACAAACCAAGGTGACCCCGAGCATGATCAGTGCCACCAAAACAAAGACCGAAAAGGAAAGATGCAAATTGAAAATAAAATTACAAATTAGGGTCCATAACATCGACATCGGTGAGGACCGCTGCATCCTTCGCAGATTGCTGCTTGAAGCGAAGGGCCTCTTTCCGCTCTTCCTCACTCTTCTTCAACTTTGCCTAGGCTGATGACAACTTGTCCTTGTAACATAACATCTGCTTCCTCAACCCGTTGTTCAAGGTCCCAAGCTCTTCCAGCTGCCTCCTTTGGTCGGGAATTTCAGCAGCCAATTCCGCCTTCTGATTCGCCTCTGCCAGCTCCTTCTTCAGCTTCTCCATCTCCGCCTCCTACTAAGCGAGGCTGTCCAACGAGGCACGAGAGTATCTCTTTCGGCCAAACTTCCTCGCCTCGCTCGAGTGCTTTGAAAGGGGTTCCAAGCCATAGGTTAGTCTCATCAACGTATCTTGCAATTCCCGATCAAGTAATAAATTCTCGGCCTCAAAGTTATTACCTTCTTCTCAGAAGGTAACGTCAGTGTTCCACTTCAAGAACATCTCCACTACAAAAAAAACGTCATTTATATATGGGAAAAATAGATCACTACAACATTTAGCGACTGAATTTGCGACCAACGAAAATCAGTCGCTATATCACTGGTCGCTAAGCTTAGCGACTGATTTGTGATCGAAATTTAGCGACTGATTTAGTGACCGAGTTTAGCGACTGATTTAGCGATCGATTTTAACGACCGATTTAGTGACCGATTTTAGCGACCGATTTTGTGACCGATTTTAGCGACCGATTGTGGCCGATTTAGTGACTGATTTAGCAACTGGATATAGCAACAAAATTAGTCTCCAATTTAGAAAGTGAAAGTTGCCTAGAGACCATATTGTGGGACCAAATTCATCAGATTTTTTTATCTATAGTTGATTCGATCTCCAACATCTCGATAGTAATTAAAAACATAATAAAAACAATTTTGTTATACCTAGTTGATTCATGTTAACTTCTTCACAAAAAAAATCTCATTACATTAAAGATATTAATGTGTTTGGTAAAATACATAACTGATGTCCTACAATATCTGACCAAACTGTTATCAGCAAAGGGTTTCACAAAAATACTCATCATGAACTTAACACACAAAATTATTTTCACTGCATCATGAACTTAACCCACAAAATTCTTTTCACCTATGGATGTACCCTTCCCCCATAGTCATTAAGCAAAGCCTCTGCTGCAAAGAGTCTCTCGTCCAGTAGCTGCATTTATACCTAGAGATCCACGAAGATCCTAGTTTGAAAAAAAGAATAAATAGAAAAGTGAATGGTTTATTAAGAATTTTTTTGCTGTCAATTAAATGAAAATTGCAATGAAATGACAAACACATATAAGTACTTTTTATAGTTTTTCCAATCACTACTACAGCAGAGTAGCCATGAAAAATAACATGGTCTGCATACAAAACCATAGAGTAAGATAATATCGAATTCCAAAAATCACATTAGTACAAATTGAAGTCAAATATATAGTAAAAATAACATAATCAAAATTTGTAATAACCTCAAAGTTGGTATATCGATTCTTCCTTTCATAGGGCCTCTGATTATCATGTTGAACTCAATCCAATATAAGATTGCGGTGTTATTCGTCGTCTCTAGGTATGGTACATTCAACTGTATTTTCATGTAACATTATTCATAACTAATGTCAATTTAAAGTTCCTGTTGGTTCCCCACTTTCACTAATTCTTGTGTTAATTAAATACCACAATCATATACTCAATAAAACTTAATCCACAATGAAAATTCAAGTTAAATCACACAATAATATTGAAATCAAAAATTCAACCAATGATTCATTCACTTAGCAACCAAAATAATTGAAATTGCTTAACACTCAAAGTAATTAAAATAAAATAATTACTTTGGGGGTGTTACAAATAATCTTAGCAAGAAGCGCATAGTTGTTGCCAACGGGGGCAGAAAAACACCCAAGGATAGTCGTGCTTATGTCTCTAAAAAATCCACCACAAGCAGTTGGATCAGGACAATCTTTAGCAGCACCGTCTATGTTGCACTTTATCATGTAAGAGCAAGGGGACCAAATAACCTCTTTCATGTTTGAAGAATTCATGTAATTAATTACCGATGACATTGAAGACCTTTATAATTATAAACTCTGCAATAGAGGAAGACATTGTAGATTTAGAGGCATTTCTTGCTAATGTCACATTGGAAATAATCAAATTGATAGCCGATTGTAAGGGGTTTAAATGATTTCACTACGCCAGATTTGTTTAAAAAAGGCCCCCCTATAACCAGCGTTTTTAAAAAAACGCTGCCCATCGCGTAGAACGCGTGAGCCTTACCCAGCGTTTATTTAAAAACGCTACGCATAACGCCCATTCGTTCTCAGCATATCCAGCGTTTATTTATAAACGCTACGCATCACGCCCATTCGTTCTCAGCATATCCAGCGTTTATTTAGAAACGCTGCGCATAACGCCCATTCGTTCTCAGCATATTCAGCGTTTATTTAAAAACGCTGCGTATCACGCCCATTCGTTCTCAGCATATCCAGCGTTTATTTAGAAACGCTGCGCATAACGCAATGCGTTCTCAGCATATTCAGCGTTTATTTAAAAACGCTGCGTATCACGCAATGCGTTCTCAGCATATTCAGTGTTTTTGAAAACGCTACCCATTGGCTTAAATATTTCTACCAACTAACTGTACCAAATTAAACCCTCCCTCTCACTCGGTTCTCTCTTCCCTCGCTCTCACTCTCACTCTCAGCAAAGAAAATCTGCGCGCATACGTTCTCACCCTACGTCTCTCTCTCTCTCGCTCACGTCTCTCTCTCTCGGTTCTCTCATCTCCCTCACTCTCATTAGCTCTTCCTCTCTCAGCTGTCCCTCACTCTCGTTCTCTCAAACCCACAAACCCCCAAACCCACAAACCCCCAAACCCACAATAACCCACAAACCCCCAAACCCACAAACCCCCAAACCCACAATAACCCCTAAACCCACAAACCCACAATAACCCCCAAACCCACATTGCTTGTGTCAATCCTCTCCAGCACCCATAGTCGTCATTGGTTGTCCTCATCTTCTCTCAAAGGTTATTTCTCTATTTTGTTTTTTGTTTTTTGTTTTTTAGGTTTTTTGTTAGGTTGGAGATGAATGTAGTTTGATTGGAATATGTTGAATGTGTGAAAAAAATATATTTGATAGGAGAGGAATATGTTGAATGTAGTTGTATGTGTTTGATATATATATAATTAGTTGAATGTGTATACAATTTAAATTGAATTGCTTTGAATAGGAGTACTTATTCATGTGATGAATATCTATCAATTGCTATGAAAGATTGTTCGTTGTTTTTTTTTTTTTTACAAATAACAAAGATTGTTGTGTTGTTGACTAAAAATTTGAAGTGTTTAATTTATTGCTTGGTTTTGTTGAGATTTTGATTCTCAAAGGATAGATTTTTTTAAGCAAAGTGTGTGTCATCTATATTAGTAAAATCAAATATGCCTAAATCGAATATGTGAATTGTTTGTTAGGTTTTGGGAGTTTTTTTTGTCGGAGCTTCGCGATCGTTGTTCGAGTTTGTCTTGGTTCGAGAGTTCGTTCTAGTTCGAGTTCACATTTGGTTGGATATTTTTGGTGTTGCTTCCACTTGTTCGTACTTTTTTTGTTCTTTTGTTTATTTTATATGAAGAATTAATGACTATATAGAAGACATCAAAGTCTTTGATTTGTTTAGTTGAAACTACTAGCTAGTTGATTGAATGTCTTAGCTTCAATAAAATTGTAAATTCTCTTATCCGAATTTATTATAGATATTGGGACATTATGGATAGAAAGTGGATGTCCGCCAATCGTCTCGTCCAAGGAATATAGAGATGGAGTGGATTATTTTGTGAATTGTGTTGTTCAACGTTTAGGAGATCTAGTAATATGATATGTCCTCGTTTACGTTGTTGCTATGTAAAATCGAGTTAATGCATTTGAGTTGGGGGACATTTAAAGGGTAATGGAATTGATCAAACTTACACTTGTTGGACAATGCATGGTGAGGAAAGAGTTGAATCTTCGAATATGGGTAATAGTACTGAGAGATGTGCACCGGTTGACACCGAAATACCTACGTTTGTTGGGGATGAATTTGAAGAGATGGCAAAGGCTTTTGAAGACGATCTTAATGACCGTCCTCAAATGTTTGAGAAGTTGATAACGGATGCAGAGACGCCGTTGTAAGAGGGTTGTACTGAATTCACAAAATTATTGGCTGTGATAAAGTTGTATAACTTGAAAACTTGCCACGGATGGACGGATAAGAGTTTTACTGAATTACTCACACTATTGAAAGAAATGTTGCCGAAGGATAATGTGCTCCCTTCTCGGACGTATGATGCAAAACAAATGTTAGGGTCCATTGGCTTGAACTATGAGAAGATACACGCTTGTCCCAATGATTGCATTCTATTTCGGAATGAACATGCATTTTTAAAGTCGTGTCCTAAATGTAATGCATCGCGGTATAAAAAGAAAGATTCTGCTCGTAAAAGGTGTTGTGGTATTTTCCCATAATTCCTCGATTTAGGCGTATGTACCGTAGTTCAGAAGATGCAAAACACTTGACATGGCATGAGGATGAAAGGATTAAAGATGGCATGTTACGACACCCGGCAGATTCTCCGCAATGGAAAAAATTTGATATTGATTATCCTGATTTCGGGTTGGATCCAAGAAACCTACGACTTGCATTGTCTGCCGATGGTTTTAACCCGCACGGTATTGAGTAGCTCCCACAAATTACATGGCCCGTGATATTGGCGATTTATAACTTACCTCCATGGCTTTGCATGAAACGCAAATATATGATGTTGTCTTTGTTAATTTTCAGGCCCAAGCAACCGGGAAATGATATTGATGTATACTTGGCTCCTTTAATTGAAGACTTGAAGCTAATGTGGGAGAATGGAGTAGAGGTGTATGATGGGTTCGAGAGAAGAAAGTTTCAACTTGAGGGCTATGATTTTTGGCACAATTAATGACTTTCCAAAGATACGGCAATCTATCCGGTACAAGACGAAAGGTCGGTGTGCATGCCCTATATGTGAAGATAACACCGATTGGATGTGGTTGGAACATGGTAGGAAGAATATCTACCCCGGTCATCGAGATTTTTGCCATCTACTCATCAAGATCGATCGTTGAAAAAGGCATTCAATGGGAATATCGAAACCCGTAAAGCTCCCACGGCTTTGACGGTGGGTGAACTGTTTGAAAAGGTGAAAGATTTGAACATTAAATTTGGGAAGCCATTTGCAGGAGAGGTTGCCAAGCGGGGTGGAAGAAAAAGTCGATTTTCTTTGACTTGCCATCTTTGGAAGTAATTATATGTAAGACACTTCATTGATGTGATGCATGTTGAAAAAATGTCTTTGAAAGTGTCATTGGTACCTTACTCAATATGCGGGAAAGACTAAAGATACCATCAACTCGAGGTTGGACTTGCTTAGTATGGGGTTGAGACCAGAAGGTGGGTCCGATAAAGAAGGGTACACGTACATATCTACCTCTGCACTCATACTCTATCTAAAAAGGAGAAGACCGTGTTTTGTAAGTTTCTTCATGGAGTAAAAGTTCCGGAGGGTATTCTTCAAATGTTACAAACCTTGTATCCATGAAAGACCTTAAGTTAAAGTCTTTAAAGTCCCATGATTGTCATGTTCTAATGGAGAATTTGCTCCCAATTGGTATACGATCCATTTTGCCTAAGAAAGTGCGCCAGACGCTAACCAAACTTTGTTACTTCTTTAAGGCGATTTGTAGTAGAGTGATTGACCCTAGAAAGTTGCCATCATTGCAAAGAGAAATTATGTCACTTTGTGTGAGCTTGAGATGTATTTCCCACCTTCATTTTTGACATAATGATTCATCTAACAGATTCATTTGATTAGAGAGACACAATTGTGTGGCCCATGTTACATGAGATGGATGTATCCGTTTGAGCGTTACATGAAGATATTAAAAGGATATGTGAAAAACCGATCACGACCGAGGGTTGTATTGTTGAGCGCTACATAGTTGAAGAAGCTGTTGAGTTACGCACCGCCTATCTATCTAGTCTTGAATATTGCGGGACTTCCAAGGTCTCGTCACTTAGGAAGCATTACTAAAGGGATGTCGGGATATAAAATAGTTATGGTGTCAAGGGAAGAACTACATCAAGCACACTTATATGTTTTGCACAATGATAGTGAGGTTGATTCATATGTTGCCAAGCACATGGACATACTTAAGAGTGATTACCCATATAAGAGTGAAGTTTGGTTAACAAAGGAACACAATCGGAGTTTCATAGTGTGGTTAAAAGACCACATTGATTTCGAGTTTGTTATGAATCCTACTTGATTTCAAAAAGATTGAGATGGTTAGCAAAAGGTCCAAATATGCATGTTTTCTCTTACACCGCCTATCTAATTAATCGGTTACACGTTCTATACAAAAACCCATGATGATCGAGTAAAATGCAAAATAGTGGGGTGACTCTTGTTGCTCAAGCTATGCATACATCAAGTGCCAAAGACAGAAATCTCGTGATATGCGAATATGTCATACTTCGGGGTCATTGAACAAATATGGGAGTTGGATTACACCATGTTTTTGAGTCCGTGTTCCAATGTAAGTGGGTTGACAATAATAATGGTTTCTGATTGATGAGTCGGGGTTCATGCGGGTGAATTTGAAGAAGTTGGGATATAAAGATGAGCCTTTTATTTTGGCATCCCAAGCTCAACAAGTGTTTTATGTCAGCGATCCGATTGATATCAATTGGTCTATTGTTTCATCGACACAAAAAAATTAGTCAATTACATTTATGATCAAGAAACCAATGATGATGGTATCGAGGACGACCACTTTCTTGGGGACATCACTAGAAGAGGAAAGTACTTATAGAGAGGATGTTGTGTATGTTAGAAAGGATCATACTGATGGAATTACGATTCGTCAAAAACAAAGTACCAAGGAGCGAATTGCAAAAAAAAATTGTATCGAAGAAAAGGAAAAGGTAACCGACATAGATGTTATTTTATAGACATGGATCTTATTTTCATCTTCTTTGACTGATTATTTATTTTTTTGTTGGATGTTTTTTAAATGGATAAATATAACAAACAATGATTATGTTTTATTGCGAGGTAAGATGGCGAGATCATAGTGATAGTGGGCATGACAGGTGAGGCGGTGATCATGATGTTACAAACTATATCGAAGCGTGCTCCTCGTGGAATGACAAGAAAAAGGATATCATCAACCGGTTAAGTAAAGGAAAAGAAAAATTAAGTGTAAGATACTAATTAATTGCTAATTAACTTCATTCAATACTACGTTTTAATTGTTTGTGATCTAATTTACTATTTACATAATGCAGTCCAATGGAATGTTATGGTGCGCCAATTGGAGAAAACAACACTCATTTGATTACTTTCCTTGGTAGTAAGGTAAAACAAATGATACCAATAACAATCACTACTTGGGTTCACACAAAAATCCCGTTTTGGAGAAACAAAAACATGAGTTGTGGGTAACAATACAGTATATAATTTTAGATCTTTTCGGTTATCTTATTTAGTAATTTTGTAGTCCCATATATATATATATATAAATTTATTTATATGATTTTCATTTAATGTGCATAAGCAGCAATATTTTGATGTGGATGATTCTAAAAAAATTTGGATAATGAAGGAAGTTAGGAAAGTTACATAAAAATTTCGAACGACATTAACAAAAACTTGTTTGAAAGATGATAATGGAAACATCAATTGGAATCCTCCACCAATATATAGTGGGTTTATTTTGGAGGAGGATTGGCACACATTTGTTAGAGACGATGAAGATCCAAATTTTTTGGTTAGTGCTACTATCTATTAAGTTATAACATAAAATATATTTGACAATTATCTATTATACATTAATGTATACTTATCTGTCTTAATAGAAAGCAAGTGAACAGAATCGAAAGTGTGCTTAATTTGTGAGTATCCTTATAGAGGCGGTGCTACTCCATATCAACATATTGAAGAGAGATTGGTAAGGCACAATAAGCTTGATTTTTTTAGTTTCATGAAACTTTTTATAAATAGTTTCTTAATATTTGGTAAATTTAAATATAGTTGGTGGAGAGTGGGAAAGATCCTACTAAAGAAGGTGTTGAGCGACATGTTTTGTGGGTAGAGGCTCGACTAAACAAAGAAAAGGAGATTGTTGATCCTAAAACTAAGGAGGTGTCGGAAAGAATTGTAAGTATTTCCTAAATTCAAGCTCACCGATTTTAATTGTAACTTTTATGATTTTTATAATGTATTATACTTTTGTTTTGTGAATCGTAGGAAGCCATATCACGATCGGTGTCACAGGAGAGCTCACCGATTGCTCGAAAAAGAAATCCTTACACGTGCCTTAGGTAAAGAAGAATACTAAGGTCGCCTGAGGGTCTTTGGATTTGGAGTAGCACCAACCGAGTACTTTGGACCAAAAGCAGAAAGTCTATGATGAGAATCATGACTGTCACCACCGAGAAAGATGATGGCATTGTATGAAAGTTTGCAAGCTCAACTTAATGATATGCGATCACTTTATGGCCATGTTATGCCACACAAAGACCAACCCTCGCTACACATAGCGATACGAGATAGTTTGCACCATGCGTCAACTAAGGTATTAATTGTTTTTATTATTTTGTGGTTTATAATTGATTTATTGTACATATATATATATATATAACATCAAATAATGTCTTTATTATTTTGTGGTTTATAATTGATTTAGGACAACAATGAGTGTGAGTGTGAATTGTATATCTCAAACCCACATGAAATGGTTGCAATTGGCTACACATGTAACGAATTGGGTCCCTTGATGCACAATTTACCCCTACCTCCAAATCATGTTAGAGTCAGAGTTGCGGTACCATTTAGGAGGATGCACCATTGCACATTCCGATTGGACGGTGATTGATATCTTGACGGTGTCACAAGCAGTTGGTACCTTTGTGGCATGGCCATCCGCCCTTGTCGTTGTAAGTGACAATATATTTTTAACTAACTAATTATAGTTTTTGTCATATAATTTGTGCTAACTAAGTAATTATTTTTGTTTAAACATAGATGCGCCAAAATGAAAAATCTAAGAAAGTGTCTACCGGCAAGAAAAGGTCTCCTTTGAAAAGTGTTGGCAAGGAAATATCTATTGGCAAGAAAGTGTCTCGATCCACCCCTTCTACAAAAGTGTCTCAGTCCACCCCTTATGTAGAAGTTTCACAGCCTGCCTCTCCTCCAAAAGTGGTGATCACCCTCCTCTTCTCGCCAAGTGACTCATCCCACCCCTTCTCCAATTGTGTCTCAGCCCGCCTCTTCCTCTTCCATTGAAGCTTATATGAAGATTGGTGAGGCCGACGCGTACGAGAAATACATGATGAAAGACAGAATGCTTATCATAAATTTTGATGAAGAAATTTTTGAGTGGCTTGCCTCATATATAGTCGGACGTGAGGATATCCGTCTTTGTATGTGATGCGGATGAGGCAACCGGTATTGTTATGAATATATATGTCAGGTACTATGTAATTTATTATTTGACATTGTCGATTAATTTTATTATATCGTTAATTTAATTTATATATATATATATATATATATATATATATATTTATATATCTAAATGTAGGTACTTGTATGCGAGGACATTGTGGTCCCTTAGAAACAGGACACATAGATATTTGTTCTTGTGTCAGGAAAGTACAACCTTTCATCAAGTTCTTCCCCACTGCCAAATTATGAATCACTTGTGGAACAAAACCAGGCTGTTGTTCAAACTTATGTCAATGACCGCTTCATTGAAGCTCAAAATAGGAGGTGATGATGATGCCTTACTTCTAGCACGGTTAATTTTGGGTAAGAATTTTTACTCATTAATTCTTATATAACATGCATTTTTTTAATAGTAGTCAATTACTTATTCCTAAATTTATTTTGTAGGAGACATTGGGTTTTGTATGCAATTAATCCTAGGAAAAAAACCGTGTATTACCTTGACTCACTTCAAAATCATTACAAAACCACACAGAGTTTGTGGAGCTTTTTAACAGGTGTGTTTATTTTGTGTCATTCTGCATTTCTTACTTTTACTTATATATGTATATATTGTTATTAATATAGTTATATGACATTCTATTCAGCGGTTTAAGGACATATTGGGGAGTGGATAAATTAACGGTCAAATGGTTACCAATAGTTGTAAGTTTCTAACTTATACATTACATTATTTTGTCAAAAAACTATATTCAACTCAATTTAACAATTAACTAATCTAATTATGTTTTGTAGTGTCCTAAACAATTGAATAACATTGATTGTGGGTATTACGTCATGAAATATATGAAGGATATTATTACCCGAAAGAAAACGACTATCCCCCGTCAGGTATCTACTTATAATATATTTTTATATGATTTCGATTTAATAGTGGTTCTTTCCAATATTTAACCATTTCAATTCTAATTTTATTTATTTATATAATTTCAGTATTTTAGCGATTGTCAAAGCAACACATACTCTGTTGAAATGCATTCTTCGAGCTTAGGGAGAATGGTGCGATTATCTCTCCGCTTTTTTTTAAAGTTTCATTTGGATACATATAAGTTAGCCTAGCTAGTTTTTGGTTCATAATATTGTAACTTGATAGCTTGTTTTGGATACATATGAATTAGATAATGAAACTTCTTAGCTATTTTGTTTTGGTTCCTCTTATGTAATTTGTTTTTATATATGTAATTTGGGTTCCTCTTAGCAAATTGATTCTCATTATGTATTGGATTGGATTGGTACATGCATATGTAATTTGTAAATATAAAAAGGAAAACACACAAAAGCAGAAAAAAATAAAAAAACAAATTTAGACAATATTAGCGCTTTTGATGAAGTTATTTGGGTATTTAGTAACACAAATAGGCAATATTAGCGCTTTTAATAAAGTTACTGGGTATTTAGTAACACAAATAGGCAATATTCGGTACTGCGTATAAGTGGTAATATTAGCCGCTTTTTAAAAAGCGCTAAGTATCCGGGAGGACGCTTTGGATATATTCAACGCTTTTAAAAAGCGCTAAGTATTTGGGAGGCGCTTTGGATATATTCAGCGCTTTTTAAAAGCGCGCGCGATTCGGGAGGGCGTGTTTTGCAATGGGTGGCGTTTTTAGGAAGCGCTACCCATTGTTGGAGTAAATAGCCAACGCCACGCACGCCAGCAGCGCTCAAAAACGCTGCCCATGGATAAAAAAAAACGCTGCCCATCTACTAGATCTGTTGTAGTGTTTCCAAATCTAGCATGATTCTTGCAGTATCAAATTTCCCAGATAATGTTAACAATCATATCACAAGCAATATCACTCAACTGAGGGCTCTAATCGTGAGAAGTCGAGGTTAAAATGCTCTGAAAAGAAGAAGTATCAATATGGGTGCTAAGTGTCATTCTCTTTCCTTGGACTTTCTCTCCTCTCTCCTCTCCTTTCTAAGTGCCACTCTCTCTCAATTTCACAAAACTAAAGTGTGGTTTGTGAGGAGTGTTTCAACTCCTTTATACTCAAGGTTTAATGAAGGGTGAAAAAGGTAACTTGCATACAGCTGAAGTGGGTTATAATTCTTTTAAACTTTAGCTCTCTCTTAGCTATTTTCCCCTTAACTAAAGCACCTAAATAATTAAATTTTAATAAATTGCCTTTTTCCACTAGTTAACAATGTATTCAATAAATTTCAATTCATCAAATCAATTATGAAATAAATCATTTATCAATCAAAGTAATTAAAAATTACTTTGGGTGTTACAATTGGAATATTCACGACATGATAGGGCTAACTAATAAGTCTGACTGCATAAGATTAATGTCACGACATGACCCCATTATAAATAATTGTTGACAAAATAGTCTAATCACTCATATCATTTAAGAGATTGACATCTGCTAACAAATGTTCTTCCATACACACGAATATGACGCTTAAAAGACAAGGTTATCACTGTTAATTGTAAAGATAAAACATTTATTGTATTATTATGAATAAAACTTTCTTAACCAAAACATTATGAGCACCCAAATTCTGTCTCACAATAAGAAGCAATGAGCCTTGTAGTTTTACAATTGTTTAATAAAAAGGAACTAAAACAATACATCTGAATCATATCATCTTTGAAAGATGCTCATAAGTCAAATTATTTGGGCGCTCTAATTAAATCCCCACCTTCCTTCAGACTCAGTGGGCTCTATAACCTTAACAGACCCATCTGACAATCCAATTGCAAATTGATTAGGCTCAAATGGATTTGCTGCAACAACAACAGGGTATACATTTTGGCTGCAAAAAAAAATGAAAAACTTCTTGTGACAATATTCTCACGTACTATATCAGTAAAAGAAATCAAGTTTAAATACACAAAAGAAACAATTTGAAAACCTGTTTGATGAGAATTGATGAAGGTAGGCAGATGAAGCTATACGACATATAAGTTTAAGGGTGTCAGAATCAAACACTCCAATATTCCCATCAGTGAAAGTAGCATAAACAAGTTGGCCATTACATGAAAATGTCGCAGAGGTTATTGAGCCAGACAACCCATCTTGTGGCATCCACTATATATATATAGTCCAAACATAAAGATGTTATGAGATGATATTTCAAAATATCATTTGGGGGTGTAAGCTTTTTGCACAAATAAAAACATATAATGTTAGTTGCTTACCTGACAAACCAATTCCATTTTTGAAGCATCAAAGATTGCTAGCTGAGTTGCATGGCATACCAGCAAGGTTACTTGATTATTATGAAACTGCACTCTAGTATCACCAACAGGTTCATTTCCAGCTGGCATTTGGATTGATAGTGATTTCTTCTTTTCCCATGAGTCAGTACTCCACAAGAAAAGCTATAAGTAGTCACAAAAACCATGAATAGTTTACCTTTCTATAGTAAAAATAAAAATAAAAATGGATTGGGTTATAACATGAAAAATAAAAAGAACTTGAATTTAAGAGGAAATTTAAAAGGACTACCATGACAGACACAAGCACAAAATTACACTAGAGGTATCGGAGTCACCCGATCTCAGAAAGCAATCAACATAGAGTCGATTGTGTTAACTGTTATTCTAAAAGAACTTATTTAAACATACCTGAGCATCAGCACTTGATGAAACTAAGATATTCAGTTGATGTGAAAAAGCTAAACCAGTAATGTGCTTCTGGTGACCCTTTAATATATGTTTGACCTAAGGGAAGGGAGGTCATTAAGTGATTCTTGAAACAAACAAAATTTAAATATAGATTTACTTCAAAAAAATTACCTTTTCTTCCCTATTATAGTAAATATGAATCTCTGAATCTTGCGTTCCAATTGCAACAATGTTATTGTCTTTAGGGTGAAATGCTAGGAATGATGAAGCAAGTTGAAGTGACAAAGAAGTTGTGATTTTCTGAAATTCAAAAATAATTTGTCACAAATCACAAATAATAAGATATATCTAGACAAACCATGCGAGAGATTTAGCATTGATACTTAAGATTGAAGATGTGTATGATGTCTAACGCGTGACGTGTCTGACATTGAAACTTTAATCATTTCTATTTTCTCAAATTACTATCAATATCTATGTGTCTGTATCTGTGTCATGTCCAGTGTTCGTTTGTGTCGTTGTTTCATAGAGGGTGCAAAATATATTATCATACAAAAACTGTCGGATCACCTGAAATGTTGACATGTTGAATAGTGAAAAATTTCCTCCTGACGTAGACATAACATAGACATCATTTTTCGAGAGTATGACACAAGGACAAACTGCTTCAGAGTTGATTGGGACATTGTTCGTCATCAGAACCCCACTATTTGGTTGCCAGAGTTGTGGAACAACACGTGTTGATGCCTTTTAAACCAATAAATAAAGACTCAGTGGTGTAACCAAATACATGCATATGCATATATGTAACAATTATTAGATTTATTGGCTTCGCCAAACTAATAGATAATAATTAACAAAAAATATAAAATTCAAATGACAGAGACATGGATATAAAATATGCATCTAGGCATATTGAATTTATAAAGCAATAGGAAAGTATGGTGTATGAGTTTATCAGTATGCAATCACCTTTCCACTTGGATTTAGTTCATTACGACTCCATTTCCACAATTTATGAATTCCTTCTAAGCTAAGAGCTAGAAGACCATCCCCATAATTTGTGTAAAGAAGATAAGCAACCTTGATAAAATAAACATATTTTATGATCATGAAATTATTGACATGTAATAGAAATATATAAATTAAACACCCTATACATAAAAAGAAACGTTAACGAGAGTACCTTCGTACTCTCATCTGGAATATCAAGTGTTCGACACTGAACAGGATCAACTATTTCTGTCAATTCTCTTGCTTTCTCTATATCATCCAAATTTGGTTTCTTCTCCATGCTTCTAACGTAATTCTAAGATAAATAACAAAATGATTTAACTAATTAAACACATAAATGTGAAGTAGACCAAACAGTGCCTAGGCAAAACCTTTGGTATAAAACCATAAGCATCTTAATTTACTTGGTGAAATAAATGTATAATATGTATCCTATGTTGATGGTAATATATTTAATTGAAAAAAATGTCATTGATCTCAAATAATTGTCAATGTGTTCTACATGGTGAATTATGGAAGATAAAAACCTTTGATACCGCAAGTGCTTTAGATGCTTCACAAATCGGAGTTTTGATAGCACTTAAGTACATGAAACCATCCTTATTACAAAGGATTCTCAAACCATTGTCTTGTGTTGTAACAACAAGCAGATTTCCTTTCTTATTAAATTTCAAAAGAGGGAGACTCTGAAAAAAAGACAACAATCATGTCAAACAATATTCACAACAATGTATCAAAATATGTTTTTATATATATATATATATATATATATATATATATATATATATATGGAAAATACAATGACTACTCACGGGAAGACCACCATCAGCATATGTAGCAGTCAAAATATTGGTATTATCCATATCCCGTAACTTAACTGTAATCTTCACCAATGACCAAAAATGACTCTCTGCTATGTCAAATTGCACAATGCCAGCAGATCTAGACTTCTTAATAAGCCCAAAATATTTTGTTTTTATCGTTCCTTCACTTTCATCCCACTCAACTAGGAAAGAATCTCCATCTTTGCTTGTTCCACAAGAACTTGATCTAAAATAGGAAAGAAATGTTACAACTCACATTTTTCTTTTAAGTTTAAGATTGAGACTGAGTAAGTTTCCAGTATTATTCCTCATTTTCTTACCTACTTCCATCGGAACTATAAAGCATTTTGGTGCACCATTGTCCAGGAGCATCATAGTTTATCACGGGGGCCATTTCACCATACACCCAGATCTTAATTTTTCCATCAAAATCATTTGAGATTACAAACTGCACGAATACGACAACATAACTATTTTCAATCAAACATTCAGTACAATGGGGCATACAATAAGACAATAACATCATTTTGTGGGGATTTGGATTCTTTGAAGGCATTTTTTCCTCAATTCACCTACATTTACATATATTTAAGGTAAATTAAAGGATACTTAATTTGATATTTCTCTAACCCACCAAATCCTTCTATATATATTCTTGCGCATCACATTTTGCCTAGATAAAGGTAAATGTATGTAAATTGAGAAAAAATGACTTTAAAGAATCCAAATTCATTTTCTCGACACATACTTATCTAATCATCTTTCCAGAATTTCCAACACTTATAATTGTCATCATTTTCTAAAAGTATTGTAAGAAAACATATGCATTACAGCATGCACCACTATGGTGAAAATTTACCATAATTTTTGTTTTTAATAAAAAAATAATTCCTTTAGATTGAAAATCAAAATATTCATATACCCTTTCATCAATTTAATGAGTCATTTAAACACTAATCAAGGAAGATGTCTTAAAATCCAACGGTAAGAATCCCACCATGTGAAGAGATAGTAATATAAGATTTAACCTGGGCATGTTCCTTCTTGTGGGGACAAATAGAATAAACAGCTGCTCCATGACCTTCAAAGTTAAAGAGCTTCTGTCCATTCAAATCCCATACCTACAATATATTCTTCAAAAATTAATGTTTAAAAATACATTCATCATAGTTGCAATGCATAGAAATACATTCCTCATAGAAACTTTTTTGCAACCTTTATCAACTTATCTTCTCCACAAGTTAAAATGCATAGTTGGTTGTTTGTATATGAAAAGGCCAAGTCATTAACGCTACCAACATGAGCATCAATCTGTAATGAAAAAATGACAAATTGGTCAGAAATTACAAAAAAAACAAAACAAAACTTTATATTCGATTCATATTAATATTTGATATGAACATGCCTCCAAATGTTGCTCTAGGTCCTTAGGCGCTTTGTAGACATACACGTGAATCAAATGTTTTGTAAAAGCAACCCCTGAAAAGATGAGAAGATTATTACAAACCAATAATAATTCAACAAAATAGAAAATAGTTGTGCATTATTTACCAACAAAATCTCCCTTCGGGCTCCATAATACACGCTTAATGGATATAGACGAGTCTTTCGCTGTTATGCCTGAAGAAAATACATCTTTAAGAAAATTTTGTGCAGCCACTTAACACTTATGAATTAATTTATGCATAACATTTCCCCATGCTATTTCAAAATAAACTATATAACCATTTTCCTCTAAGCTATTTGGCTAAAGGAATTTTAAAACACAATGTCATACTATAGATAACCAAATTAATTTATATAAAGATACAAACCTGCAATAAGTCAGAACAAGCAGAAATATTCCATATTTTGAAAGGCTTGAATCTCAGTCTCTCTCTCAGCCTTATGTCCCAAAGTGCAACTCCACCATTTGCACAACCAACTGTTTCATAAATAATTTTTATACGTTAGTATGAGACTTAGGGCCATTTGTTACTGCTTTTTTGAAGAATAATCCTCTTTTTCTATTCAAATAATTATTTTTAGAAGTTTTCCATTCATTTGTTACTTTTTTTTAAAAAAAAAGAGAGAATTTAAAAATAATCTAAATAGTGCTTTAAATGAAAATCTGTTTTGAGTAGATTTTCATAAAAAAAACATTTGTTAAAGAATGATTTTTTGAAGAAAAAAAAGTTATTTTCATTATGTTACACAAACACAAAACAACTTCTCATTTTCTTTTTTTTTGACCGGAAGCTTCTCATTTTTTTGTCCCTAAAAATTAATATCTAAATTATCTAACAACAAAATCACTTATTTTTTAGTCTGTAAAAAGTTGCTCTTATACTTTTTGTAATTTAAGATATGCATGTCTCTATCAACCTTACCAATAAGTAAAGAATGAAGAGAAGGGTGAAAATCCATGCTTGTCGGAGTTGATTTCATATATAAGGTGCAAAACACAGCAAGTGGCAAAGAGTCTTGTTGAGTTGGAGTAGTAACCTGCCCATATTATAAAGAGTTTCCAATATAGCAATGGCAATCAAACTATAAAGAGAAGAAAATATGACAAACTACTGTGTAAATACCATATTGCCAGATTCTGTAGAGGGTGGCCTTATTATCTGTTGATCTTCATCATTATTTTGAGTTTCCAAGAATCTAAGAACAGTAGGTTTTCTTGAATGTGTTGGAATGGAGGCTACAAGAAATCAAATAACATGTGAATTTTACAATTAATGTAAATCCATCTGACATCATCCCAATTATAGGATAAGGATGAAAATGCATCACAATAAAACGAAGCCTTTCCATTTATGCTAGCACCACATCACCTAATAAACCATTTGCATCACACCCAATTTTATTGATAAAATTGATAATTGAAAACCGGATTACGTGACAACGAACTGACAAAGATATACCTTGACGCGAAGGACCGGGAGTTAGGAAAGTTGTAGTAAAAGATGCCTGAGCTGCTGTAGAAAGATTAGCATTGGTCACATCACCTTCTAAATCATTTGCATAACACCCATTTTTATTGATAAAATAATGAAAGAAAAGTAGATTATGTTACAACAAACTGACAATGAAGATATACCTTGGCGCGAATGACCGGGAATTAGGGAAGTTGTAACAAAAGATGACTGGACAGCTGGAGAAGGATTAGCATTTGTCACATCACCTACTAAATCATTTCCAACACGCCCAAGTTTATTGATAAAATAATGAAAGAAAACTAGATTATATATGTGACAACAAGCTAACAAAGATATACCTTGACGCGAAAGTCCAGGAAATAGGGAAGCTGTAGCAAATGATGACTGGACAGCTGTAGAAGGATTAACATTCATCACATCACCTACTAAATCATTTGCATCACACCCAATTTTTTTGATAAAATAATGAAAGAAAACTAGATTATGTGACAACAAACTGACAAAGATATACCTCGACGCGAATGTCCGAGAATTAGAGAAGATGTAGCAAAAGATGACTGGGCAACTGTAGAAGGATTAACATTCATCACATCACCCACTAAATCATTTGCATATATCATGCCCACTTTTTTTGATAAAATAATGAAAGAAAACTAGATTATGTGACAACAAAGTGACAAAGATAGACCTTGACGTGAAGGTCTGGGAATTATGGAAGTTGTAGGAAAAGATGACTGGGCAGCTGTAGAAGGATTAACATTTGTCACATCACCTACTAAATTATTTGCATCACGTACGCCCAATTTAATTGATGGAATTGATGATAGAGAATTAAATTACGGGACAACAAACTAAAAAAGATTTACCTCGACACGAAGGATCGGGCAATAGGGAAGCTGTAGCGACAGCAACGGATGATTGAGCAACTGTAGAAGGATTAGGATTCAACATCCATCTCGGTAAAGCATTAACATTAGCAACAGTAGGGACTGGTGTAAATGGCTGCACATAATTAAGTAATAATTAGAAATGAAACATCCCAATGTATAAAGATCAGAAAAGTATAATAATTTGTAGCAATGAGCATATAAAATAACAAGACAAGTGTGGTCTTACTCCAGCACGTGCTCCTTGTGGAGCATGAGATGAAGGCCTCCCAGATCCATTTGAAGGTGAACAAGTATGGTTAGATAATAAAGTTTTGATGTCCGGATTCACATTTGGATTCTGGCAAAGATGATGCTGCCAATTCAAACTGGATAGAAAACATTGACAAGACTTAACCGATAAAGACATAAAATTTACTTTGATAACACTAATTATGAAGACATAAAATTTATTTCCTTTTTCTTTTTATTAAATCAATGTATCATCTGTGTGTGCAACTGCACAGACTACTTTACATTCAACTCATATATTAGTTTTTCCCTTCAAAATAAATTCATTTAAAATAAATTTCAGTCAATACAAACCCAAATACACAATAAGAATATTAACTGCTCAACAAATGCAAAAGTTGTGGTAGATCTATATTACCTTTGATTAATCATAGTTCGTAATCGTGATGCCTCTAATGAAGGAAAATTAAGCTTATCTCGGATGAGGGGATTTGCTTCGATCAATCTTTTCAGCTCGAGCACTAGTGTATTTCGAGCAGATTTCGTATCAGTATAGTTTGATAACTCTTCATTTTCCCTGCATTTAAGCAAATCCATATTTCAAGTGCAACCAAATTTTAACATCAATTCAATTCATAGTTAATTATTAGCAACATTGTACCAAAAAATGCACACATTTACCTAAAATTTTTCAGAGTTAAAAGATTTGTTAATTTATTGTACAAATCTTCGTTAAAATTGGAAAATTCTCGAAGATCTTTCATCAAAATTTCCACGGCCTTGCCTTTTTCATTCCTGAGGACAAACAAGAACATTTAAGCATAAGATGATGAGAGGAGTAAAAACTAACAAATAAAAGCATAAAAAGTTTAACTAAAAGATATAATTGGTATACACTACCGTTGTAAAAAATTTTACATCACCAATCCATAAAAAAAAATAATGGTATGAATGACTATTAAGGTAGTTAATATAAAGTCAAATATTTTTTATGACATGTCGTTTCGCGATTGGTTGACATTATAAAAAATCTTATACAATGACCTTGTATATAAATTATATCCTTAACTATAAGAACCTATTTTTTAAAATACAAGTAATTAAAATAAAATAACAATGATGACAAAGATGATGACCTGTCTAACGCTTCGAGATACTTCAGCTTTCTGATCTCAAAGAACATTTTCATTGAGAATCTATTGTCATGAATTTTGGTAAAGCTAAAGAGGTACTTCTCAAGCTCATCCCACTCTCCAGCTAGCACTTTCTCCGCCAAATACTTCATGTTGAAGAAGATACCTGATTCTTGCTCCAGCCTAAATTTCAACACAACAAAAAACAAACATATATCCATTTTAAATTTACCAATATACCAGTTACTTAAAATATAATAACAATAAAAATAATAAATAAATAAAAAATAAGGTTAAGAAATCATGGCCTTTACTTGTGCATGGTATCCATCAATTTCTCTTCCTTGAGAAATTGTATAATGAGGATGACTAATTCTTTGGACAAAGATGACATTTTTGGAGGTGATGATATGAGAAGACCCACAAGGAAAAATTGAGCACAAGGAGTGATATAAGAAGAAAAAAGCTAACACGAAGGAAAAGAGAGAAATAAATGCAGATCTGTTTTTGTTTCACAATTGTTTGTGCAGACTTATCGGTGATTTGATGTCCTTTTTATAGAAGAAAAATGATAAGTAGTACTACTTATCACTATGATGAAAGGATATGCAGTGTACCGGTGCATTAAGAAAAAGTTTATGAA
Source organism: Oxytropis ochrocephala (assembly GCA_020916435.1). Classification (NCBI taxonomy): domain Eukaryota; kingdom Viridiplantae; phylum Streptophyta; class Magnoliopsida; order Fabales; family Fabaceae; genus Oxytropis; species Oxytropis ochrocephala. Next base: position 22,341,253 of record CM037093.1, read on the forward strand.
TAATTATATTGCATCTCAATCTTTTGGAAAGTAAGGAGGTGACAATTATTATTATTAAATGCTATATTTAATTTAATAAATGCAGTGGATGACGAATAAAGTAATTGATAGTAAATACGCTAGTTGATAGAAATTGTCTTATAGCGAATGAACTTGTAGCGGATACCTGATAGCGGATAAGTAAGTTGTATAAATTTAAAGTGTTATTAAATACATTTAATGACATAAATATTAAATACATTAATTCATTGTATACTAGTCAAATAAATTTGAAAAAGCATTTATGAACGTATTAATTAGATAAATATTAAATACATTTAGTGACAAGTTGCATTAATAAAGAGTTATAATCTCCTTACGTACTTGTTGTGTTTAGTTGTAAAAATAGAGTGACACATACAATAAAATAGTAATCTTAGTAATCTTTTTGTATGTGTGAATCTCTCGCATACTTAACACAATAAATTCTAACTCATAAATGAAAATACTAGTCATTAATGTATAAGATTTAAAAATCAGTACAATGATATTTTCAATAAATAAATTTATTGAAAATATCATTGTACAATAATGAATATTTAATATGTAATTTATTTATATATTCTTTGTCTTTTCAGTCTCATAGTCAAATTTGAAAAAGTGTTTATGAAAGTATTAATTACATAAAAATTAAATACATTTAATGTACACCTTTTGTCAAAAAAAATACATTTAGGCTCTGTTCGGTAAAAAGTAGCGGATAACGGATAACGGATAACGGATGAGCTAGCTGATAACAATTGATGTGTTTGGTAAAACTAGAGGTTGAACTAGCTGATAAATGTAAAATGACATAAAAAGATATATTTATTTAATTCATGATTACATTTATTTAATAAGGATAGAGAAGGAATTTAAGAAAAATAACAAGGGTAAAAATGCCAAAAAAAGTGAGACGCTATCCGCTACCCGCTAGCGTTTTTTGAAACGCTACTTGAAGTAGCATTTGAAAAAACGTTAAACGCTACCCAAAAAATGCTAAACGCTAGTGCTTACCAAACACGTGTACTCTTCACCCACTAGTTTCATCCGCTACTTTCACCCGCTATCCGCTAGCGGATGGGACGCGCCAAACAGAGCCCTTAATGACATGAGTATATTTATTGTCAAGGTATAAAATATTACTATAATTATTATAGTTCTTTTTTAGAAAAAGATATGGATATTGAGTCTCGTTAAAACCTTCTGATGCAAAATCTTTTTTAGGGAAAAAAATTTCAAAAAGGAAAAAGAGTGCTCCCCTAAATTTTATTGATAAAAGGGTAAAATAAACAAAAAAACATGCGAGGAGTAGATCAATACCCACGGGCATAAAACAACATTATAACCGAAAAGAAATAAAAAACAATTCTATAAAGGTATATAAAAGCATCATTATAATGACTCCCGTACCAGGTTGGCACCGGAACCATTAACAATCATTTGCAGTATACCAAAAACAGGAAGCAAAAGGAAAACTCAAACCATCAACAGGAAGAATTAATACATTTTTTTGTTACTAAGGATATATGCGAAAAAACGAAAAACCAGAGAGCAAACAACTAGGGCCTAACAAAAGGGAGCCCCTGCGCATCCGCCTGGAGGAGCTGAATCAAAGCTGGAGGAGGAGAAAGGAGGTGAGTCTGAACAGGTGGCGCAGACATTCCCAGCTTAGCGAGTAAATCAGCGCAAAAATTAGCTTCTCTAAAAACATGTTGCAGCCTGACTTCCCAAGGACGGTTAAGGAGACTGCGAACCAGAGCCACATCGTTACCATCAACATGAAACACCTCTTGAGCGCTCTCAATAAGACGCAACGTATTAAGAGAGTCAGTATAGTAGATTATCTTCCTGAACCCAAACTCCCAACACAGTTCCAGACCATGAAGAAGAGCTTTTAACTCGGTGTGCATAATAGTAGACGTCCCCAGGGACGCATAAAAAGCACGAACAAACCTGCCATCATTATCTCAAATAAGACCGCCAAAGGAAGCAGCAGGTGGATTAAGTTGTGCGCTAACATCCACGTTCAGCGCGACCCAACTAGACAGAAGGGACTGCCACCGGACCTCCAAGCCCGACGTTGTTCTTGTATTCTTAGCTGCAGAACTGAAGGCAGCAACCACAACGTTCCACAGACCATACATCTGAGCTACCACTTCAAATGGTCGGATAAGCTTCGTGTCAAACATAAATAAATTTCTAGAACACCATATCTTCCACATATAGTGGGGAGGGCGCTAGTATTAGACATCAACTCATGCAACCAATCAAATGGAATGAACTCATCTGCAGGCAACTTAAAACCGTGAGGAGCATAGATCCTCCACACCTCCCGAGCATGCTAGCACGCAAAGAGACAGTGATGAAGAGTTTCCTCATGTGTGTTTCAAACAGCGCAAGTCACTGAGGCAAACACATTTCGTCTACAAAGAACCGACCTGGTTGGTAAGGAATTATGGCAGAGTTGCCAAATAAAAAATTGTACATTCGCATGAAGCTTTAAACGCCAGAGCAACATCCAATTCTAATCGGTGGTACTGGTATTATTATCCTCCAAAAGATACTGGTAAGCAGACTTTACTGAGTAGATGCCGGTAGAAGCGCCCGACCAAGTCCAGGCATCAGAAACTATAGGCGCAAGCATCGGTTTGAGCATGGTGATAGCGTCCCTCCACTCTTGAGGGATAAAAGTGTGGAGCATATCAAGATTCCAAGTCCCATCAACATAAATTCCATTCAATTTAAGATTGCTATCATGGATATTTATCAACGGTAACTGAGGACCAAGAGGAGGAGGAAAGAGCCAGCTATCATTCCAGAAACTAGACTCTCCATTACCAAACTTGAAAGTGAACCCAACTCCAATGCAATCCAGAGCTTTCATCATTGAGTTCCTGGTGCTGGACCCCTGCACTTCGGAGCCCCTAAGATATCCTTCAAAACACGCACCCAAAGCTTGTTAGGTGTTGTAGATGCATCCCAAATCAACTTCCCCAGCAACGTCGTATTATTATAATGAGTTATGAGAACTCCAAGACCCCCACGCTTCTTTGGTTGGGTGATTTTAGACCAACCAACCATATGCATGCCCGAGTCATTATTACCTTGCCATAGAAAATTACGAACCGCCCTGTTGATAACTCATATTTATATGAGTTATTTATGCTCTTATTACTTAAATTAATGCAAGTTCTTAATTAATATTGTTGTTAAATAAGTAAATATATGTTGTTTAGTGTAAAAGAGGGTTAGGAACTGATTATGTGACAAATTGGCACTTTTGGTGCTTTCTTGTTATTTTTAATGTGTTTGTTCAGTGTTATAGCATCAGGCGTTATAGCGGCAGACGTTATAGCGTTGGATTCTCGCAATTGATGATGAGAGAAAACGAAAAAGCAATTTTGGCAGCATGTTAAATCACTGTAGAGCAGTGCAGAACAGTTCCTGCAGCAGCCACCCACTTTGTACTTTATAGGACACTTGTCTATTTTGTAATGGAAGATGAAAATAGTTGGTGGGATGGCTTGTCACCCTTTTTGGGAGATATTTTCTATATAGAGAAGTCTAAAACTTCATCTTCTTCATGTTGGAGTTGCTGGTTCAGATAAGAGGAGAGTTAGAAAAAACTCTCTTGCAATCCATTTTCGTCCAAGCTCCATTTTCACAATAAATAGTATAAATTCTGCAGTGCTGTGAGGGACGCTATAGCGGGTAAGTGACGTTGTAGGCGCACAGGAGCTGTCATCATTTGGAGTGTTTTCCATCTCTTTGTGATTTCGGTTTTATGGCTTTAGGTAACACTTTTATGTTGTATTTCTTGTGTTGTTGCTCATCATGAGCTGATTCTCTTGTAGTTGGATTGCTTTGAGCTTTGTAATGAATCTTTAGTATTTCGTTATTAACGTTTAATGTTTTGTGTTTCAATGTTTGTATGTTAATTCTTCCAAACTTGTTTTAGAATTGATCAGCAAAAATGGGTATATTCATGGGTACAGACATGGTCCATGAATCGAACTCAAAGATTGATATGAATGAAAGGTTGTTTAAAGACATTTAACCAACGTTTGCTAAATCTAGACATAGAAAGGCAATAGTTCATAGGGCAAAAGCTGTGGGTTCTTTATTATACAGGGGTGAACTTATTTAGAACTTAGACATAGGCTTCTTGTAATGAAACCACAGCGTCGCTGGATTGAAAAGCACAAAATCAATTGCAACAATAGCTTGACGCTATAGCGTGTGACGTTATAACGCTTTACTTCTGGGAATTTACTTAGCAAAGAGCATTCCAACTACTCTCATTCTGAATTTTTACTTACCATTCATCTTTACTTGCTTATTTACATTTATGTTAATCACAATACATGTTGACAACTTTTTATTGTTATTTGTGTTACTCATTGGCTAAATCACTAATTTAAATATAAGTAAACTCAACAATCCTCGTGGGAACGATCTTTACTTATCATTATATTACTTGTTGCGATTGTGTATACTTGCACATCACCTTTTCGCACAACACCTGCCCACCTGTTGAAAAACCGATTGAGGGAACCATTGTAGATGCATACCATACGAAGGTATTGAGGTAAGAACCGAGGTACTTAACGTCAAACAGCCAGCTTTATTGAGCAGCTTGCCTTTCCACGACGCTAATTTGGAGTTGATTCTATCTAGCACCCCATGAAAATCCTCTTTCATAACTCGCCCTTGGAAGATCTTAAACCCCAGGTACTTATCAATGGAGGAAGTGAAATTGATGTTGAAGATAGCTTTTACCTTTGCTTTTTTTTTGTATCAGGAACTTCTCTAGAGGCAAGAAAGGTTGATTTGGCCAACCTTACTTTCAACCCAGACATGGAAGAGAAACAATCCAGAACCCGCTTGATCACTTTGCCTGAGTTACCTTTGCCTTTGCAAAAAGAAGAACATCATCGGCAAAAAATAAATGAGAGATACTTGGACCATCCTTGGACAAATACAGAGGCTTTCACAAGTTATGGTCAACTGCTGCTGAGATCAGTTCCCCAAAGCGCTCCATACAAAGGACAAACAGATAAGGGGGGAGGGGATCCCCCTAGCGGAGTCCCCTTCTAGGCGTGAAGCTATCCGTACGGCTGCCATTCCAAAGCAAGGAGATAGAAGCTTGCGTGATGCCATGCATGATTAAGTTAATAATCCTAGGTGGAAAGCCAAACATGCGAAGAGTATCTCTTGTAGAAGCGCCCGACCAACTCTATCATAGGCTTTTTCTAAGTCCAAACTTCAAGATCATATCGCCATGTCTACTCTTCTTCTTACTCATATGATGAACAAATTCCTGCAAGATAATAGCATTCTCTCGGGTGCCCCTCCCCGGAATAAAGCTACTCCGTAAAGGACTAACAATAGAATCAAGATGAGGTCTCAATCTACTTACCAACACCTTAGAAATGAGCTTGTGGATGACATTGCACAAAGTGATAGGCGGAATTCCTTGAAAGAAGAAGGTGATCCCCTCGGGAATAAGAACCAACAGTTGTCTCTGCAACTTTGGTATCAAAGTACCCAGAGCAAAAGCATTCTTCACAAAAGTCCAAACATCATTACCAACGGTCTCCCAATACATTTTGAAAAAGATTGGCTGAAATCCATCCAGCCCAGGGGCTTTATAAGACTTCATGGACATAAGCGCATGATAGACTTCTTCCTTAGTTACGGGCTCCAAAAGAGACCGAGCTACGTCGTCACCAAGAGTATTACGAATGGTGCCAATGTGACTAGGAAGAACATGCTCTGTAGAACAAAACAAGTTTTAAAAGAAATTCACTGCTTCATCTTTGAGAACTTGTTGGTCGGTACACCAAGTGCCACACAGATGGTTGAGACCATGAATCTTATTGCGCTTCCTCCGTACTGTTGCCTGAGTATGAAAGAAACTAGTATTTTTGCTACCCAACTTGACCCAGTTCTCCCTGGACTTCTGATACCAAAGAGATTCCTCCTAAAACAAGATGGTTTCATATGCATGAAAGAGTTCTTTCTAAAGTTGTACTAAGCTAGCTGAGTCAATGTTTTTAAGAGCCCGTTGGATTCCTCTCAGTCTAGCTTCTAATTTTTTTCCGGGCAAAGATGTTACCAAAACATTCTTATTTAAAGTGAGGGAATCTTGCGCTACATGATGAAGGGATTGCAGCGCATCTGGTTGTCCCAGATCCCAAGCATGTATCACAATTGCACCATAGTCCTCATGCGTGCTGTAACACCCCCTTCTAATTAACTACTATTTAATTATTAAAATCAGAGTTTTCGAAAAACCACTCACAAGAGAGTGCTACATTTACTTCACTCAAAACCACACAAACATCACTGGCGCAACTCAACAATTAACAGCTAGAAATATAGCACCTCGGCCAAAGGGACGAAGTCCCAACCACATTGGTTCAAGGACATAACAGTCCACATAGTCACTACGCAGCAGAATACGACATGTTCAAATACATCACCAAGTTATAGTTTAACATCTTAATTAAAACGACTACTAAACTACTCGGCCCCCCAATGCTACATATCAGAGCAAGACGCCAAACAAGACTGAGCAAGGAAGAACCTTCACTCGGGATCACCTGCACGTTGCCGACATAAGAAGCAACATAAAAGCAAAAGGGTGAGTCTCTAACACATATAATAAGATGTATGATAAACATCATGTTAGAGGAAAACAACTAGAAACACCTCGGCTCAATAGACAACACACCACATCAAATTATAGCACATTAACTCAAAATCAACAATAAACGTCACCAATCACATGAATGCAACCCAACACCAAGGGTATAATGCATGTGGTACCACCATCGTCGCTATTTTTGCCTTTCGGGCACAACCGTCGCTAATGATATGAAGATCGAAGTCTACCATATCGAGGCTGAAGCCTTCCACCGTTGCTTTGATGCATATGAGGCATGAGACTCCATGACAATGCATCAACCACAAACAATCACATCATGTATGAATTAACACCGTCGCTATTTTTGCCTTTCAGGCACAACCGTCGCTTACACCGTCGTTTACACCGTCGTCTATTTCACCTAGACAACATCATCACACCATCGTCTATTTCACCTAGACAACATCAATAGCGCTATTGCTAACATCACTACCTCAATCAGTAGCTCTGTGGCTAACATCAACACCTCGGTCACTAGCTCCATGGTTAACATCAACATCTCGGTCACTAGCTCTATGGCTAACAACAACATCTCGGTCACTAGCGCTATGGCAAACGTCAACCTCACCGGACACATCGACACTAAAATCAATAGCCCTATGGCTAACTTCAACCTCACTGTCACATAGGGACCAAAACGTCTCCTAAGGACTAAATGTCACCTAAGGACCAAACGTCACCTAGGGACCAAACTGGCTTCACCATTCAGTAACTTAAGCATACTCGGCGCTAAACAACACCCACAATTGCGCCTGACAGCAATCTGCGCCACACTGGCGTCAGAACGGCACCTCGGCACACTCACATTGCACCGCAAGACTCACACCGCACGGTAAGACACTACACCGCACCTCGGTTTACTACACTTCGACACACTACGCTTTGATACACCTACGATTCAACACACCTACACCTCGACCATACTAGCTTTGACATACATACACTACACCTCGGTACCTCTATACTTCGGTACACCCACACCTCGGTAGATATACACTATACCTAGACAACTGCACTTCAGCAACTACACTTAGGTATATATATATATATATATATATATATATACATACTTCACCTCGGCAACTACTCTTCGGTTCACATACGCTACACTTCGGCAGCTACAAGTAGACACCTACACTTAGACTCATACATACTTACACTTCGTCGCCTATACTTCATCACCTACGCTCCGTCACCTACGTTCAACACTTACGCTTCGACGCACTTATAATACGTTGACTCCCATATACTCTTACACATCCACAGTCAGGCAACTACTCCTCGGTATATATACACTATACCTCGACAACTACACTTCGACAATACTAGATTCGACATACTTACACTTCACTTCATTACATCCATCACTCACCTCGGTTACCCTACCTCGGTACTACACTACCTCGGTTACACTCCTTCACTTGACCATCAATCACCTTGCCACACTTCCTCACTTAACCATTACTCACCCTGCACTATACTACCTCGGTTACACTACTTACTTACACTCCTTCACTTCACCATCACTCACCTCGGTTACACTACCTCGGTTACACTGGCTTTTTCATCCATATACTACACTTCAACACATCTACTCTTCTCGGCACACACATACTTTGTCGCACTTATACTACGACGCACACACCTTCGACCTTCACAAGCTACAACGCACCTAACCTCCTCGGCTACGGTAATACCTTACTTGAATGGCGCTCTAGACGCCTAACCCTCATCTTCCTTTTTCTCTTTGATTCTCTTACTATGATCAAACTGAAACACAACTACTACAACACTTATTCATTTGCAATTTGTTCAACACACATCAAAGTACTCAACAAGGTCCAACACCAACAATAACGCCCTGGGACTGAGGGTTCCTCAACTCCCATTTCTCTCCTAGGTCTTTCACATGACCAACTCACCAACAACACATACACACTTCACAATTTCATCAAATTGAAGCAAACACAACAACAATCACACAACAAACAACACAAACAACTCAGAAATCATCCTAGAGTCTAACTCACACATAACACCCATCATATACTCTATTATAGATGAAAGAGAGCCCCCTTACCTCAATAGATTGAAGAACTAGTACTCTCTCCACTAAGACTTCACGATCTACCAACAATCAGCTCCTCTTCCTTGAATTTGAGCTCTTCACGCCAAGATTTCCTCTTCTTCTCTCTACAAGCTTTCGCACCTCTCTCTTTCTCACTCTTACTTTTTTTTTTTTGACACAAGAAATCTAGTTCATTTCATTCAAAACTGCATCAGAAATACATGCTGGAATGTCAAATAAAGTTTGAGAAGAGACTGAGAACAAGGCTACCCCTGCTAAGGTATGAGCCACCTTGTTAGCCTCTCTCCTAGAGAACTCCACATGAGAGTTTACTGTAAAATAAACAAAAGCTTCCCTACAATAAGCTAAAATACAACCATAGTCAGTGTGAATAATAGGGGCTTTATTGAAGTCATCCACAACCGTTTTGGCGTCCATCTCAAAGATAACATCCCGGAATTGAAGGTCACGCATCCAATCTATGGCAACAAGCAAGCCGAGAGTTTCTCCTTTATACACTTCAAGTAATGGTACAAAGGAATGTAATTTGGCCGCCACAAAGGATCCAAACTCATCACGAACACACAGGCCAATACCAACTCGGTTACCACTTGTATCAAACGCCGCATCAATATTGCATTTAACAAATCCACGGGGCGGTTTGGACCACGAACTAGCCGCTGCAAGAGCGATGGCGGCGCAGCGGCGACATTGGCCGGACCATCGCTCCACGGTCCACCGCAGGTGACAAAGCAGCGCAGCCGATGGTTGCTGGAAGATTTTTCTGGCCTCTAACCAGTCATGGAGCAAGGCAGCACCATTATGGATAATTGCAGAAACGGAGTCACGGCGATGTTGCCAAACAATCTTATTACGGCTGGACCAGATGCTCCAAAGATTCATAACCCAGCCGCATCACGAATATCACCGATAAAGGCATGAAGATCGCAGAAAAAACGATCAAATCGTGATGTTAGTAATCACCTCCCTAGCGCTAACAGAGCCAATACCGAGAGTAGACCAGCATGATGCAGCAGTTATACATTCCGCAAAAATGTGCAAACTTGTTCCTTCAAAATCACCACAAAATGGACACTCGCCCGGAACAACCATACCTCGACGGAGGAGGGCGACTCGCGTTGGAAGACAATTTCTAGCAAGTCTCCATAAGAAATTTTTCACCTTTAGAGGGACTTGCAATTTCCATAGCATACTCCAACAGCCTGCCACAGAAAGGGCAGCAGTGGCGGGGTTGGATTGAGTAGCAAGACGATATGCACTTCGCACAGAATAAGCACCATTTCGTTCACCTCTCCAGAAAAGTGCATCCTCATAAACACAATGCAATAAAGGTGTGTCCAAAACAGCGGTACTAGACGGCCCATCTAAGGTAAAGCGGACAAGAGGCTCATTCCAACACTTACGATCTTGAACAACCAAATAATCAACACGAAGCAAGGGATTAAACATACCCGAAGTTCTAGGCTGAAGTTGCATGGGAGTTGTTGTCCACCGGTCCTCAAACAAACGGATCATGCTACCATTACCAATACTCCATGACGAGCCATCCCTTATCAACTCTTGGGAAGCCAGAATGCTATTCCAAACATAACTACCGTTGCTCTTCTTAGGTGCATGGAGAAAATCACTATGAGGAAAGTATTTAGCCTTGTACAACCGAGAAACTAGGAGGTCCGGTTGAGATTGAAGACGCCAAGCTTGTTTTCCCAAAAGAGCCAAATTAAAATGCTTGAGACTCCGAAAACCCATTCCACCATGGATTTTAGGGGCACACAACCTATCCCAAGCCATCCAACGGATACCACGGCCAACACCACCATTACCACCCCACCATAACCCCCTCTTGCTTTACTCTTTGACTTTTCTTAGATTTTTGTTGCAAATGATCTTCTTCCCATCGACACCAAACTTAAAGCATGCATATGGGCCTCTTAATGGATCATGGGCCTCTAATCACACCTCCTCCATTACTTGCACTACTCCCTCTTTTAATTAACTTACCACTCACTTTTTACTAACCACTACTCCTCATTTACACCAAACACCTCCTAAATACAATAAAACTCCAAATTAACTATTTGACTTAATAACATGTTGTAAGCCTTAAATAACCCAACTAAATAAATAATTGAACTATTTTTGGGGCGTTACACGTGCACCATGCAGAAACAAACCGAAAGGGTCTCACCACCCTCGCTTCCTCCGTGTGGCTACACCGAAGCAAGAGGGGGTTATGGTCGGAGTCCCTTTTGACAATATGCTCCACGGTTGCCTCCGGGAACCTCAAACGCCAATCTAGATCACCCACCTCCCTATCAAGCCTTTTGGACACCAACCTATTGTTCCTACACACACTTTGCCAAATAAACTTAGTGTCGTAGTATTCCAAGTCAATTAGATTATTCGCTTGTAGAACCTGAGAAAATCGAGCAGCTTTGTTAGGACTGAAGTTGCCACCCTTTTGCTCGGACGGAGTTATTTCATTAAAATCACCAATCAACATCCACGGAACTTGTATTCTCTGGCGCAAATCAAGCAGCTACGTCCATAGGTTACAACGATCTGGAAACTGCGAGCTCGCGTAGACACTGGAACAACACCAACTGTGAGTGCCTGAGTCAATATCAAGAGTAATACACTGCCGCATCTGTTCCTTGACAGTAATAGTATAGGTGCGGCCAATTTTAGCAAGTTCCCAAATACCCCCTGCGAACCCCCTAGCTTCCTCCACTCCAACTTTTTCATAACCAATCCGGTTCCAAAAAGTTATAGTTGTAGACAAAGTTGTACGAGGCTCTAACACAAAAACAATATCTAGGTTATAACTACGAAGTAGCTCTTTCATATGACTTTTGCTACCCCTATTAGCAAATCCAAACACGTTCCAAGAAAGGATTTTGAAATCATTGGATGAAAAACACTAACAAAAACCTGGACTCAACCTTGAAACATTTCTGGTGTCTCTTCCACCATTTCTTCCATTTCATACTGGTTAGATAGCATCACCAGCTTCATCTCATCATCCCCTGCATGGACAGTTACCGTTGGTGGGTTTGGAGGTTTACGGTACTCCAAAGCTGAGTTATAGTGCATGGCATTCATGGAAGTCCCATCATTGTTTACATGCGCATGAGCAGGAACATCTATGAGAGCAAGAGTTGTTCTTTGCGAAGCATGGGCCACCAACATATTTGGTTCTGGTGGTGTGTGTTGGAGGCTTTCCTTGGGGTCAGTTCTAATGCGAATTCCTAGTTCCTTGGGCTTGGGAACTGTCATTGAGGGCATATTCTGTCTTTGTCGCTTTTTCTTTTTTGTCCATTTTTTGTCCCCTTTCTTTGAAGTCTCACCCTCATGAAAAGTGTGTCCTGCTGTTTGCTGGTGTTTTTAGCAAACAATCACTAGTTTTCAATATTGAGACTGTGAGATCAAACTAGAAAATCTCTTTGACAATTGCCATTGAGTTTGTGTTTTTTGAAGTACGTAAGAACAGAGAATGGTAGAAAGAAGTAACTTGAAAGCGAAGTAAAAGCAATAAATGCACAAGCGTAAAAAGAAAGTAAAGACTTTGCATTAAACGAAGAAATAAAAGTGGTTCACCAACACATACAATGATCTGTTTCACTCGTGTTTCTCGTTGACTTGGAAGTTGAGTTTCCCAGCGTTTTTGTAAAATGTGGTGACCCCCTATTACAAAGGGGTATTTATACTCCTTTGAACAATCGTGGGGGGAAAGGGTAACTGCCTCCTAAAACTACGGGGGAGTAACCGCCCACTACTTTGCTGCTCTGCACTTTCGACTGACCCATTGTCGACTGCTTGTCGAGATGTTGTGTCCAACTCTGTCGAAATGTTGTGTCCTCGCTTGTCGAAGATTCCTTGCTTCATGGCTTTGAGAGCTAAACTTGTCGAAGGTCGCCTGCACTCCTTGCCCTTATCTGTCTTTCCTGTCGAAATCATGGTGCATTGACTTGAACATTGGCCTATGGCCCACAGAACAATATTAAATGTGAAGTCAGCCCCATTTAAAGCTTCATTTAATGTGCTATCGAAATTTTGAGGTAACAGATTGCCCCCCAAAAAAATGCTTTTTCGACGGAATAGGGAAAGGAGTTAAGAAAAGGCATTTTTTGAATACTGTGCAATGGTCACTTTTGCCGCATTTTGCACTTCAACAGTGGTCGAAAAGACAGCCATCATTACTTGCGCAGGTAAAACGAACCGTTTCATTGGCACACGTTGCATAGTTGGTGGGCCATCACGTCTCCCAAACGTCGCAAACGTGTGGGTTATGGCTTAACGATGCCAATAAGCGTTTACTTCAAACATATATAAACGGCCACAACCCTTCAAATTCCTCTTTACTCAGTTTGAACCTTTGTGAAGTCTTTCTGCACTTTCCATTCTCTGCGTTTTGCAAAAGATTCCAAAATCACTAAAGTTTCAAACTTTCGTCTTTTCTCTTTAGTCTATACCCAGATTCCACCCTGTATTCACTTTTCTCTACTCATGGCTTCATCATCTGCTGTAATGACGCGACCTGAGAGCTCAAAGAAGAACGATGAATCCAGAAACACCCAAACCCTAGATGGCTTCGTTGATGAACCTGACATCAACGCATTTAACGATCTACTCAATGGCAAACCTGTGTATTAATCCCTTCACTGAGATTTACACCCATGCCTATTTGGGTCCTCTTCCTGACATCTTGTTAGAAACTACTGAGGTTTCTGAGATTTTTCCCAGCCATGTTCGTCTCCAACCTAGACTCTTTGCTGAAACCCCTTTTCATTTAGAATTTCTGGCTAACCCTTCTAGGGTCTTTAGGTCTGCTCCTAGGCTCGACCAGCAAAACTACCTAGACTGGCTTGACAGGGTAGAAGCTAAGAAGGCCAAAGTTTGGAAAAAACAAGGCATCTTCGACCTGATCCAATTGTCTAGGTATGGACCCAAGTACGATAGCACCCTACTTTTGGCTGCTATGCAGTTCTGGGACTGTTCCACCCATAGCCTTCACCTGAAATGTGGCATGTTATCTCCCACTGCTAGATGTGGCTGCCATTACAGGTCTGAAACCTTTAGGAGAGACCTTCGATCCCACACATCCTGACTATTCATACAGTTTCAAATTCAACAATGCCACTTTTCCCCTTACATTGCCATCTATGAACAATTTTCGTTTACTTATAATTGCTCAATTTTTATCTCAGTTAACGTTGGCTTGTATCGCTTTAAATACTTGCCATTATTCTAAAGATTCTATTTTCGTCACCTAGCTCTTCGACTTCATAAGCGCCATTCGAAAAGCATCGCAACACGCGAAATGGGCCTTCCCACCCTGGTGACCATTTGCCTAAAACTCTATCTTTTTTATCCATAGGTAATAGGACTTTCCACACTAACTCTCCTTCCTCAAAGGTTTTTAACTTAACCTTTTTATTGTAGGCTTTAGCTACTCTTTCTTTCTGTCGAATAAGCATTTCTAAAGCTAACAACCTTTCTTCGTCTAAATCAACTAATTCATCAATCATCATATCCCAATAGAGATCAAAGGGGATTTCACATTGTTTCTGAATCCTTGTTGATTGTAAACAAATTTCAACAGGTAACACTGCATCATGCCCAAATGTTAACCTGTAAGGGGTAGTGTTTATAGATTCCTTAGGCGACGTTCGACAAGCCCATAACGCTTGGTCAAGAGAACTGTGCCAACTTTTAGGCTTACGTCCAACGTGCTTTTTGATCAAGTTAATAATGATCTTATTTGCAGCCTCTACTTGACCGTTGGCTTTGCGATAGTATGGTGTCGAAGTCAACAACTTGAAACCAATTTCAGTGAGTGAAATCTACCATTTTTCGACCGGTAAAAGCAAAGCACCTTGGTCCGTAGTAATGGTTTCGGTATTCCATATATCGTAAATGATATGGTTTTGAATGAACCTTATCATCGCTTCTTGATCAACGTTGGCTAAAGGCACCGCTCTACCCACTTAGTAAAGTAATCAATCCCTACCAAGATGTACCGTGGCCTTTCGACGACGTTGGTTTTATTTCTCCAATTACATCTAGAGCCCAACCTCTAAATGGCCAAGGTTTCACTATAGAATGCAATTCATTTTTGCAGCACATTTGGATTCCAAAGATGCTTTTGGCATTCTTGGCACCTTTAGCAAATTCTATGCAATCTTTTAAAACGGTTGGCCAATACATTCCTTGTCGAAATAACAACCATTTCATTTTGTGGCCTCGCTTGATGTGAGCCACATGCTCCATGTGTGTATCGTAAATCGCTAAATATGCCTCATTTTCACAAAGACATTTTAATAGTACCTTCAGGAGTTTGCTTGTACAATTCGTTTGCAATTAACACGTAGCTTAGAGCTCAGACTTTACTTTTTATTAGTGCCTGTAGGATTTTGCAAATACTCTATAATGGGTTTGCGCCAATCATCATCGACCATGTTGTCAATAGCAAAAATTTCGCTAAGTCAACATCGTCGAAAATGTGGCGTTTTTCGACGGCGTATTTCGTTTGCACTTAATACCCCCAATTTTTGGTGTTGACAATAGCGTCAAGTAGTAGTATTATAGAGAGAGTCTTCTGAGATTAGTTTATCTTTTATCTCAATTAGCTCTTCTAGGCTTTGTTTTGATACCTTGTAGCCTGAGGCAATTTGTGCCAACTCATTCGCCACGTGATTTTCAATTCGTGGTAAATGTTCTAGGTGTACAAATGTAAACCTTTTTAGCAACGTGTTGGCAATGACGAAATATTTAATAAGGTGCTCACTGATGCACTTGTATTCTTTTGTCAATTGTTTGACAACTAGTTGTGAATCACCTTTTACTTCGACATGGCTTGCCCCCAATTCGAGTAAAATTTGAAGGCCTCATACTCAGCCTCATTATTGGAGCAAGAGTCTCGAATTTTAAATTTATATTTCGTTGGAATGTTCTCTGGGGAAATAATTAATATTCCAATACCCACTCCATTTTTATGGCTTGAGTCGTCAAGTATAGTCTCCAAGGACGTATGTCTAACGAATGTATTTCATGTTCGACAACAGAGTGGTCCACTATGAAATCAGCAACCACTTGTCCTTTGATTGATTTAAGAGGTCGATACGTTAAGTTGTATTCTAGCAAAGCCAAAGCCCACTTTCCAATTCGACTATGTAACATTGGTTTTGACAACATATGTTTAATTACGTCAAAATGCGAATAAACATAAACATCTCACGACTTTATATATTGCTTCAATTTTGTACAAGAGAAATACAAGCAAAGGCATAGTTTTTCTATTGGACTATACCTAGTTTCAAAGATCAATCAAAACCCTACTAAGGTAATAAATGGGTCTTTCGACACCACTATCATCCTCTTGCGCTAACATGCTACCTATTGTGTTATCAAGTCGCTATATACAACTTTAGCAATTTGTTTCCAATAATGTAATAAAATTGGTGGTTTGACCAAATAAGACTTGATTGCGTCGAAAGCATCTTGGTGAACCTGCTCCCACTTGAATGCATCTTCTTTCTTGATCCTCAAGAATGGCGAAAAAGCTTGTGTTCGCCACTTAGATTTGAAATAAATCTGCGAAGGAAATTGATTTTTCAGAAGAGGATCAAGTTCTTTCTTGGTCGAAGGAGCCTTCGTTTCCATAATTGCTTTAGTCTTATTTTGGTTGATCTCAATGCCTTTCTTGTGCACTACAAAACCCAAGAATTCACCGCACGCATACGTAAAGCACATTTGGTTGGATTCATTTTCAATCCATATTTCCTCATTCGTTCGAAAGAACGTCGAAGATGGTCTAAATGACCAATTTTCGAGGATGACTTAACCACCACATCATCTATGTATACTTGCATAAAATCATCAATAAAATCATGAAACATAGAATTCATTGCTCTTTGATAGGTGGCACCAGATTTTTTAACCCAAAGGGCATTACTACCCATTCATAAACACCCAATGCCCCTGGACATCGAAAAATTTTTCGACACGCCCTCTTCAAAGAATAAAAACTTGATTATACCCCGAGTAGCCATCTAGCATACCGAGATAATCAAATCCTCGTTGCTTGAATCTATTAGCATTTCGCCACTACGGGCATTGCGTATTCATCCTTAGGTGTTGCATTATTTAGATCCCTAAAGTCTACGCAAACCCTAAGTTTTCCGTTTTTCTTCATTACGGGAACAATATTAGCTAGCCAATCGACATACCTGGCAGTTCAAGTTCTGATGAATTTGCTTTTGAACAGCCTCTCTATTTCTTCTTTGATCTTAGCCAATATTGGAGGAGCAAATCTTCTTGGTGTTTGCTTTACTGGTTTCCTTCCTGGTCGAATAGGTATTTGAAGTTCCACCACTTCTCGACTTAGACCAGGCATTTCGTTGTACTCCCAAGCAAAGCAATCTTTGAACTCCTGCAGAAGTGAAACAACTTGGGTTCTGAAGGCAGCATTGAGGTGTGCACTAATGTATGTTGGCCTTTTGACTAGGCCATCTCCCAAATCCACTTCCTCCACTGGATCTTGAGCTTGCATGCGCTTTGTCAAATCTTTAGGGTCTTTTTCAAAACCTAATGGTTCGTCATCATAAATGCAATCAAGCTTGCCATCTATGACTTCACCATTTTCTTCAGATGAAGTTATGGCTTCGACAGCCATTGTTTGTTGATTTATCTCGGCTTCCAAAGCCGTTTTACTTTATTTTTCGCCATGTAAGTCGTAATTCTATCCCAAGCATTGGGCACTGACATCTAAAACTTTTTAAGAATCAGTGTCCCATCCTGTTGGAGGTAACACACCCTCAGGATAGACATTTGTACCTTCTATCACCTCTCTTTCCCACACAAACCCATGTGTTGGGTATAAAGTAACAGAGGATAGCACATTATCTCAAGAGATATATGCTTGGCTAGAAGATGAACATGGCGCAATATTCGCCATTTGTTTTTCGAAGTTTTCCTTGGTGACATTATTTACGTCAAGAAGGAAGTAACTCTGTCCGCTTCAACATATTCCACAAGACCATCTTCCTTCCACATTGCCGCCTTCTCGTGTAGGCTTGAAGGGACAGCTCCTACCCCATGTATCCACTCTCTCCCAAGGAGCAGATTATAGCTTGCTTTCAAGCGATGACGAAGAACATGGTAGTCCTTCCGATGGGCCTCCTACCACCACTTCCACTTCAACGGCCCCCAAAGGCCAGGCGATTTACCCTCATAATTAGTCAACACTATATTATGGGGCACGAGGTCTCAGATCATACATCCCTATTGTCTGCAAGCGGCATGGCACGAGGCATCGTTGACAAAGAGCACCTCCGTCGACCAATATTTTATTGACACCCACACCATTCACTTTGGCTTGGACGCATAAAGGCTTCGGGATGGTGTTGCATGCCTCCGTCTCGCCTTTCGAAAGTGGCCATCCGCTCTTCGACGCGGTGCCGTTGTTCATGACATAATAGCACATTGGCTTGTGATTAGCCATATCTCCAATGAAGTCTTCTTCGACATCATTTGGCATCGTAATGTGACGTCATACTCACTAGGCGAGAATGGACACCACGCTGCGGATGACGTCGAACCGGCCGAGTCTTCAAACCGAAGTAACGTCTTCATCCATGTCGAACGAAGCGCTCTCTTTCTTCAATGATGTTAATGGAGGAAAAATTCTCTCCAATGCAGCCTCCTAGGTTCCTCTATCACAATAGATTTTCCTTTAGCCTTGTTTCCAACCTTTACGATTGGCAAAGAACGATGTTTACTTTAAATGTTCCCACGGCTCTAGATGTCATACTCTTAGCCGTTTTTGAACCTTCTCGGCGTTTTCTCGTAAAAGCAGCAAATCTTTGCCTTCTTCTTCGAAGCTACCGATAACGACGCCATTGGGTCTTAGTCATGGGATTCTTCCTTTATAATTATTCTTATAATTATATTTCGCGGCCTCACCTGTATGTGGCTTGACCGTTTCAAAGATTCTCGAGCAAAGATTCCTATAGTGTCTACACCAGCGTGTATCCACTTTTCGTTGGAGAGATCGCGCTTGGAATAAATGGCTTAGCAGAGAGCGGATAACACGAATTCCTTCTTGCTCGCACTCTTGCCAAAGAGCTGCGGTTTGCTTGTCGAAGCCTTGTTCGAACTTTTGACCTTGTAAGGAAGGTCCCCTCTTTTAAAGCTAAAGTTTGGCCTCTTGTCCGCCATTTCCTTTTTAGAGGTTGTCGAACCTCACAAAGATTCGACACTTTTAGCCGCTACTTATCGAACACAAGATTGCATCTTGGGCACAACATGACTTGAGTTCGGTTTACACTGCTGTTCGGGAAGTCTATCAACTCTTCCTCACTTTTGGGGTACACAGATTGCACCTTCTCATTATACTCTTCCTGAGTGACATGTTGTACAGCAACACCCTTCTGCACTACACTTTTGATTTTGTCAACC
Source organism: Oxytropis ochrocephala (assembly GCA_020916435.1). Taxonomy (NCBI): domain Eukaryota; kingdom Viridiplantae; phylum Streptophyta; class Magnoliopsida; order Fabales; family Fabaceae; genus Oxytropis; species Oxytropis ochrocephala. The sequence continues at coordinate 22,360,530 of CM037093.1, forward strand.
GAGGGTTTGATAGGCTTTGGAGAATCCACCATTTTAGCATCCACCATATTGATATTCATCTCCACTGGTTCTGCGTACATAGCCTCCACTTGATGAAGTGGGTCAGCGTCGATTTGCATAGGTGCTTTATTTCTCTTGTCCCCAAATTTGAGCCTTCCTTCTTCGATTGCTTTCTGAAACATATCCCTGAAAAGAACACAACGGTCAGTTGTATGTCCCAAAAAATTATGAAACTTACAATAACCCTTTTTCTTCCTCTGTTCAAGAGGAGGAACTTTCAGGCCATTTGGCACTATGATTTGGCCATCAGTTACTAATAAATCAAAGATCTCATCGCATTTAGTAACATCAAAAGTATATGTCTTAGGCACAAATCTATCATTCTTTGGCTCCACGGGATTGTTCCCATTTGCAGGCCTTAGTAATTTACAGGCATAGGGAGGACCAGGCTTAAGTTCATCCACGTCTATCTCCTCAGATTCGACATCGCTAAACGCAAAGTCGAATTGCTCATCGACATAGGCTATCTTTTCTTTCTTGTGAAAGCCCACTGAGTTTTCTTTTCTATTGAACTTACTTACTCTAGCCTTTTCCTCTTTAAGCCTTTCGACTTGTCGAACTCTATCGGCTAACTGGGCCATGTCTCTCAAATGAGAGGTATCCAATTTCTTTCTGATTGAATAATCAAGGCCCCCTGCAGCCATTTCGACGAGCTCATGCTCAGGCACTTGTGTGAAACACCTAGCCTTTAATGACCTAAACCTATTAGGATAGTCGTCAATGGCCCGGGCACCTTACGTCGAACACTAGCCAATTCTTTAAGACTAATTTTTCGATCGCCCATGTAGAATCGCTCATGAAAAGCCTTTTCTAATTGCCCCCATGTGTATATGGAACCAGGGGGTAGAGTGGTAAACCACGTAAAGGCATTCTTAGTTAGAGAATTTGGAAAATATTTCATTTTCAAACTCTCATTTTGGGCTATGTCCCTTGCCTCAGTCATGTACCGGGCAATATGTTCGACAGTGGACTCATTGGTGTCACCCCAAACTTAGTGAATTTAGGGATTTTCCACCCCTCGGCATTCGCTGTAAGATATATTCACACAGGGGCGATATGAAATTAGGCCTGTAAACCCACGTTAAGGCCATTTTGCGCCATTATGGTTTCTACCAAGGTGGCTATGTTGTCTTGAGCACAAACGTTATTTCGTTGCACTTGTCGAACAACTTCGTCGGCATTTTGGTTTCGATTTACCATGACTACTTCAGGGACGTGGTTTCCCACCCCTTGTTGTTCGCCCATAATCGCTCGGGCGGCGATAAAGAATCGATCTCTCGTGGGGTATTAGGCGCATTATTCCCACTATTGCAATCGTCTATTGTTTCTGTAGGAGCCCCAAAGAAATCGCAATCCTACCCATTTGGTTTGCTAACATTTGGTAATCGGTATTTGTATTATTCAATCAAAGGATTGAACACGAGTGCCAATTTGTTGAGTCAAGATATTAACCATATCATGATTGCTTTTCGTCTACTTGTTGTCTTAACGCCAACAAGGACGTGTTGGTTAATGCAGAGGATTTCGACCAAGCACGCCTCGGAAGAGACGTGTGAAGGAGAAAAGGTCGAGACATGTGGCATTCCAAAGAGGCATGCCATATACCCCAAAAAGGGTATGGTGGTAGACTCATGTTCGGAAACGTGTCTCCAAACTATTCCCCTGTTGCCACATAAGGACTAGAGGAAGTCCTATGCTTTGTGGCAAGGCCATAGGCGATGTCGAACCAACATTGGTCATTGACATCGTGGGAAGCGGTTATTGATGTCACTTTGGGCCGTAGTCCCCGTAACATTTCCAACGCCGACATTGGCGAGAATCTACCGTTGTTCCTTGCACTTGTGATATCACGGTGGTCGGAACTAGAGGCGTTGTTAGAATTGGTACGTACCATCCTACCACTCCTCAAGTGCATACAAACACGATATCCGTGCGTAAAAGACACAAAATTAATGGCAAAAGTCCCACCGGGCGTGCAATTTGTTTGCTGGTGTTTTTAGCAAACAATCACTAGTTTTCAATATTAAGACTGTGAGATCAAACTAGAAAATCTCTTTGACAATTGCCATTGAGTTTGTGTTTTTTGAAGTACGTAAGAACAGAGAATGGTAGAAAGAAGTAACTTGAAAGCGAAGTAAAAGCAATAAATGCACAAGCGTAAAAAGAAAGTAAAGACTTTGCATTAAACGAAGAAATAAAAGTGGTTCACCAACACATACAATGATCTGTTTCACTCGTGTTTCTCGTTGACTTGGAAGTTGAGTTTCCCAGCGTTTTTGTAAAATGTGGTGACCCCTGTTTCCTATTACAAAGGGGTATTTATACTCCTTTGAACAATCGTGGGGGGAAAGGGTAACTGCCTCCTAAAACTACGGGGGAGTAACTGCCCACTACTTTGCTGCTCTGCACTTTCGACTGACCCATTGTCGACTGCTTGTCGAGATGTTGTGTCCAACTCTGTCGAAATGTTGTGTCCTCGCTTGTCGAAGATTCCTTGCTTCATGGATTTGAGAGCTAACCTTGTCGAAGGTCGCCTGCACTCCTTGCCCTTATCTGCCTTTCCTGTCGAAATCATGGTGCATTGACTTGAACATTGGCCTATGGCCCACAGAACAATATTAAATGTGAAGTCAGCCCCATTTAAAGCTTCATTTAATGTGCTATCGAAATTTTGAGGTAACACCTGCTAAGTGTCCGTGGTCCAAGGTTCCTGGAATAACCATTTTTTTTGTTGCACTCACTCCTCCTTTTGTGCCTAAATTTTGGCTCCCACTCTTCAACTACCGTTTTGGTTTTTCCACAATAAGTGAGTCATGATGGAGAGGGCCTCACTCACTTAATTGTCCATTATTCCCTTCCTCTGTAACCTCCCCGGTAGTAATTGGCTGCGCAATATTCGCGCCTTCTGTGCCCACCTGGCCCACAGTAACCGTCTGGTTCTCCACCACTGTAGCTACGGCTAGGGTTGTTGTGTCTTGCGCCGTCTTCATACAATTCCGGCCAACATGACCGTAAAGACCGCACTGTTTGCAAAGTAAGTAAAGACCTTCGTACTGAACATTGAACCACCTATTCCTGAACCAAACTCTCCCCACTACAGGTTCGTCAAGATTGATCTCAACGCATACTCGTGAAAATTTTCCTCGTTATGCATCAATAGTGCGAATATCAACCATGATTGGTTTGCCAATGGCCGCACCAAGTGCCATGAGAACACTTTCATCATAGTATTCTAATCCTAGGAAAGGAAAACAAACCCAAACCATTGTAGTCTTGATCTTGATCTCTGACGCTATGAAGTCCGGTGTCCAAGGTCGCACTGCTACATAGTGATCAAAAATCATCCACGGTCCCTCGCATATAACCTTTTCTCTATTTGTAGCCATGTCAAACTTCACCAGGAAGTAGCCACTTCCTATATCTATCATATACATTCCCCCCGACAGCCTCCATATGGCACGTAATCTGTCCTTCATAGTCAATTACCCCAGCGTTTTCCCCAACAAAGTAACGATCACTGCATCTTTCCATGGCGTCCACAACTCCTCCAAAATGATTTCAGCAATGAAGCACTTCGGTTTCAGCCTATCACCCCCTTCAAACTCGATCTTGAACAGATTGTTTGACAATAAATCAACTTTCTCTCTTCGTGGAAGAGGCTTCTGAGCCCCCAGAAGCTTGTCACGAAAGCTAATGTGTGGCGGCCTCCCTCCCCCGTCCGGTGGCTTCAACGAAGGTGGAAGTGTGTCGGTGTTGTCATGTGGTTCTCCCATTCACCAGAGCGTTTATTTTAGTTCAAACTGTTGTGAACGCTGGTGCACCAGAGTGTTTTTTTAATTACATTCTCCTAACTATGGATACTTTACTCACACAATAAAGGAAATAAAATATCAACAGGAAGAATACTAAACCCAAGGAAGAAATTTGCAAAATTTTTGTAGCTAGATAAACCTAAACCTAACTTATTCCTGAAAAAATCATCAGCAATAAATCTAGGAATAAGATCCCACCAAATAAAATCCCTTAAATTAGTTTCATGACTTGCAAGCTTATCAGCACAGACATTACCCTCTCTATAAATGTGAGTGCAAACAAAGTTCATTTGGCTAGCCAAGTGTAAACAGTTATTCCATCTTTTTCTAAGCTTTCAAAGAAGTACTTTACAATTCTTAAAGGCATAAACAACTAATTGAGAATCACATTCTAACTAATAATAATTAGTATAGTTAAATTTAAAGGCTGGCCAAAAAAAAAAGTTGAAGTTGCTATAAAAAAAGTTAAAATTAAAGGTATTGTACAACAATGAATAGTTAGCATGTATTTTATTTATCTATTCTTTGTCTTTTCAGTCTCCTAGTTATATCAAAAAAAAATCTCCTAGCCAAATTACCAACAAGAATTGGTACGAGTGGTAACTTGGCTGAGATCTCACCATACAATTTCGAATTCGAATCTTGGGAGTGGCAAAACATTTGTTGGGAAAGAAAATCCCAAAGACCGGCAAAATTTGGATACACATGGTCATTGGATTCTCTCGGTAGATTAGTCTCGGCAAAGTTTGTTGACACTACGCACCACTATTATGGTAAAAAAACTTTGAATCAAACTTGAAAATGAATTTATGAAAGTATTAATTACATATATAGAAATGAAATACATTTATTGATATGTATAAAACATTATAATTATGACAATAATAATCATTAAACTAATTTTATTTGATGATACAATATTATTAAGATTATTAAAAAGGTTAAATTACATATTTGTCCCAAAGTTTTCAATGTTTCAAAAATCTCGACCCTATACTATTAGTTGCACTTTTTGTCCTTTCTCTTTTTCAAAATCCATGAATTTTAGGACAAGATATTTAAAGTTTAGTTCATAAAGCAATTTAATTGTATTAATTATTACAAAGGTCCTTAAGAGTAATATTATTAAAATTAATAAAAGTGATATCTTAAAAACATCTTTATTAATTTTTTTATACTAATAAATACATCTATTTCAAATTACTACCAATTTGGTTTCTTGAGAAATACTACCTTTTGAAAAAACTACGAGTTAGCAGTAAATATATGTTTTTTAAGTATCAAAAACTGAAGAAATAAAATAAAGAAAATAAGGACTTAAAATTGAATTTTGAGCTTATTTTTCTATATAATTAGCTAATAACACATTGAGTATATCTGTAAAATGTAACACCTTGAACTTTAGACGTCATAAAGCCGGGATGTTAACCATTTTAATACAATCAGAGTTCTAACTCGTTTATGGATTTGAATGAAACATAGTCCCGAGTGGTATAAATACCAAAAGGATAACTTAAATGACATAACTGAAACAGTTTACATGATGTCATTCCTTAAACATAGTTCAAATCCAAAGAACGAATACATTAATCTAGGGTTTACATGATCAAATACTACTAGGGCATCTAAAGCAATAATACAAAACCCCTTAACTAGGGAAACCAACAATAAACTTAGATCTCGAAGGATCCCATAAACTTAGTAGCCAAAACAACTTCTACTTTTCCTCGTGTCGCTTGATCTTAACCTGTCAATCTGAAAACATAACAACATAAAGTGTGAGATTACAAATCTCAGTAGTTCTCTCGAGACCCCTCATCGTACCTCTCATTGTCTTTTACTTAATCTTTTCACTTGCCATAATGTAGCGAAATCCAAAACAAGTTGAACAACGTCAACCACTGAGGAGAATCCAACCCGAATAACAACTATGAGCCTTAAACCCAACCCAGATAACAACTATGGACCTTGAACTCAGAAGACATGACCTCTCATTCCAAGTACGCTACTTAACCTCTTGGGATCGTCATCCCCATAGTGTTTTATGCATTTATTTACTTAGACACTTTGGGTTTTCTCACTCGTTCGTTCGTTTAATAAAACAACATCAATCGACTTAGATAATATTCGCATATCAAAACCTTGTTATTTTCATTCAAATATACGTCACGTATAATAGAGTATAGATACATAAATGTAATGCATTGTTCATTTATAAATATAGATCTTTGTGTTAGCCTTCCAACGCATTCGAGAACACCTAATTAATCGGGTTCCCGAATCAAAAATTATCGCTGAATTAATAGGAATGTACAGTTGCTGAAATTTGTACATGGTTGCGACGCGACCTTGTCCCATCGCGTCGCGATAAGGTCCGGTACCTTTTTCCCTTCCCATTTTGTGATTGGTTGCGAGGCAAACTCCCCGGGTCGCGACGCGACTAGCGCTGTGCAGGTGCATATTATGCAGATTTTCAAGTGAGAACAGTAACTCTTATTGAATGCAACCCATTTCAATGATTAATGCTATTTATTTAAAACATACAATTGAACAACAATAAGGATCATTAACACCCATTTCATGCAACAATTTAATGTTACCATTCAAAAATTAAAACATGCAAGGTAGCACATAATCATCAACAACCCCAATTCATTCTCGTCTTGCAAACAATTATCACACATTCAACTTTGAACAAATCTATTGCATATCAGAGTTTCAAATTAACATGCACATGCACGAGGTTTTAACAACCACAATACATGACATTTCAGCTTCCAAACATCAAACACACAAAAAGGAAGAAGAACTCACTTGCGATTTTGAAAATCAATCAACAACTAGGAAGTGTTCCCACTACTAGAAATCTCGGTATTACCTGCAGAATTTTCTGCGGAAATAATTTCCGCAGGTAGTTTCTGAGAATTTTCCTGCCAATCTCTTGATATGCAGAATATTTGTTGATACTACAAAAAAAGACAGTATTAGCGAGGGAAATTAGCGAGGGAATCTAGGTGGGTCGCTAAAAAAAAATTCCCTCGCTAAAAGGGGTAATTCCCTCGCTAAATTCAAAGACAGCTGTAACACACAACAGCTGATTTTAAATTCCCTCGCTAAATTTAACTATTCCCTCGCTAAATAATTCCCTCGCTAAATGCACAATTCCCTCGCTAAATGTACAGGTCACGCACACTCGACACTCTTTGGTGATGGTACAGTTCCTCGCTTCTTGCACAATTTCTCGCTAAATGATTCCCTCGCTAAATCCCTCGCTAATTTCAACATTGTGATCCGTGTGAAAACTTTATGATGTACCTCTACCGTTGATTATTTTGATAAAAGATAATACTAACCGTTGGATAAATCATATCACACCTTTATCTCCTTATTTACATCACTCCAACCATACTCCTTCATCAAAAACTCTCTTTTCATTTTACATCTTCAAACCCCATTTCCCCTCCTTCATCAAAAGCATCTCTCTCCACCCTCTCTCTGTTCACCACCACCACCTCCTCTCATCCTCACTCCTAGCTTCCTTCTCTCTCTACCCTAATTCACCCTTCACCACCACCACCACCACCACCACACAACCACCACCACTAGAGCTCCTCTTCCTCTCCTCTCTCTTATGACTTCCCCTTTCCCTCTTCTTTTCGCCACCTTCTTCCACCACACAACAACCACCACCACCACCTATGAATTTCTTTTCTATTTCCCTCTTCTTCTCTCCACCTTCCACCACAACCACCAAAAAAAAAAATTCATTGTTGACAAAAAAAAAATATAATTTTCATTTTAATAATATGCTTCAGAAAAATAATATAATAATAAATATATATAAAAAAAACAAGTCCTTCTGATGGATTGAGGAGCTCAAAATTGTATCTTAGCCTCTTGATATGATAATGTTCTGATGCATTTTTTTTAAAAAAAAAAAAATTAGTTAGCGAGGGATTTTTTCGTCACTAATTCCCTCGCTAAAATTCCCTCGCTAAAATTCCCTCGCTAATTCCCTCGCTAAATTTCCCTCGCTAATTTCCCTCGCTAATTCCCTCGCTAAATTAGCGAGGGATTTGGATCCTCGCTAATTCCCTCGCTAAAGTACATTAGCGAGGGATTTTTGTGCTTTAGCGAGGGAATTGTGTGTCGCTAAATCACGATTTTTGTGCTTTAGCGAGGGATTTGGATCCTCGCTAATTCCCTCGCTAAAGTACATGAGCATTTGAGTTGGCAGGTAATTTTTGATTTTCCTGCGGATTTTCTTAAGAACCACAATTCGCAGGAAATTTCTTTTTCTTTTTTTGAAAGAAATAAAATTTGTAAGGCGATTGAAAGGTCTTGTGGGAATCGAACACGTGACTCTCAGTCAAAGTGAAACGCTTATGACCACTGACCCAAAGTTTCGTTTTAAAACCTTTAAAACTTCTTAAAAAAAATTAAAAACTTAATTTTTATATTATTAAAAAACTTGTAAAGAGTTACCTACCCTAATTTCACCCATCGTCTTCGAAGACACTAGAACTCCACGCACCATCGTCCTCCCTAACCTCCAGAAATTGTGAGAATCGAACCTTCAAATGAGTCTCTTGCTGTTGTTGAACATGGAAAGAAATGGTTTGCATTTTTAATCTTAAAACAAATTTGAAAATAAGTAAAATGGGGAATTGTTCTGATTGCTTGGTTTCAGATTTTTGTTCTATTAGTTTAATGTATTATGCATATCACGAACTGGAAGAAATCAGGCTATATACTTACATGGAAAGACTATATATTTGTTGCTGACTATACACATGGGTTTAGCATCCTTGTGAGTTTTCAGTTAGTGGATTTTAATTTCTTCTCTAATTGAATAATATGTTGCATGAATGATCAGAGCAGGTATATTCATTCACAATCTGGATGAGAGACCAATGTGCTCTTTAATGCTTTTCATTTTTGTATAGAAAACTGGGTACCTATGTGTCCATAGATCCATTGCTAAAATTATAGAAAGGGTAGTTTAGTTTCTTACATATTCTTTTAAAGCCACAATCAGATGCTCATTATATCTTATTCATAGTATGATTGTTTAACCTTTAATTTATCATTTATATTAGTATTTCAATGTTTTTGTTAAACTAACGTAGCAGAGTTTTAATTTGTTTTTTTTAACTTTTGTAGTTGTTGCTTTGAAACAATTGTAGATCGAATCAATCACGAGAGAGAACACAACAGGAGACGTGAAGGGACGATATTCATGGATGCATTCAATAATCCTTCTTAGTGCTACTACAAAAATGATATTCATGGATGGCTTCTTTTTAACCTGCAAATTTGTCCTTGCTAATCTGTATTAGGAGTTTTCCAGATTAACCAAACACTTGTTAATTTGTGTTTGGCAGTGTAACTGATTTAGTATGTTTTATTGCTACTAATTTATTTGCATTGTAATACTGTGAGATTTAACAGTGTAATTGATTCAGTATATTCTATGCATTTTCTCCTCTATTAATCCTTTTTTGATTTATGAAGTTTATTCTGTCAAATAATAAATAATAAATAACATACAATGGATAAAATGTAACTTTCATCAGATGCTTGAGCAAGGCTATGCTCATGTATATTTCGTCAGATTTTGGCTTTCCTGCGGAATTTTCTGTGGAATTCTTGTGGAACTTCATGTGGAGGCATCCTTCGAATTTCCTGCAGAGATTTCCTACGGAATTTTCCGCAGACTTCCGGCGGAAATTTCCTGCCGACTTAGAAAAATTCGCAGGAAACAATTATCCACGAACGAAATAACTGGAAACCTAAATCGGCTGAAAATTCCGCAGGAAACGAGTTTCCTGCGATTTTTAGTGGAAATCCGCAGGAAATAGCGAAAATTCCAGTAGTTTCCAACACAATCAAGGACTTCAAAACTCTAAGAACAAAGACCAATCTCCCAAAATGCTAAAATTCAGAAATATGATGCCAAACCCCTTCCTTATTTGCTCCTACCTTCACAACTACTCTTCTGCTACCCAAAACAAACTTCTAAGCTCACATGCAAACACTCCCAAGCTTCATTTCAGCTCCTTATAGACCCATGCATGTAGAAAGTGTAGGAGATTGGATTGTTGAAAAATCAGGTTTTAGAAGTCTAATGTGGAGGGATTTTCGAAATCTTGGTGAGAATAAGGTGTGGTGATGCTATGTTTTCAAGGAAACCAGCAACTTGAGTGAAACTTGAATCATTTCAACTTGATTTTTCCTCTCTCTCTCTCTCTCTCTCTCTCTAGCTTTCCCTCTTTTTCTCCCAAATGAGGTTATGAATGAAAGTAAATGAAAGTGTGAGATAAATATTGTCACATGCTTCTTCCGAACCCTAGCTACTCACTGGACACTCCTAACCCTTATATATTTCCAAAATACCCTCACATAAAAAAAACCCTAACGCTATATTTTATCTGGTTCGGCGCACGGGCGTCCGAACCAATTCAGTAGTTTGAGCACAGAACCTCACAAAACCCCTTTTTCAAGGTACTTATTTCTTCCTCTTCATCATCATCTCCAAAACTAATCTATGGATTTTTTTTCAGAATAAGGAAAATTTATTTTCAATAATGATGAGATACAATGATGAATAATATTATTAACAGATTGTACCATAAAACCTGTCAAAAACAAATACTATCGTTCTGCCTCAAAGTCATGTAAAGAGTTTAAAACTTGAAAATTTTGTTTATAATTGATTAATCGATCGCCACTTAAGCTTACTATCATTGATTGGAACTCAACATTGCCTCGGATTTTTTTGATGGATTGGAATTCAACTTACGATTTCGTGAAATACCCAAATGAACACAGTTAGGTTCGATTTGCTTTGTTTTGCTTCAATTATCTGATTTTAATGATTTTAGTGAGAACACAATTAGTTTCGGTCGGCTGTGCTCCGAACCGGTTCGGCCGGCCGTGCTCCGAACCTAATTAAAAAAACAGTTTTAGGGGGGTTGTCTTTTAAAAATAACACACTCGGTGCAGTGAAATCCAGCCAAGCGTGCGCCGAACCATTCATTAAGGGCATCTTGGTCTTTTCACCCCTTTATGGGGTGTTCAGTGAGTAGCTAGGGGGTTGGAAGAAGCATAGGCCTAAATATTCAGCTGAAAGGAAGTTCTAAGATGGGTTTTAGGTTGGGCTTGGGCCAATGCCCTCAACTTAAGTTAAGCCTTTTGTTGTCCACCCCACCCCAGTTATGCTACTCACACACTGCAATTTGAATCATCAATTATTTACCTAAAAAACAATTAACTAAAATCATCTACTAATCAAAACAATTAGAATAATCACTTTGGGAGATGTTACACAAAACTTCAATCAAAAACTTGAAGGATATAGAGGAGTTAACACTTTAAAGGGGCTAAACATGCGAACGAAGAATATTTAGATACTAAAAGTTGATGTAACTTTACAGGGACTGAAAACAAAATTATGAAATTTTATATGGACCTAAAACATATTTAACCAAAATAATAATAATAATTTCAATATTAATAATTTGGAATTAAATAAAATAGGTTAAATTGCACTTTTCACCTTCTAAGTTTTTAAGTTTTGAGAAATTAATTAGTCCTTTAAAATTTAGGCTTAATTACAGTTTTGGTCCCCCTACTTTCACCAACTCACGATTTTGATCACCCGAGAATTTATTTCACGAATTTAGTCCCCCTATCACTACAAGAAATTCACGTAATTCCGGCGGATTTTTTCCGCCGGTAAATTTCCGGCGAAAAAAGTAGTATTTCCTGCGGATTTTTTTCCACCGGTAATATTTCCGGCAGATTTTTGAACATTACCGGCTGATTTTGAAAAAAAAACATTTTTTTTTCAAAATCCGCCGGTAATGTTCAAAAATCCGCCGGCAATTTACCGGCGGAATTTTGAACATTACCGGCGGTTTTTTGAACATTACCGGCGGAATTTTGAACATTACCGACGGATTTTTATTTAAAAAAATTAAAAATTCAAAAACGATTTTTTAAAAAAAAAATAAAACAAATCACTACAAGAAATTCGTTCAATAGCGGCGGCCGCATTCCGGCGGATTTAGTCCGCCGGTAAGTTACCGGCGTATTTAAGGCCATTACCAGCGGAATAGTAAGCCGGTATTTTACCGGCGGTTTTCGTTGTTTTCCGGCAGTTTTTGACTTGTTTTCCAACGGTTTTTTAAACAGAGAAAAGATTTAAAAAATATTTTTTAAATTTCCGCCGGTATAGCCCATTAGCGGCGGATAGTCCGCCGAAACGGGTTCCGCCGGTATCCGCAAATAGTCCGCCGGTAATGACTATCCGCCAGTAATTGCAATAGTCCGCCGGTAATGCGATAAGCCGCCGGTAATTCAAAATTCCGCCGGTATCGTCGCTAGTCCACCGGTAATTCGAATTTCCGCCGGTAGTAATAAATGGCCGCCGGTACGTATTTATTGTCCAACGACTATAATTCTCCCTTATAAACCGATTTCTTCCTTCATTTCTTCAACACTTCCATTCCAAATTTCTTCAACACCTCCATTCCAATTTCTTCAACACCTTCATTCGAATTTCTTCAACACTTTCATTCCAAATTTCTTCACACATTTATCTCTTGTTGTTATAAATCTCTCTTATTTCTCTACAAAATCTCTTGTTTGAAGGTATGTTATTGTATACATATGTAGTTTATATGTGTTAGTATTTTTTAATATGAGTTAATATTTACTAATTATGATATTATTTGTTTAGCAATTGATTGATTTTGAGGAAAAGTTGGAGAGTGTTCTGCACAATTGGTTGAGTTTGTTCGAAGCTATTTGCGTCAAGTCAGAGACTCCTCAGCATTACCGGTTAGTAATAACTATTTGATTTTGTAATAGTAATTATTATTTGATTTATGTAATAATAAATATTATTTGATTTGGTACAAGTAAAAAAATTAGAATTAAAATTACGATTACTATAGTTAATATTATTTAGTTAAATAGATATTTTCGAAATTATTAATTTATTTTTAATTTTAATTGAAAAATGTTTATGTTTATTTAAAAAAATAAATAAGATTCATAAACAAGTTATTATATTTATTATAACGAATTATTATTTAAGAATTAAATTTTAAGTCGTGTTAAAAATATAGAATTAAACTGTTTATGTTTTTTAACAAAAATAAATAGGATTTTAAGAAAGTTATTATAATTATTATATTAAATTTTTTTAAAAAAATTAAACTTTAAAATGTAATTCATGCTAAAATTATTATGATTGTTATTATTATAATTGTGTAGTATTATTATGTAGTATTATGATTGTTATTATGAATTATGTAGTATTATTATGATTGTTATTTTAATTTTAAAATTAAAATTTTGCATAAAATTTTAAATTCAAAATTGTTTATGATTGTTAAAAAAATAAATTCGAATTATTATGTTATTATAATATTTCAGTTAAAATAAAGGTAAAAATAATATATAATATGTCATTAGTATTTACTTAAATTCAAAATATATTTTAATTATTTTGTGTAATATTTAGAATAGAGTTTCTTAATATTTCTTGTTTATTATTTATTATATGTAATAAACACATTAATATAATTAATTTTTTGACCAACATTAATATAAACACATTAATATAATTGGTTTTTTAACAACAATAATAGAGTTATTTTTACAAGAACATTAATATAGTTATTTTTTTGAACCACGTTAATTGGGTTTTTTTTAGAAGAACATTAATGTAAATAGTTAATAAATATTATGTGATAGTAAATATTATTTAATGTAATAAATATTATGTGATAGTAAATATTATTTTGTATAATATTTAGATTAGTTATTTGTTAATATTTGTTTCATTTATTGTTTATTATTTAGTATGTTAATAAAATTAGAGGTAATGGATTTGTAACACATTAATATATTATTATATATAGTAACGAATGTTATTTGATTTAATGAATTGAAATAATTAGAGTCATAGTAAAATATAATAGTTGATAGTTTATTTAAATTTTTGTTAGTCTATAAAGATAATAGTAGCTAAAATATAAAAATGAAAATGTCTATTGTTCTGATAGACATATATGTTGTAATAAATTTAATTAGGACATCCACAAAAAATGGATCGTAGTTGGATGTATGATCGATTATATCCTGGAAGAGCGGGGTTGAAACGACATTTTGTTGAAGGAGTTGAAGAGTTTGTTCTTTTAGCTAAGCGTCAAAAAGAATTTGAGCAACAAGGTGGAATTAGATGTCCTTGTTCGAAATGTATCTTTCGAGCTATAAAAAATGAAGGTGACATTCGACTTCATTTGTACAACAATGGATTTAAGCCAAATTATTGGATATGGACTTTTCATGGCGAGTAGCAGTTGGAGTTTCTCGTGTTAATATAATTAATGTTCCTTCGGTTGATATTGTTCCTGTCCAAGAAGTAGAAGGTGCCGCTTCAAGTCCAGTCGTAGAAGCTGTTGGCTCATCGACTATGGGAAATCAGCCGTTTGATGTTGTTCAAGGGATGATATGTGATGCTATCGGTGTAAATTTGGATTTTGAGGAACCACAATATGATGCTGAAGAAGTTCCAAATGAAGAAGCTGAGAGGTTTTATATGTTTTTGAGTGAGACAAATAAACCATTATTTGAAGGATCTAACGAATCTAAATTATCAATGTGTGTTCGGTTGTTGGGTCTCAAATCTCAATTTAATGTTGCTGAATTGTGCATGGAATATATGACAAAAATGATGTTGGATGCAACCGCCGTTAGAGGACTTTTGCCGCAGAGTTATTATGATGCTAAAAGACTGGTGTCGAAGCTTGGCTTAAAATCTAAGAGAATTGATTGTTGTGTGTCTGGTTGCATGCTATATTATAGCAATGAGTTTGGGATAAATGATGGAGAGTTGTCGAAATGCAAGTTGTGTGGAGAGCCACGCTACCGTGCCAGCAGGAAAGGGACGAGCAGAGGCAAATCGGTTCCACGGAAAGCAATGTTCTATCTGCCTCCTATACCAAGGCTACAGAGGATGTTTACTTCAAAGGAGACTGCGGGTAAAATGTCATGGCACCATGAAAATAGAAACAATTCTGGTGAATTACGCCACCCATCTGATGGTGAAGCTTGGAAGCATTTCTATCGTGTTCATCCAGATTTTGCTAGTGATCCACGCAATGTTCGGCTTGGTTTATGCTTTGATGGTTTCACACCCTATATTCAAGCATCGGCATCACCGTATTCTTGTTGGCCAGTTATTGTTACCCCGTACAACCTTCCTCCAGAAATGTGTATGTCTAAACCATACATGTTCTTAAATGCCATTATTCCAGGACCACACAATCCAACAACTGGTATTGACATATATTTGCAACCTTTGATCGATGACCTAAAAAGGTTGTGGCATGGTGTTTTAACTTATGATGCAGCACGCAAACAAAATTTGGTCATGAGGGCGGCTTTGATGTGGACCATCAATGACTTCCTTGCCTATGGAATGTTGTCAGGATGGGGGACACATGGTAAGATGGCGTGTCCGATTTGCATGGTTGACACAAGAGCTTTTACTCTTAAATATGAAGGAAAAACATCATGGTTTGACTCACACCGTAGGTTTTTACCTAGCGATCATCCATTTAGAAGGTCAAAATATGCATTCATCAAGGAAGTATTGAAACAGTGAACTCTCCCGTGGTGACACGAGAAGAAGTTTGGAACAATGTCAAGGACATCCTCCGAGAGAAGTCGTTGCAGGTGTTGTTTCTCGTCCAGATGGTTATGGAGTATGGCATAATTGGACAAAAAAGAGTATTTTTTGGGAACTTCCATATTGGAAAGATAATCTACTGAGACACAATCTGGATGTCATGCACATTGAAAAGAATTTCTTTGATAACATATTTAACACTGTTATGAATGTGAAAGGTAAAACAAAAGACAATGAGAAGGCTAGGAAGGACGTGGATCATTATCTGAAAGCGTAAAGGATTTGTTGTTGCTTGAGCAAGGTACTAGGACGTTGAAACCCAAAGCCAATTATACTTTATCTACCGAACAAGCGCGAAAGAAGTTTATCGGTGGATAAAGCGATTGAAAATGCCAGACGGTTATTCTTCCAATTTAGCAAGATGTGCAGATGTGGATAATGGGAGGTTGCATGGGATGAAGAGCCATGATTGTCATGTATTCATGGAGTGCTTACTTCCTATCGCTTTTAGTTCGTTGCCAACACATGTTTTGAATCCGCTCATTGAAATAAGTCAATACTTTAAGAATTTGTGTTCTGGCAACGCTTAAAGCGGTGATCTGACAAAAATGGAACAAGACATCCCACTTATCTTATGCAAGTTGGAGAGAATTTTTTCCCCTGGTTTCTTTGATTCTATGGAGCATCTTGTTGTTCATCTCGTAACTGAAGCTAAACTTGGTGGACCTGTCCAATACAGATGGATGTATCCGTTTGAAAGGTCAGTTAATATACATATGAAAGAAGTTTACTACAATTTCAACACATTATTATTAACATATAATTTTCTATAGGTTCATGGGTGATTCAAAAAGATCAGTCAAAAATAAAGCTAGAGTTGAAGGATCGATATGTTCGTCTTACTTGCATCGTGAAACAACTCATTTTTGTTCATATTATTTCAACAATGATTTGGCTCCTAGAAGTAGTCGAAATGAAATCAACATTGAACCACCAAGACATCGTTTAGCTTTGTCTGTCTTTTGTCTCCCTGGTCATCCGTCTGGAAAAGAGTCAATTCATTGGCTAACAGAAGAAGAGTTAAACTCAGCCCATGTTCATGTCTTGATAAACTGTACCGAGGTCCAACCATTCATTGAGTATGTCTTTCTCAACCTAGTTATCTTAATTTCTTTATAAATTAAAGTACTCTGTTGTGTGTAACAATTAAATTTCTCATTAGGGAGTTTTTGACATCAGAGGGAATAAGTGAAGAACAATCGTCTGCTCATATTCATGCGCATTTTCCAATGTGGTTTAAGCGGCGTATGTATCCCTTCCGCCAACTCCTACCAACCAACACCTGAGAAACTTATCTGATGGTCCTCAAAGATGTGTTAAAGAATGGCACACATACTTTGTGAATGGATACAAATTTCACACTAACAAATGGACAGAAGGTAGAGAAACAGTGAATAGTGGAGTTTGCATGAAGGGTGACACTGTGAGAGGCGAAGATGATTTCTATGGTGTTGTTGAACACATTTATGAACTTGCATACCCTTATCTTGATTATCGTTTTTTACTGTAATTGGTTTGATCCGTCCCCTCGAGGAACAAAGTTTAACCCAAAGACAAATACAGTGGACATTAAAATGAGTGGTAGATATCGACTGTGTGTCATTGCACAAAATGTGAGACAAGTCTACTATGTCTCTTATCCATCAACACGGACTGATCGGCGTGGTTGGTGTGTTGCAATTAAGACAAAACCAAGAGGTTACATTGAGACAAATGATGACACAGTGGAAGATGTGCCATATTAGTCAGAAGAAATGTCCAAAGTAAATGAAGTGATTGAAGTTGAGATCATTACTCGTTTACGTGATGAGTCCAACGCTGCTGATGAAGTTAATGAAGACGAAGATACAGATCATGAGGACGCTTGATCGATCACGTCGATTGTATCGTATCGAGTTGACTTATCTGATGATGATGGTGATTTTGAGAAAGAATGAGATTCTAATTAATTAATGTGATGTTATCTGTTATTTAAATAATTTGTTGTCAAATAATATTTATATTTATCAGACTTGATATATATTTGCCTATGTTATTCATCATTTATGTTATTAACTTTATTTTATAGCTAGAGAACAGTTATGGCATCGTTAGCAGATAGTGACTCACCACATGAGGACCCACCCGTGCCGCCTCGGGAAAAAGGAAAGAAGATATGTACTTCTTTACGCGGCCGTAAGCCTAAGATAGTTTATCGACTTGTTCATGGCAACTATGTGCGCATGCCTTCATCAGACGAGCTCGAGGGCGATGAACCCGTGCCGCCTCCACCCGGTAGTATGGCACCCCCTGCTGATCCAGATAGGCCGCCACGCGTGTATGATGCGCAAACCGACGTGGTTGATGTTTTGGAAGACGGTCGTATCGTTGTGGAGGTTGTTAAGTATTTATTATATATATTTGTATTTGTATTTTAAATTTGTCTTTTTAAATTAATATCATTTTAATTTTTCTTTCTTATGTACATCTTTGATCCTGGGAGGATTGTGTCCCGCGCGATAACAAGTATTATCAAGGCAAATTACACAAAGTCTTGGATTGATTGGTCGGAGGTTAAAAAAGATCCGGAGTCCAAAATGTGGAATCAATTTAGGGTAAGTTTTTTTTACTATTTAATTAATTTTTAATTTTTCCAAATTCTTGAATTCATTAAGTTGTTTTTTCTAACAACTTATTTTAATTTGTGCAACAAGGCAACATTCGCATGGAAACCTGAGGATGACCATGCAGTTAAGAAAGTCTTCAATACAAGAGCTTCTCACCGTTTTTCTGAAATGCTGAGGGAAGAGCGTGGCAAGACAGATCTAGAGCCGTCGGATTGGATTGGTCCGCCTATATGGGATCAACTCCAAGTGAAATGGGCGCATGAGGATTATCAACGAAATGTCAGAGAGTTGCTGCGAATCGGGCTTCTGAGAGAGGTGGTTGCTTAAATCTGGGCGGTTCTATCAGCTCATATGAACATGCTAAACGCCTGGTAATATTTTAAATATCTTGTTCTTGGTCGGCCACCTACTTTGTCGGAGTTACACGTGCAACTTCATATGCGCGAGGACACCGGTGATTTTCCTGAAGAGCGGCCAAGGATGATTTAGGAAGCATTCTCTAATTGGCAGCAGGAGTATCGCCAAACACAGGAGAGTAGCGGGACTGAGGTTGATCCCGTTGAGGAGGGTCGATTGGCCTTAGCAAAATGGAATGAACTTGCTGGTCCATCATCAAGAAAAGGTCGGTTACCAGGATCTGGTGGTATGGGCCGGCAATCTTTTCCAAATTCCATTGTTCCGAATTTCAGGTCAAATTCCTCTGAAACAACAAGTACTGGACGCTCTCATGTCCCCACTCCTGAAGAGCGAGCCGAGGTTGCGGTATTGACCGAGAAATTGAGCAACTACGAGCGTGAGCTTCGGGAGATGCGAGAGCAGCAAGTTGAGGAGCGCAGGTTGGCGGCTGAAGAACGCAAAATCAATGAGGAGCGCTGAAAGCAATTAATGGATAATATGTCTCATGCAAGGCCATTTATGCCATCATCATCATCATCAGTACCTTATCCACCGCCAGGGATGCAACCCTACGGAGTTGCTTTTCCAAGCAGACTCGATGCCTTCCGGCCTCCCCTTCAACTATGAAGCGACACGCCTTCAATCGTGTCGCCATACCCTTATGGTCAGTCGTGCCTCGATTTAAACTCTCCACATGCAGCCATTCCGGCCTCAGCCCATCGGCCATTTCAATCGCGGCTCGACAACAACAATTTCAGACCCAGCCACGTCAGCCACACCATGTCTCCCCGCAGCAGTTCCAACAACCATCGCAGCAATTTCAGACCCAGCCACGTCAGCCACAACATGTCTCCCAACAGCATGAGGATGAAGGTGATTGGACGACAGAGCTTTTACAGCTGGATCCCAACAGCAACCAGAACCCAAATAGACCTTATTATTAGTGGTTTGTTGTTGGATAATTTAATTGTGACTTTGTTGGTTTGATTAGTTCTTGTTTAATTTGTATGGATAATTTATATTTAATTAGTGCTTTGCGGGTTTGATTATTTATCTATTGATAATTTATTTCTCGTTTAATTTGATATTCAAAAAACGTTTTAAATTTTTTAAATAATTTTCGAATAATCAATGGGATTAAAATATTTTTTAAAAAACGTTTTTTAAATTTTCAATTTTTTAAAATTAAATTATTTAAATTTGAAAATTAAATTATTTTACGGTCTTTTAAATAATTTAAAAATAATTACTCTTTTTTAAAAATAATTTTCAAATTTAAATAATTTAATTTTAAAATATTTAAAATTACTGTTTTTTAAATAATTTTCGAATTGTTAAAAAAGATTTTAAAATTTAAATATAATTTAAATATTAAAAATTTAAAATTAATTTTAAAAAACGTTTTTTTAAAAAAATATATATATTACCGGCGGATTTTTAATAATTACCGGCGGAATTTTATTTTTTAAAAAAATAAACAAAAACATTACCGGCGGATTTTTATTTTTTTATTTTATATTTTTAAAAAAAAATTAATTACCGGCGGAAATTAAGTGTTTACCGGCGGTTTTTTAAATTACCGGCGGATTTTTTTAAATTGCCGGCGGTTTTTTTAAAATTACCGGCGGATTTTTTTAAATTACCGGCGGATTTTTTACATTACCGGCGGTTTTTTTTTAAAAAAAAAAATTCCAGCGGAATTTCGTGTCTTTACCGGCGGCTTTTCCGCCGGAAATTACCGGTGGAAAAGCCGCCGGTAAACATTACATACGACGTTTTTACCGGCGGAAAAAATCCGCCGGAAATGACATTTTTCCTGCGGCTTTTTGTTATTACCGGCGGATTCCGGCCGCCGGTAAATCGCAAATTTCTTGTAGTGTATTTTCAACAACTTACAATTTTAGTCCCCCAAGAAATAGTTTCACGAATTTAGTCCCCCTATTTTCGCCAACTCACGATTTTGGTCCCCCTATTGTTCCTAGAGGGGGGACTTTGATTTTAAAAATTGGAAAAATAGGGGGACTAAAATCGTGAGTTGGCGAAAATAGGGGGGCTAACTTCGTGAGAAAATTTTTTGGGGGACTAAAATCGTGAGCTAGTCAAAATAGGGGGACTAAATTTGTGGAAAAAAAAATTGGGGGATCAAAATCGTGAGTTGGTGAAAATAGGGGGACCAAAACTGTAATTAAGCCTAAAATTTATTTCTTTGGCAAATATAGTTCTCCTAAAATATAAATGTTATGTAGTTCATCTCTATGATTTTTTAGTTTCACCTTTAGTCAACCTCAACTGTAGACTTTTTTGCACATTTAGTCTCTAAAAACTCGTGGATTTAGAAAAAAAGGGAGGACCAAATATGTAAAAACCCACAAATTTTAAGGATAGTATGAAAGCCGCTCATGTTAGAGGGTGATCATGTACTATCCTTAATTTGCAATTTTAGGATGACTAAACTTACCAAAATAATGTTAGAGGACTGTTGTTGCCAAACCGAAAAACCTTTAGAGATAAAGCCTAATTAATATTCTTAATAAGGCTTAATAATACGTTTTTCTTCATAGATATATAAATTATAAAAGTAATTCATCAAATTAAGAAACTACGGAGAAAATTCATCAAATTAAGGATAGTATGAAAGCCGCTCATGAGAGTCATCAGAAAAGCAACGCTAACAAGCGAACTAGACAATTGGAATTTGATAGGGTGATCATGTATTTCTTAGGGTTACCCCTACGATTGGTATTAATCGTATTGGTCGGGCACTGCGAGCTAAGAAACTCAGTCCTCAGTATATTTGACCCTTCCAAATCATTAAAATGATTGGACCAATTGTGTATCGTATTGCCTTGCCGTCATCCTTATCAAATCTGCACAATGTATTTCAAGTATCTCAGCTAGGGAAGTACATACACGATCCTAGTCAGCTGTTGAGTTTTGAGACGGTTGATCTTCGATCAGATTACTTTCCAACCTTATCCTAGCCAGATCATCGAGTGTGGTGAAAAGACTCTCTAGACTAGAACGATTTCGATCGTTAAAGTTGTTTGGAATGGATTTTCACCCGAAGAAGAAGCAATATGAGAACTTGAGGATGACGTGCGAACCTGTTATCCGTATCTCTTCCAATGAGGTAAGACTTGACAAATTTTTGAGGATAAAATTTTTTCAAGTTGAGGTGAAATATAACGCCAATAATCTTAGATTTCTTTTAATGTCGTTGTTTTAATATTGATGTGTGGTTGTGGTGGATTGTGGAAATAATTGTGTGATTATTGAATGATTAGTAATTTCGATGAATTATTAGAATTGTAGAGGTAATAATAGTTGATTTTATTGGTTGTTGGATGATTACATGAGGGGTATTATTGAAAATTCCTCTTCAGTTTTTAAATTCAATTTAATCTAATATCTATTTATCTATCTAATATCTATTTATACAAACAAATAACTTACAAATTACAATTTTAGACATCTTACTTTTTTGACACATCACCACTTTTGTTTTATTTATCATATTTTAATTCTACTTTCTCTTCTTTTCTCACTCACTCTCTTTCAATCTCGCATTTCTCAATATTTCTTACTTCTTACACATCTATTATTAGTGGCCCCACACCCTTTATTTAAAAATATTTCTTTTCCCAATTTTTTTAATCCACTATATAATCTAATATAATTAAATTAATATTAAATAATCTTTTTTTTTGTTACAAAAAGTTTAGGTGAGTTGGACTCCGGGGGCTCACCACAATTAATATTAAATAATCTACAACTTACTCCTATTTACTATCTAACCTAATATTTATTTATCTATTTATACAAACAAACAACACTTAGTCTATTTACACAAACAAACCACATTTAAATTATTCAAACAAGTCTCCCTATTTACTTGACAATTCATCTAACTAAAGACAATAATGTAATTTACTATCATACTTTTATCAAATTTCTTCTCTCAATGCATTTTCTTCTCACTCCCACCTTTTTCCTACATCTCTTACTTTTTTTTTTCAAAATTCAAATTAAACTCACCAACTTTCTTTACCCACTATCTACTAATCTAATATAATATCTATTTATACAAACAAACCATACTTAAATTACTCAAACAATTTTCTCTATTTATTTGACAACTCATCTATCAAAGGGCAACATTGTAATTTACTATCACATTCTTTTTCAAATCTCTTCTCCCAATGCACTTTCTTCTCTCCCCCATTTTTTTTAACTTTCCCCTCTTTTTTTTTCTTTCAAATTTCGAAATTCAAATCAAATCAAATCTACTAATAAACTAAAATAAACAATCTAATCTACAAGATAACTGCATTAATATATAAAAACACGGGATAACTCCCACTGATATATAAAAAAACACGATATTAATGTATCAAAGAAAATGAAAACTTAATGACTATTTCAACTACTGATTAATACTTAAAACACGGGATAACTGTACTGATATATAAAAAACACGGGATAACTATACTGATATATAAAAAACACGGGATAACTGCACTGATATATTTGATAATCTACTATCTATCTTTTACTATCTACTATATATAATGTACTAATCAACTAAAATAATCAATTGAAACTATGAGATAACTGCAATGATATGTATAAGAACACGAGATAACTGCACTGATATATAAAAAACACTTTACCGAAATATTTGATAATCTACCATCCATCCATTACTGTCTACTATAATCTATTAATCAACTAAAATAATTAATTGAAACTATGAGATAACTTCACTGATATATTAAAAAACGCGTGATAACTTTAATGAAATATAAAAAAAACACGGGATAATTGCAATGATGTATGTAAAAACACAAGATAACGGCACTGATATATAAAAAACACAGAATAACAACACTGGCACTAATATATAAAAGAACACGAGATAAATGCATAGATTTTTTTTTAATGATACTTTTACATTTTTAGATTTTAATATTTATCTAATTTTTTATTTGAGACTCATTTTTTAACTACTTTAAATTTGTCTTCTTTTCACGATGTGTTGTCCAAACTATTTAAATTATGTATAAGTTCGTTCATGAAAAGAATATGGCAGCACCCATGCGTATGCACGGGTATCCTACTAGTTTTCATTATAAACCCACACACTTCTTCCCTCTTTACTTTCAGCTACCCTCACATATTCACTCTCATTTTTGTCTTAAAAAGAAAAGAAAATAGGGGTTGAGAGAGAGAGAGAGAGAGAGAGAGAGAGAGAGAGAGAGAGAGAGAGAGAGAGAGAGAGAGAGAGAGAGAGAGAGAGAGAGAGAGAGAGAGAGAGAGAGAGAGAGAGAGAGAGAGAGAGAGAGAGAGAGAGAGAGAGAGAGAGAGAGAGAGAGAGAGAGAGAGAGAGAGAGAGAGAGAGAGAGAGAGAGAGAGAGAGAGAGAGAGAGAGAGAGAGAGAGAGAGAGAGAGAGAGAGAGAGAGAGAGAGAGAGAGAGAGAGAGAGAGAGAGAGAGAGAGAGAGAGAGAGAGAGAGAGAGAGAGAGAGAGAGAGAGAGAGAGAGAGAGAGAGAGAGAGTTGAATAGTTGGGTTTGGAGTTTTTGTGAGTTGCATGTCAGTTTGGGAGTTTCCTAGAGGCATTCTACAAGCTAAAGAAGCCAGAATATGTCAATCACATTGCATTATATGTCAATCAGAATCCAATTAGTCCTCTAAAGAAGCCAGAATATGTCAATCACATTGCATTATTTGAGGGTAAAAATGTGCTCCTCCTCAGGCGGATCCACATCAGTCTTGAGGGGTTTGATTGAACCCCCAAAAAATTCTCGCCACACCCTATATAAATATTTTTTGACACCAGTGAATTTTTTAAATTGTACCGATAGTCCAAATATTGCACATTTGCACCAAAGACTCAAACTTCACTCATGGTTAGACTCTTTCTCTCACGATCTCTGACTCTCATTCACTCTCATCTCAACTTCTCTCTCTCTCTCTCACGGTTCTCACACAGCATCTCCCTCTCCTTTTTCTTTTTCCTATCTCTCAAATTTCACTCTCATCTCACTCTTTCCTCAAGAATCTCTCTCTCACTGCAGCCACTCATCATCTCTCACTCTTTCCTCACGGCTCACACATCTCTCTCTAGATTCTGCTCAATCTCTCCAAGACTCCAATCAGGTTAGTAATAAATTATTTGATTGTTTGGATAGTTCATACTTTGATTGTTTGGATAGTTTTTGCTTTGATTGTTTGATTATTTGAAAACCCTAATTGTTTAATTTCTGATTTGGGAAAAATTGGAAACCCTACTTGTTTAATTTCTGATTTGGGTGAATTTGATAACCCTAATTGATTGTTTAAATTCTGATTTTAGGTGTTTAATTTCTAATTTGGGAAAATTTGAAATCCCAATTGTTTTGATATATTATTTTGGTAATTAGTAGTAGTCCCCAATTAGTATTAGCCTTAATTCTAAAAAGATATTGGTGTGTTTGAATTTAAATTAGGTCATCAAATGGATAAATTTTTAGTAAAGAGACCAGGGGATACATGGATGAACGACTGTCTAGTGACATACATTGAGAGTGATGTATTCAACGATTTCAGAATATGAAATCACGTAGAGGACAGTTATGAAATGTATGTTTTATTTATTTAAAGATATTACAGTTGTTTTTAATTATATTTTTAGCGAATTGTGTATTTAAAAAATTTTAACCCCCCGAATTCGGGGTCCTGGATCCGCCACTGGCTCCCTCCATCTCAAAACATAAGGACCAGCACAGCAGATACATGTACTTCTGATGCTTATATTTTGGGACGGAGGTGGTATAAGCTAACACTGTGATGGAACACAAGAAAATTTGGTTGTGTGCATACTACTACTTCTTGATTTGACCTCGAAAACCGGGGAGGCGTGCTTAGCTTCTCCCTTGTCATTCTGCACTATATTTTCTGTCTGTAAGTACCAACATGTCTGAGAATTCTTGTAAACATATCCCCTTGGATGAGGGTAACTTTGATACTTGTAATTTGATGGATTGAAAACAGGAATTTCTTTCTCAACTCTATGTTGTGAACTGCCATTGTAGATGGGAGATTCCTTCTTTGACACTGAATTTGTTGTCCTCAGACAGTTTTCTATTACCTTAGCTTCCTCCTTCAATCTTTCTCTCATGTCCCTAATATTTCTTCTAATTTTACTAGACAGTGACCTGCTGATAATGTTCCATGCCTTGAAACTTGAACTATTTGAAGTTCTAGGGACAATGCTTGATGTATATGGGATTCTGTTGCACTTGATGCAGAACCTCTTTTGTCTCTCTAAGTTAAAAGCTTTTCTTTTTGCAGCATCAGACAGACATGTATATGCCTAAACAAAAAACATGGAGGCTTTAGTTGTGCTTTTGTTCCAGTTTGAATATAAAGCATTTATTGAAAAAGAACTATGAGTTTTTAAACAGACATATTGAAATTAACTTCTGTAACTCAGTTTTCTCAGAAACTATACATTAAGTTCTTTATCAACACCTATAGCTTATAAGGACATTTTCTCAATTGAAGAATCATGAATTTCTTTTAGTTGATAAGCATCCATAACTCAGATACTACCGGTGGCGGTGTCATAAGCTATCACGGGACACGTGGTCGACCTAGTGCTTCCTGTGTCCGATTCGGCTATAGACAAACTCAGTATTTGTTAGTTGAAATTTGTTCCTAAACACGAGAGGAAATTAGTTTGTAGTTGAAAGTGTTGAGATACTGTATCCATGAGCATCAATTGTGTTAGATGTGAATTTGTAAGGTGAGGTTATCATCCACTTATAAACTCTTTTTCGCGCCATATCACATCCGACGTGGACTCT
Organism: Oxytropis ochrocephala; assembly: GCA_020916435.1. Lineage (NCBI taxonomy): Eukaryota > Viridiplantae > Streptophyta > Magnoliopsida > Fabales > Fabaceae > Oxytropis > Oxytropis ochrocephala. Next base: position 22,387,013 of record CM037093.1, read on the forward strand.
TAACACACCCCCCTCACGCCCAAGAACAAACATCTGGTGTGTGGGTTTGCCCGGGAATAGACATCTGGAGCGGGTGGCCCGACAATGGGTGGCTCAACGGATTTTGGATTGGCTCTGATACCATCTTACATTGTGGTTAGGCCTAACTCAACCCCACAAAGTTGTCCAAACAAAAAAATATCTAAACTTAGTCTGCTTCTTTTCAATCAGAATTTTCTTTGAAGTGCTCATTGCTAAAGTAATCATGCTTTTCATTTAGCTCATTGCTAAAATATTCCTTGGCTAACCAATCAGATGCTCATAATATCTTATTCATAGTATGATTGTTTAACCTTTAATTTATCATTTATATTAGTATTTCAATGTTTTTGTTAAACTAACGTAGCAGAGTTTTAATTTTTGTTTTTTTTTTAACTTTTGTAGTTGTTGCTTTGAAACAATTGTAGATCGAATCAATCACGAGAGAGAACACAACAGGAGACGTGAAGGGACGATATTCATGTGGATGCATTCAATAATCCTTCTTAGTGCTACTACAGAAATGATATTCATGGATGGCTTCTTTTTAACCTGCAAATTTGTCCTTGCTAATCTGCATTAGGAGTTTTCTAGATTAACCAAACACTTGTTAATTTGTGCTTGGCAGTGTAACTGATTTAGTATGTTTTATTGCTACTAATTTATTTGCATTGTAATAGTGTGAGATTTAACAGTGTAATTGATTCAGTATATTCTATGCATTTTCTCCTCTATTAATCCTTCTTTGATTTATGAAGTTTATTCTGTCAAATAATAAATAATAAATAACATACAATGGAAAAAATGTAACTTTCATCAGATGCTTGAGCAAGGCTATGCTCATGTATATTTCGTCAGATTTTGGCTTTCCTGCGGAATTTTCTGTGGAATTCTTGTGGAACTTCATGTGGAGGCATCCTTCGAATTTTCTCATGGAGATTTCCTCACGGAATTTTCTGCAGACTTCCGGCTGAATTTCCTGCAGAAATTTCCTGCCGACTTAGAAATTCGCAGGAAACAATTATCCACGAACGAAATAATTGGAAACCTAAATCCGCTAGCGAAAATTCTACTAGTTTCCAACACAATCAAGGACTTCAAAACTCTAAGAACAAAGACCAATCTCCCAAAATGCTAAAATTCAGAAATGTGATGCCAAACCCCTTCCTTATTTGCTCCTACCTTCACAACTACTCTTCTGCTACCCAAAACAAACTTCTAAGCTCACATGCAAACACTCCCAAGCTTCATTTCAGCTCCTAGACCCATGCATGTAGAAAGTGTAGGAGATTGGATTGTTGAAATATCAGGTTTTAGAAGTCTAATGTGGAGGGATTTTCGAAATCTTGGTGAGAATAAGGTGTGGTGATGCTATGTTTTCAAGGAAACCAGCAACTTGAGTGAAACTTGAATCATTTCAACTTGATTTTTCCTCTCTCTCTCTCTCTAGATTTCCCTCTTTTTCTCCCAAATGAGCTTATGAATGAAAGTAAATGAAAGTGTGAGATAAATATTGGCACATGCTTCTTCCAACCCCTAACTACTCACTGGACACCCCTAACCCTTATATATTCCCAAAATACCCTCACATCAAAAACCCCCTAACGCTATATTTTAATCGGTTGGTACAAGACAGGCGTCGAACCAATTCTGAGTAGTTTGAGCACCGAACCTCACAAAACCCCCTTTTCAAGGTACTTATTTCTTCCTCTTCATCATCATCTCCAAAACTAATCTATGGATTTTTTTTCAGAATAAGGAAAATTTATTTTCAATAATGATGAGATACAATGATGAATAATATTATTAACAGATTGTACCATAAAACCTGCTGTCAAAAACAAATACTATCGTTCTGCCTCAAAGTCATGTAAAGAGTTTAAAACTTGAAAATTTTGTTTATAAATTGATTAATCGATCGCCACTTAAGCTTACTATCATTGATTGGAACTCAACATTGCCTCGGATTTTTCTGATGGATTGGAATTCAACTTACGATTTCGTGAAATACCCAAATGAACACAGTTAGGTTCGATTTGCTTTGTTTTGCTTCAATTATCTGATTTTAATGATTTTAGTGAGAACACAGTTAGGTTCGGCCGGTCGTGCTCCGAACCTAATTAAAAAAACAGTTTTAGGGGGGGTGTCTTTGAAAATAACACACTCGGTGTAGTGAAATCCAAACCGGTTCGGCCAAGCGTGCGCCGAACCATACTTATGTTTTAAAAAAAAATCACAGATTTCATTAAGGGCATCTTGGTCTTTTCACCCCTTTATGGGGTGTTCAGTGAGTAGCTGGGGTTGTAAGAAGCATGGGCCTAAATATTCAGCTGAAAGGAAGTTTTAAGATGGGTTTTAGGTTGGGCTTGGGCCAATGCCCTTAAGCCTTTTGCTGTCCACCCCCACCCCACTTATGCTACTCAAACACACTTGATAAACTCCAAATTAGTGCATTTTTAGAGATATATTTGAACTATTTTTAGAGCAATTACAATCAATTAAATAAATAAGTGATTTATTTTGCTCTTTATTGTGCAGAAATTAAATATTAAACAATATATATATATATATATATATATATATATATATATATTGTTTAATATTTAATTTTCTGCACAATAAAAGCAAAATAAATCACTTATTTATTTAATTGATTGTAATTGCTCTAAAAATAGTTCAAATATATCTCTAAAAATGCACTAATTTGGAGTTTATCAACACTGCAATTTGAATCATCAATTATTTACCTAAATAACAATTAACTAAAATCATACTAATCAAAACAATTAGAACAATCACTTTGGGAGATGTTACACAAAACTTCAATCAAAAACTTGAAGGATATAGAGGAGTTAACACTTTAAAGGGGCTAAACATGCTAACGAAGAATATTTAGATACTAAAAGTTGATGTAACTTTACAGGGACTGAAAACAAAATTATGAAATTTTATATGGACCTAAAACATATTTAACCAATATAATAATAATAATAATAATAATAATAATAATTTCAATATTAATAATTTGGAATTAAATAATTAATAGGTTAAATTGCACTTTTCACCTTCTAAGTTTTTAAGTTTTGAGAAATTAGTCCTTTAAAATTTAGGCTTAATTACAGTTTTGGTCCCCCTATTTTCACCAACTCATGATTTTGATCCCCCTTTTTCACGAATTTAGTCCCCCAAGAAATAGTTTCACGAATTTAGTCCCCCTATTTTCGCCAACTCACGATTTAGTCCCCCTATTTTCGCCAACTCACGATTTTGGTCCCCCTATTGTTCCTAGAGGGGGGACTTTGATTTTAAAAATTGGAAAAATAGGGGGACTAAAATCGTGAGTTGGCGAAAATACGGGGCTAAATTCGTGAGAAAAATTTTTGGGGGACTAAAATCGTGAGCTAGGTTAAATAGGGGGACTAAATTCGCGAAAAAAAATTTGGGGGGATCAAAATCGCGAGTTGGTGAAAATAGGGGGACCAAAACTGTAATTAAGCCTAAAATTTATTTTTTTTGGCAAATATTGTTCTCCTAAAATATAAATGTTATGTAGTTCATCTCTATGATTTTTTAGTTTGACCTTTAGTCAACCTCAACTGTAGACTTTTTTGCACATTTAGTCTCTAAAAACTCGTGGATTTAGAAAAAAATGGGAGGACCAAATATGTAAAAACCCACAATTTTAAGACTAAAAGTATGGATACTAAGTCTGTAACATTGCAATTTTAGGATGACTAAACTTACCAAAATAATGTTAGAGGACTGTTGTTGCCAAACCGAAAAACCTTTAGAGATAAAAAGCCTAATTAACATTCTTAATAAGGCTTAATAATACGTTTTTCTTCATAGATATATAAATTATAAAAGTAATTCATCAAATTAAGAAACTACGGAGAAAATTCATCAAATTAAGGATAGTATGAAAGCCGCTCATGAGAGTCGTCAGAAAAGCAACGCTAACAAGCGAACTAGACAAATGGAATTTGATAGGGTGATCATGTATTTCTTAGGGTTACCCCTACGATTGGTATTAATCGTATTGGTCGGGCACTGCGAGCTAAGAAATTCAGTCCTCGATATATTTGACCCTTCCAAATCATTAAAATGATTGGACCAATTGTGTATCGTATTGCCTTGCCGTCATCCTTATCAAATCTGCACAATGTATTTCAAGTATCTCTGCTAGGGAAGTACATACACGATCCTAGTCAGCCGTTGAGTTTTGAGACGATTGATCTTCGATCAGATTACTTTCCAACCTTATCCTAGCCAGATCATCGAGCGTGGTGAAAAGACTCTCTAGACTAGAACGATTTCGATCGTTAAAGTTGTTTGGAATGGATTTCACCCGAAGAAGAAGCAATATGAGAACTTGAGGACGACGTGCGAACCTGTTATCCGTATCTCTTCCAATGAGGTAAGACTTGAAAAATTTTGAGGATAAATTTTTTTTAAGTTGGGGTGAAATATAACGCCCGACCCAATATAATCTTAGATTTCTTTTAATGATCGTTGTTTTAATATTGATGTGTGGTTGTGGTGGATTGTGGAAGTAATTGTGTGATTATTGAATGATTGGTAAATTCGATGAATTATTAGAATTGTAGAGGTAATAATAGTTGATTTTAGGCTTAAACTAGGGGAATGCCCGTGCGTTGCACGGGTTGTTCTAATATTTTTATTTATTTTTATTGAGATTATTCATATAATATATAGAATACTAACATAAATCATGTAATATATAATATATTTTAATATAAATATGAGTTTAATTTTTTATATCAAAATAATCTATTGTTTGCACAAAATATTTATACAATAAATTTGAAAAAGTATATAAATTTTATTTTAAATAAAATAATATAATTTTAATAATAATAAAGTCTTTATAAATTTGGAAAATAAATATCTAAATTGAGTTTTAATAAATTGAAAAATAATACGACTTTGATAAATATTATAATTTTCTGAATTAGAAGACCTATGAAATTTAGTATGCATTGAATGGGAACCATTTCACATTAATATGAATTATTCCTTTAATTTTCAATAAAGTCATGAGTTAGTAGAATATGGATTGAAGATGAAGATGAAGATTCTTATTTAATTCATCATATTTTAATTCACTTTTTTGTAATTATTGGATATTTAGATATTTAAATTATGTATTTTTGTTTACATTTATCATTCAAAAAATTAAAATAACACATACTTTATAGAAACCCACACAAATGCACTCTCTAATTAGAGGAAAAAAATATTCTTTCATCCTTGAACACGCATTTGTGAATGTTCAAGGAACATATAGAAAAACTTTTAGTTATAGCACATCATCTATTCATGAAAGCAATTAAAACTAAAAAAAATTTAAAGAACAATATTAGAATTAAGCATAATCTATACATTTCTATAACTTTACAAAAAAATTGTGCCTAAATTGTACGCAGCGTACTCACTAACAAATCCAAGTTTTTCTTTAGTATTTTCAAGAACATGAACCTCAAATCTTTTGTTTTGCCTTTTTTTTTATTTCTTCTCTACCAATGTAAACTCCATTTTGCCTGGTGATCGTGATACAATAATATTCTCGCGAACTCTGCATTTTCTCATGTTACTCCAATACTCACACACACATCTTGTTTTTTGTTCTAAAATTGTTGCCAAAATCACTTCCCTCACCATCTAAAATTTTCTCATATAAATAGTTGGGTCAAATCATAATCGCTTATAAAACTATACATCTTCCACTTATATTTTATTATGTCATGAATTTATTGGCAACTAAGGAATAAATTATATTAATATGAAACTTCATTTTCAATGCATAGCATGTTACACCAAAAAGAATTTGAAAGGTCCACTTATTATTTTTTTAGTTCAAAGTATTTATACAACAAATTAGAATATGACTAATAATTTGCATTCTCATACTAAATTAAACAAATTTTAAATTAATTTTATAATAAATAAGCTATTCAAATTTAACCAAATTTTGGTTAGAACGTAGGGTATCGCCATTCATTTTTTTCTTTTATCCCTTTATTATACACACACAGACAAACTTGAACTAAAATTTTAAGAGTAATATTTTTTTGGGACAACCACATAGTATTTTTAGACTAATATAGAACAATATATTATTCAAATATGCATTAAACTAACTAATCAACTCTCTTTTGTTTTTATATAGTTAGTGAGACATGTGGTAATATGAAAAGTCTTTCCCACATTAATTAAAGTAAGTAATGACTATTTAGTCTCCATAATAATTTGTTTCAAAGTGAATGACAATTGAAGTTTACACTAAAAATTAAAATATTTCAAGTCTCCTTTACATACAATATTATATTATATTATATTATACTTAAACATATTGTTAATTACATTCTCGTCATCATGTTCCAAAACTCTAAATTGAACTCTTGCTTCTATTTATTCTTCATTTTCTTCTCAAGATACTCAAGCCATAAGCAAGATCAATATCCATTCTTTTTTCCTGATACAACATATAAACAAATCTCGTGATATTAGATCCAAGCTAATCAGTAAGCATTAGCAAACTCATAAATAGTTATCATATTTTTTTTTGAGGGAATATCTATCTTACATTAAAAAACTAAAATTGTAAGACATATATAAAGTCATTAATTTTTTATTAAAAAAATTACAAAAACATTAGCCACCAAATGCGAGAATAAAATAATAATCATGAAATTACCTCTACCAAGTGTTACAAAGAGAAAACAAATGCAAATCTACTTATAAGTTCTTCCAAGTTCTAACTTTCAGACTACGACTTGTTTATGTGTGTATGTGTGTGTGTGTGTGTGTGTGTGTGTGTGTGTGTGAGGCTTATGGACTGACAACAACTATTTATAGGTAGTTTCAACCCTAAAAAATGCATTTATATATAACCACCATGATATGATGGTCATTCAAAGTTTGTCCTTTCATATCCAAAACATATGAATTGTCACTTACAACTTTTCAAATTCAAAAGGTTTATACTACTAAATAGAGTTTAATACAACTTCAATGATAAAATTGTAACTTCAATTTATGAATCATCACTCACTTAGTAAAATATATTTTTTGGATCAAAACTTACCTAGTATAATATGAAAAGTCGTTTGGAAACTTCAATGTTCAAATTTATATTTTGTATAAAAAAAATTAAATTTATAATATCCTTTTGATACTTAATTATTTTAAAGAATAATATGTGACCGTATAGAAATAATGTTAAGGATCTAAAATAAAGAAGAAATCAAGTGGTGGCAACACACACAAATAATCATTACACACACAAAATAATAGTAACCAAATGAAACCAATTTATTCCATTGCAATCACTAAATCACTACATCTACTTTTTAAAAACATAAAGAGTTATAATTTTATCATTTAAGTTAATAGTTAAGGTTAATATAATAAGAGTAATAATATTATTATTTATTAAAATTAGTAATAAATTTATTATTACATATTAATATCCTTTTAAAAGTTACTGTTATAAAAATAAAATTTAGATTCAATTTAATTTAATTTTTTTAACGTAATTACAAATCAAGTAGTAATTTTTTTGTTAAGAAGACTAATAGTATTTTTAATAGATTAATTATATTTTACTTAAACATATTTTTAGTTGTTATTATCAACTTCTATATTTTCATACGAAAATATTATTTTCATATAATAGCATCATTTAATAAGTTAGTGGTCATTACGTGCTTTCATTAAAATAATAATGTCTTATCTAATTGGAGATTATAATTAAATATTATAATAGACAAAATTCTTGAGAAGCAATGTGGATGCTCTATTGGGGATTCCTTTAGATAGATAGATAGATAGATATTGATGATTGATTGTCTTTAATTATATAATAACTGAAAGAATATAAAGGGTCTTAATAATTTAGCCTTAATATGTAATCATGAATTTAAGTCTCCTAATTTTATGTGGAAATTATAAAAAATATATTAATATAATTGAAAATCTAATTGAAAAATAAATGAAGATGATGTGGAGCATCCTAGAGCTTGGAAAAAAGCTTCCTTTAGAGATTTATATATAGATATGTTTTTACCTCCTGCAAATAGGGGGTGTTTTGCTTTTACCCCCTGCAAAATTTTTTTTTAAAAAAAACCCTTGCAAAATCAACTTTTTTGGTTTTAGTCCTTTTGTTAGATGGACGTTACAAAAACGTCTATGTAGCATTTTTAAATACGTTTTTACCCCCTGCAAATAGGGGGTGTTTTGCTTTTACCCCCTGCAAAAAAAATCTAAATCCCCTTCTTCTTCCTCAGCACCCACCCAACCTCATATCAACTTTTCCATCTCCAACACAAACCAACGCTTCCATATTAAAACAGAACCCATCTTCTCATCTTCTTCGTCTCTCTCTCTCTCACAGAACCAGCAAACCATGAGCATAACATGTAATTAAATTTTATTGCGATTCTGATTTTAGGGTTTGTTTCAAGTTTTATGGATTGTTGTTTATGGATTGTTCTTCATCTCAAAATCAAGGTTTTATGGGTTTAATAAATGTGTGTGGTTTAATTAAATTGTGTGCTGGTTCGGTGAGAAAGAGAAGATGGGTTCTATTTTGAGATTTGGAATGAGAAGAAATAATGATGGTGAAGAACGAGAGAGAGAGAGAGAGATGAAGTTTGAGGTTTGGACCATTTTGTTCTGTTGAATATTAGGGATTTGATTGTGGAAGTAAGAGTTGAATGGAGAAGAATATAGTCATAAGATGTGAGAGATAGAGATGAGATGAGGTGGGGGAGAGAGGATAATGGAAAATTTTGTAGGGGGTAAAAGCAAAACACCCCTTATTTGCAGGGGTAAAAACGTATTTAAAAATGCCACATAGATGTTTTTTGTAACGTCCATCTAACAGAAGGACTAAAACCAAAAAAGTTGATTTTGCAAGGGGTTTTTTTTAAAAAAATTTGCAGGGGGTAAAAGCAAAACACCCCATATTTGTAGGGGGTAAAAACATATTTAAGCCTTGATTTTATGGGTTGCTGGATGATTACATGAGGGGTATTATTGAAAATTCCTCTTCAGTTTTTAAATTTCAATCTAATATCTATTTATACAAACAAACAACTTACTATATAATATAATCTACTAATCAACTAAAATAATTAATTGAAACTACAAGATAACTACAATGATAAATAAAAACACGGGATAAGCATACTAAATATAAAAAAACGCATGTGAGGATTAATATTTGTCATTGATAATTAAAAATTTGAAGACTACTATAAATCTACTATGTAAAAACAAGAAGATTTACTAACTATTTAAAATAAATATTTCTTATTGTTAATCTACTATCTCTCTTTTAGTATCTAATAGAATATACTAATCAAATAAACTAATTAATTGAAAATACGAGATAACTGCACTGATATAAAAAAAGGGATATATGCAGTGATATATAAAATTACACGAGATTAATATTTGTCATTGATAATTACAATTTTTAAAAACTATTATAAACCTACTATCTAAAAAAACAAGAAGGCTTAATGGCTATTTAAACTACTAATTAATATTAAAGAAATATTTCTTATTGATAATTTACTATCCAAATTTACCATCTACTATAATCTATTATAATCAACTAAAATAATCAATTGAAACTACGAGATAACTGGAATGATATCTAAAAAAAAAATGGGATTAATATTTGTCTTTGATAATTATAATTTTTGAAGACTACTATAAACCTACTATCTAAAAAAATAAGAAGGCTTAATGACTATTTAAACTGATTAATACCTAAAAAAGATAAATAATTGTCAACCGATATATAAAAACACGGGATAATTATTTCTTATTGATCATCTACTATCTATCTTTTACTATCTACTATAATCTACTAATCAACTTAAATAATCAATTTAAATTAAGAGATAACTTCAATGATATATAAAAAAATGCTCTTGATATATAAAAAAATACGGGGATAATCATAATGATATATATATATATATATATATATATATATATATATATATATATATATATATATATATATATATGGGATAACTTCAGCGATATATAAAAAACACGGGATAACAATACTGATATATAAAAAATATTGCACTGATATATAAAAAATCCGGATAACTTCACAATTATTTTTAAATGATACTTTAAGATTTTTAGATTTTAATATTTATCTATCTTTTATTTGAAACTCCTTTTTATCTACTTTAAATTTGTTTTTATTTTCACGGGATAATGTTGAGGACTATTTAATATTATCTAAGTTCATTTATAAAAACAACATGACAAAGACCCGTCCGTATGCGGGTATGCTACTAGTATCTATCTATTTATACAAACAAAAAACTTACAAAATTACAATTTTAGACATCTTACTTTTTTGACACATCACCACTTTTGTTTTATTTATCATATTTTAATTCTACTTTCTCTTCCTTTCTCACTCACTCTCTTTCAATCTCACATTTCTCAATATTTATTACTTCTTACACATCTATTATTAGTGGCCCCCACACCTTTTATTTAAAAATATTTCTTTTCCCAATTTTTTTAATCCACTATATAATCTAATATAATTAAATTGATATTAAATAATCTACAATTACTCCTATTAACTATCTAACCTAATATTTATTTATCTATTTATACAAACAAACCACACTTAGTCTATTTATACTAGGGATGGCAAACAGGTTTGACTCACTGGGTTGCCCATGACCCGCAAAAAGGCGGGTCGGGCTGGGATATTGGGACCACTGACCCGCTAAGCCCGTCCCGCCAAAAATATAAACCCGCGAGCTAAAGCAAGGATGGGCTGGTCGGGTCGCTTGCCAAAATTTTTTTTATAAAAACTTCCTTCATTGATTATTCAGATCAATCATTTTTATTTAAAAAAATTCAACAAAATTCATTCCATTTCAATGCCCACTCCCGTGAGTCCACTGACCACTATCCATTCTACCCACTCCCAAAAAAGTTCATTTATTTGACCAAAAAACAAATTCCTTTAGGGTCTCACAGTTTCACCCTCATTTCACCACGGACACATTGACCAAAGACCAGACCTTCCTCATCTCGATTCCCCCTCTCATCTCTGTACAACTCTCTATTTTTGCTGCTCTAATTTTCATCTGTCAACAAGAGGATCCGATTCAACCTCTTCACTCTCATCTAATCGGTGCTAATCTGATTCAAAAGCGTAAGTTTCTCGCTTCTCATGTCTTAAGCGATTTTTTGTTGTTGTTGTTGAAATTCGATTTTTCTCCACCGATATATATGGTTTTGTTGTGGATTTTTCCCACACGATATTCGATTTTAAATCTGGATAATATTGGATCAAACATCTTTCTACCAACCATATTTATTTCATTGTTTTATGATGTATATGGAAATGATGATGAAAATGAAGATGAAAAAGAGGGTCCAAGTGGTTCTAAGTGTGCATCTGATGTTATTGAAATTGAAGATTAGAATTTAGATGTTTCACTCTTGTTTTGTTAGCCAATATTATGTAATTTGAATCTCTAGACTTTGAGGTTGTACTTATTATGGTTTTTTGGTTCTTAAAAATATTTATTTTGGTTGCTTTAAGTTTAAGATCGAATTATGGATTTGGACCTTTTGGTTGATGGTTCTAGCCTTCTAGGTGACATTTCTTAATGGTTAATCCTAGTAATTCCAATGCTATTATTGTTTTATACTTTTAGTTGCTATATAGTTAATCCTAGTAATTCCAATGCTATTATTGTTTTATACTTTTATTTTGAATATATCAAGAGTTTTTAAAGTAAACCGCCAGCCCATCACTTAGCGGGCCGGGCCAGTATTTTGAACTCGCCGTTTTTGGCGGGCCAACTCGCCCTGCCCCGTTTTTAGCGGGCCGAAGGCAAAACGGGTCGGGTTGGGCCGGCCCGGCCCGTTTTGCCATCCCTAATTTATACAAACAAACCACATTTAAATTATTCAAATAAGTCTCCCTATTTACTTGACAAATCATCTAACTAAAGACAACAATGTAATTTACTATCATACTTTTATCAAATTTCTTCTCTCAATGCATTTTCTTCTCACTCCCACCTTTTTCCTACTTTCTCTTACTATTTTTTTCAAAATTCAAATCAAACACACCAACTTTCTTTACCCACTATCTACTAATCTAATATAATATCTATTTATACAAACAAACCATACTTAAATTACTCAAACAAGTTTTCCTATTTATTTGACAATTCATCTATCAAAGGGCAACATTGTAATTTACTATCACATTATTTTTCAAATCTCTTCTCCCAATGCACTTTCTTCTCACCCCCATTTTTTTTTAACTTTCCCCTCTTTTTTTTCTTTCAAATTTCGAAATTCAAATCAAATCAAATCTACTAATAAACTAAAATAATCAATCTAAACTACGAGATAACTGCACTAATATATAAAAACAAGGGATAACTTCCACTGATATATAAAAAAACACGATATTAATGTATCAAAGAAAATGAAAACTTAATGACTATTTCAACTACTGATTATACTTAAAACACGGGATAACTGTACTGATATATAAAAAACACGGATAACTATACTGATATATAAAAAACACGGGATAACTACACTGATATATTTGATAATCTACTATCTATCTTTTACTATCTACTATAATGTACTAATCAACTAAAATAATCAATTGAAACTATGAGATAACTGCAATGATATGTATAAGAACACAGGATGACTGCACTGATATATAAAAACACTTCACTGAAATATTTGATAATCTACCATCCATCCATTACTGTCTACTATAATCTATTAATCAACTAAAATAATTAATTGAAACTATGAGATAACTTCACTGATATATTAAAAAACACGTGATAACTTTAATGAAATATAAAAAAACACGTGATAATTGCAATGATGTATGTAAAAACACAAGATAACTGCACTGATATATAAAAAACACAGAATAACAACACTGACACTAATATATAAAAGAACACGAGATAAATGCACAGATTTTTTTAAAATGATACTTTTACATTTTTAGATTTTAATATTTATCTAATTTTTTATTTGAGACTCGGTTTTTAACTACTTTAAATTTGCCTTCTTTTCACGATGTGCTGTCCAAACTATTTAGATTATGTATAAGTTCGTTCATGAAAAGAATATGGAGAGAAAAGAGAGAGAGAGAGAGAGAGAGAGAGAGAGAGAGAGAGAGAGTTTTGAGCTACCACAAATGGGAAGTCTCACTATTCTTCCACCACCACTAGTTCATTAACCCCAATCTTTCACTCTCCACTAATCTCAAAATTGTCCTCACAATAAAATCCGAATTTCCATTGAAGCCATTTCATCCATTTTCCCCAAACCTTTTGAAATGCATGTGAGTTGAAGAGTTGGGTTTGGAGTTTTTGTGAGTTGCATGTCAGTTTGGGAGTTTCTTAGAGGCATTCTACAAGCTAAAGAAGCCGGAATATGTCAATCATATTGCATTATATGTCAATCAGAATCCAATATAATTAGTCCTCTAAAGAAGCTAGAAAATGTCAATCACATTGCATTATTTGAGGGTAAAAATGTGCTCCCTCCAGGGGCGGACCCACATTGTGCTGAGGGGTTCAGTTGAACCCCAAAAAAAAAATTTGCTTACCACCCTATATAATATTTTTTTGACACCAGTAAATTTTTTAAATTGCACCGATAGTCCAAATATTGCACATTTGCACCAAAGACCCAAACTTCACTCACCCAAATTTTAAACTTCACTCACGGTCAGACTCTTTCTCTCACAGTCTCTGACTCTCATCTCAACTTCTCTCTCTCTCTCTCACGGTTCTCGCACAGCATCTCCCTCTCCCTTTTCTTTTTCCTATCTCTCAAATTTCACTCTCATCTCACTCTTTCCTCAAGAATCTCTCTCTCTCACTGCAGCCACTCATCATCTCTCACTCTTTCCTCACGGCTCACGCATCTCTCTCTGGATTCTGCTCAATCTCTCCAAGACTCCAATCAGGTTAGTAATAAATTATTGGATTGTTTGGATAGTAAATACTTTGATTGTTTGGATAGTTTTTGCTTTGATTGTTTGATTATTTGAAAACCCTAATTGTTTAATTTCTGATTTGGGGAAAATTGGAAACCCTACTTGTTTAATTTCTGATTTGGGTGAATTTGATAACCCTAATTGATTGTTTAAATTCTGATTTTACGTGTTTAATTTCTAATTTGGGGAAATTTGAAATCCCAATTGTTTTGATATATTATTTTGGTAATTAGTATTAGTCCCCAATTAGTATTAGCTTAATTCTAAAAAGATATTGGTGTGTTTGAATTTAAATTAGGTCATCAAATGGATAAATTTTTAGTAAAGAGACCAATAAAAAGAATAGGTTTCGTAATCGGATGGGGGATACATGGATGAACGACTGTCTAGTGACATACATTGAGAGTGATGTATTCAACGATTTCAGAATATGAAATCACGTAGAGGACAGTTATGAAATGTATGTTTTATTTATTTAAAGATATTACAGTTGTTTTTAATTATATTTTTAAATAATTGTGTATTTAAAAATTTTAACCCCGAATTCGGGGTCTGGATCCCATATTGGCTCCTCCATCTCAAAACATAAGGACCAAAGACACAGCAGATACATACATACTTACTGATGCTTATATTTTGGGACGGAGGTGGTATAAGCTAACACTGTGATGGAACACAAGAAAATTTGGTTGTGTGCATACTACTACTTCTTGATTTGACCTCGAAAACCGGGGAGGCGTGCTTAGCTTCTCCCTTGTCATTCTGCACTATATTTTCTGTCTGTAAGTACCAACATGTCTGAGAATTCTTGTAAACATATCCCCTTGGATGAGGGTAACTTTGATACTTGTAATTTGATGGATTGAAAACAGGAATTTCTTTCTCAACTCTATGTTGTGAACTGCCATTGTAGATGGGAGATTCCTTCTTTGACACTGAATTTGTTGTCCTCAGACAGTTTTCTATTACCTTAGCTTCCTCCTTCAATCTTTCTCTCATGTCCCTAATATTTCTTCTAATTTTACTAGACAGTGACCTGCTGATAATGTTCCATGCCTTGAAACTTGAACTATTTGAAGTTCTAGGGACAATGCTTGATGTATATGGGATTCTGTTGCACTTGATGCAGAACCTCTTTTGTCTCTCTAAGTTAAAAGCTTTTCTTTTTGCAGCATCAGACAGACATGTATATGCCTAAACAAAAAACATGGAGGCTTTAGTTGTGCTTTTGTTCCAGTTTGAATATAAAGCATTTATTGAAAAAGAACTATGAGTTTTTAAACAGACATATTGAAATTAACTTCTGTAACTCAGTTTTCTCAGAAACTATACATTAAGTTCTTTATCAACACCTATAGCTTATAAGGACATTTTCTCAATTGAAGAATCATGAATTTCTTTTAGTTGATAAGCATCCATAACTCAGATACTACCGGTGGCCAGTGTCATAAGCTATCCTGGGACACAGGGTCGACCTAGTGCTTCCCAGGTCCGATTCTGGCTATAGACAAACTCAGTATTTGTTAGTTGAAATTTGTTCCTAAACACGAGAGGAAATTAGTTTGTAGTTGAAAGTGTTGAGATACTGTATCCATGAGCATCAATTGTGTTAGATGTGAATTTGTAAGGTGAGGTTATCATCCACTTATAAACTCTTTTTCGCGCCATATCACATCCGACGCGTGGACTCTTAACACCCCTCACGCCAAGAACAAACATCTGGTGTGTGGGTTTGCCCGAGAATAGACATCTGGAGCGGGTGGCCCGACAATGGGTGGCTCAACGGATTTTGGATTGGCTCTGATACCATCTTACATTGTGGTTAGGCCTAACTCAACCCCACAAAGTTGTCCAAACAAAAAAATATCTAAACTTAGTCTGCTTCTTTTCAATCAGAATTTTCTTTGAAGTGCTCATTGCTAAAGTAATCATGCTTTTCATTTAGCTCATTGCTAAAATATTCTTGGCTAACCAATCAGATGCTCATAATATCTTATTCATAGTATGATTGTTTAACCTTTAATTTATCATTTATATTAGTATTTCAATGTTTTTGTTAAACTAACGTAGCAGAGTTTTAATTTTTGTTTTTTTTTTAACTTTTGTAGTTGTTGCTTTGAAACAATTGTAGATCGAATCAATCACGAGAGAGAACACAACAGGAGACGTGAAGGGACGATATTCATGTGGATGCATTCAATAATCCTTCTTAGTGCTACTACAGAAATGATATTCATGGATGGCTTCTTTTTAACCTGCAAATTTGTCCTTGCTAATCTGCATTAGGAGTTTTCTAGATTAACCAAACACTTGTTAATTTGTGCTTGGCAGTGTAACTGATTTAGTATGTTTTATTGCTACTAATTTATTTGCATTGTAATAGTGTGAGATTTAACAGTGTAATTGATTCAGTATATTCTATGCATTTTCTCCTCTATTAATCCTTCTTTGATTTATGAAGTTTATTCTGTCAAATAATAAATAATAAATAACATACAATGGAAAAAATGTAACTTTCATCAGATGCTTGAGCAAGGCTATGCTCATGTATATTTCGTCAGATTTTGGCTTTCCTGCGGAATTTTCTGTGGAATTCTTGTGGAACTTCATGTGGAGGCATCCTTCGAATTTCCTGCGGAGATTTCCTACGGAATTTTCTGCAGACTTCCGGCGGAATTTCCTGCAGAAATTTCCTGCCGACTTAGAAATTCGCAGGAAACAATTATCCACGAACGAAATAATTGGAAACCTAAATCCGCTAGCGAAAATTCTACTAGTTTCCAACACAATCAAGGACTTCAAAACTCTAAGAACAAAGACCAATCTCCCAAAATGCTAAAATTCAGAAATGTGATGCCAAACCCCTTCCTTATTTGCTCCTACCTTCACAACTACTCTTCTGCTACCCAAAACAAACTTCTAAGCTCACATGCAAACACTCCCAAGCTTCATTTCAGCTCCTAGACCCATGCATGTAGAAAGTGTAGGAGATTGGATTGTTGAAATATCAGGTTTTAGAAGTCTAATGTGGAGGGATTTTCGAAATCTTGGTGAGAATAAGGTGTGGTGATGCTATGTTTTCAAGGAAACCAGCAACTTGAGTGAAACTTGAATCATTTCAACTTGATTTTTCCTCTCTCTCTCTCTCTAGATTTCCCTCTTTTTCTCCCAAATGAGCTTATGAATGAAAGTAAATGAAAGTGTGAGATAAATATTGGCACATGCTTCTTCCAACCCCTAACTACTCACTGGACACCCCTAACCCTTATATATTCCCAAAATACCCTCACATCAAAAACCCCCTAACGCTATATTTTAACTGGTTCGGCGCACGGGCGTCCGAACCAATTCGGTAGTTTGAGCACCGAACCTCACAAAACCCCCTTTTCAAGGTACTTATTTCTTCCTCTTCATCATCATCTCCAAAACTAATCTATGGATTTTTTTTCAGAATAAGGAAAATTTATTTTCAATAATGATGAGATACAATGATGAATAATATTATTAACAGATTGTACCATAAAACCTGCTGTCAAAAACAAATACTATCGTTCTGCCTCAAAGTCATGTAAAGAGTTTAAAACTTGAAAATTTTGTTTATAAATTGATTAATCGATCGCCACTTAAGCTTACTATCATTGATTGGAACTCAACATTGCCTCGGATTTTTCTGATGGATTGGAATTCAACTTACGATTTCGTGAAATACCCAAATGAACACGATTAGGTTCGATTTGCTTTGTTTTGCTTCAATTATCTCGATTTTAATGATTTTAGTGAGAAACACGATTAGGTTTGATCATTTGTGCTCACGGCGGTTTCGCGGTCGTGTTCGAACCTAATTAAAAAAAAGCATTTTAGGGGGTGTCTTTGAAAATAACACACACTCGGTGTAGTGAAATCCAAACCGGTTCGGCCAAGCGTGCGCCGAACCATACTTATGTTTTAAAAAAAAATCACAGATTTCATTAAGGGCATCTTGGTCTTTTCACCCCTTTATGGGGTGTTCGGTGAGTAGCTGGGGTTGTAAGAAGCATGGGCCTAAATATTCAATTTGAAAGGAAGTTTTAAGATGGGTTTTAGGTTGGGCTTGGGCCAATGCCCTTAAGCCTTTTGCTGTCCACCCCCACCCCACTTATGCTACTCAAACACACTTGATAAACTCCAAATTAGTGCATTTTTAGAGATATATTTGAACTATTTTTAGAGCAATTACAATCAATTAAATAAATAAGTGATTTATTTTGCTCTTTATTGTGCAGAAATTAAATATTAAACAATATATATATATATATATATATATATATATATATATCACTTATTTATTTTGCTCTTTAATTTCTCAGACAATAAAGAGCAAAATAAATCACTTATTTATTTAATTGATTGTAATTGCTCTAAAAATAGTTCAAATATATCTCTAAAAATGCACTAATTTGGAGTTTATCAACACTGCAATTTGAATCATCAATTATTTACCTAAATAACAATTAACTAAAATCATACTAATCAAAACAATTAGAACAATCACTTTGGGAGATGTTACACAAAACTTCAATCAAAAACTTGAAGGATATAGAGGAGTTAACACTTTAAAGGGGCTAAACATGCTAACGA
The DNA here is from genome assembly GCA_020916435.1 of Oxytropis ochrocephala. Lineage (NCBI taxonomy): Eukaryota > Viridiplantae > Streptophyta > Magnoliopsida > Fabales > Fabaceae > Oxytropis > Oxytropis ochrocephala. The sequence continues at coordinate 22,405,722 of CM037093.1, forward strand.
AGAATATTTAGATACTAAAAGTTGATGTAACTTTACACAGGACTGAAAACAAAATTATGAAATTTTATATGGACCTAAAACATATTTAACCAATATAATAATAATAATAATAATAATAATAATAATTTCAATATTAATAATTTGGAATTAAATAATTAATAGGTTAAATTGCACTTTTCACCTTCTAAGTTTTTAAGTTTTGAGAAATTAGTCCTTTAAAATTTAGGCTTAATTACAGTTTTGGTCCCCCTATTTTCACCAACTCATGATTTTGATCCCCCTTTTTCACGAATTTAGTCCCCCAAGAAATAGTTTCACGAATTTAGTCCCCCTATTTTCGCCAACTCACGATTTAGTCCCCCTATTTTCGCCAACTCACGATTTTGGTCCCCCTATTGTTCCTAGAGGGGGGACTTTGATTTTAAAAATTGGAAAAATAGGGGACTAAAATCGTGAGTTAGCGTAAAAAAATACGGGCTAAATTCGTGAGAAAAATTTTTGGGGGACTAAAATCGTGAGCTAGGTTAAATAGGGGGACTAAATTCGCGAAAAAAAATTTGGGGGGATCAAAATCGCGAGTTGGTGAAAATAGGGGGACCAAAACTGTAATTAAGCCTAAAATTTATTTTTTTTGGCAAATATTGTTCTCCTAAAATATAAATGTTATGTAGTTCATCTCTATGATTTTTTAGTTTGACCTTTAGTCAACCTCAACTGTAGACTTTTTTGCACATTTAGTCTCTAAAAACTCGTGGATTTAGAAAAAAATGGGAGGACCAAATATGTAAAAACCCACAATTTTAAGACTAAAAGTATGGATACTAAGTCTGTAACATTGCAATTTTAGGATGACTAAACTTACCAAAATAATGTTAGAGGACTGTTGTTGCCAAACCGAAAAACCTTTAGAGATAAAAAGCCTAATTAACATTCTTAATAAGGCTTAATAATACGTTTTTCTTCATAGATATATAAATTATAAAAGTAATTCATCAAATTAAGAAACTACGGAGAAAATTCATCAAATTAAGGATAGTATGAAAGCCGCTCATGAGAGTCGTCAGAAAAGCAACGCTAACAAGCGAACTAGACAAATGGAATTTGATAGGGTGATCATGTATTTCTTAGGGTTACCCCTACGATTGGTATTAATCGTATTGGTCGCGCACTGCGAGCTAAGAAATTCAGTCCTCGATATATTTGACCCTTCCAAATCATTAAAATGATTGGACCAATTGTGTATCGTATTGCCTTGCCGTCATCCTTATCAAATCTGCACAATGTATTTCAAGTATCTCTGCTAGGGAAGTACATACACGATCCTAGTCAGCCGTTGAGTTTTGAGACGATTGATCTTCGATCAGATTACTTTCCAACCTTATCCTAGCCAGATCATCGAGCGTGGTGAAAAGACTCTCTAGACTAGAACGATTTCGATCGTTAAAGTTGTTTGGAATGGATTTCACCCGAAGAAGAAGCAATATGAGAACTTGAGGACGACGTGCGAACCTGTTATCCGTATCTCTTCCAATGAGGTAAGACTTGAAAAATTTTGAGGATAAATTTTTTTTAAGTTGGGGTGAAATATAACGCCCGACCCAATATAATCTTAGATTTCTTTTAATGATCGTTGTTTTAATATTGATGTGTGGTTGTGGTGGATTGTGGAAGTAATTGTGTGATTATTGAATGATTGGTAAATTCGATGAATTATTAGAATTGTAGAGGTAATAATAGTTGATTTTAGGCTTAAACTAGGGGAATGCCCGTGCGTTGCACGGGTTGTTCTAATATTTTTATTTATTTTTATTGAGATTATTCATATAATATATAGAATACTAACATAAATCATGTAATATATAATATATTTTAATATAAATATGAGTTTAATTTTTTATATCAAAATAATCTATTGTTTGCACAAAATATTTATACAATAAATTTGAAAAAGTATATAAATTTTATTTTAAATAAAATAATATAATTTTAATAATAATAAAGTCTTTATAAATTTGGAAAATAAATATCTAAATTGAGTTTTAATAAATTGAAAAAATAATACGACTTTGATAAATATTATAATTTTCTGAATTAGAAGACCTATGAAATTCTGGTATGCATTGAATGGGAACCATTTCACATTAATATGAATTATTCCTTTAATTTTCAATAAAGTCATGAGTTAGTAGAATATGGATTGAAGATGAAGATGAAGATTCTTATTTAATTCATCATATTTTAATTCACTTTTTTGTAATTATTGGATATTTAGATATTTAAATTATGTATTTTTGTTTACATTTATCATTCAAAAAATTAAAATAACACATACTTTATAGAAACCCACACAAATGCACTCTCTAATTAGAGGAAAAAAATATTCTTTCATCCTTGAACACGCATTTGTGAATGTTCAAGGAACATATAGAAAAACTTTTAGTTATAGCACATCATCTAATTTCATGAAAGCAATTAAAACTAAAAAAAATTTAAAGAACAATATTAGAATTAAGCATAATCTATACATTTCTATAACTTTACAAAAAAATTGTGCCTAAATTGTACGACGTACTCACTAACAAATCCAAGTTTTTCTTTAGTATTTTCAAGAACATGAACCTCAAATCTTTTGTTTTGCCTTTTTTATTTCTTCTCTACCAATGTAAACTCCATTTTGCCTCTGGTGACTGCATACAATAATATTCTGCGAACTCTGCATTTTCTCATGTTACTCCAATACTCACACACACATCTTGTTTTTTGTTCTAAAATTGTTGCCAAAATCACTTCCCTCACCATCTAAAATTTTCTCATATAAATAGTTGGGTCAAATCATAACTGCTTATAAAACTATACATCTTCCACTTATATTTTATTATGTCATGAATTTATTGGCAACTAAGGAATAAATTATATTAATATGAAACTTCATTTTCAATGCATAGCGGTTACACCAAAAAGAATTTGAAAGGTCCACTTATTATTTTTTTAGTTCAAAGTATTTATACAACAAATTAGAATATGACTAATAATTTGCATTCTCATACTAAATTAAACAAATTTTTAAATTAATTTTATAATAAATAAGCTATTCAAATTTAACCAAATTTTGGTTAGAACGTAGGGTATCGCCATTCATTTTTTTTCTTTTATCCCTTTATTATACACACACAGACAAACTTGAACTAAAATTTTAAGAGTAATATTTTTTTGGGACAACCACATAGTATTTTTAGACTAATATAGAACAATATATTATTCAAATATGCATTAAACTAACTAATCAACTCTCTTTTGTTTTTATATAGTTAGTGAGACACGTGGTAATATGAAAAGTCTTTCCCACATTAAAGTAAGTAATGACTATTTAGTCTCCATAATAATTTGTTTCAAAGTGAATAATTGACAATTGAAGTTTACACTAAAAATTAAAATATTTCAAGTCTCCTTTATACATACAATATTATATTATATTATATTATACTTAAACATATTGTTAATTACATTCTCGTCATCATGTTCCAAAACTCTAAATTGAACTCTTGCTTCTATTTATTCTTCATTTTCTTCTCAAGATACTCAAGCCATAAGCAAGATCAATATCCATTCTTTTTCCTGATACAACATATAAACAAATCTCGTGATATTAGATCCAAGCTAATCAGTAAGCATTAGCAAACTCATAAATAGTTATCATATTTTTTTTTGAGGGAATATCTATCTTACATTAAAAAACTAAAATTGTAAGACATATATAAAGTCATTAATTTTTTATTAAAAAAATTACAAAAACATTAGCCACCAAATGCAGAATAAAATAATAATCATGAAATTACCTCAGTCAAGTGTTACAAAGAGAAAACAAATGCAAATCTACTTATAAGTTCTTCCAAGTTCTAACTTTCAGACTACGACTTGTTTATGTGTGTATGTGTGTGTGTGTGTGTGTGTGTGTGTGTGTGTGTGTGTGTGTGTGAGGCTTATGGACTGACAACAACTATTTATAGGTAGTTTCAACCCTAAAAAATGCATTTATATATAACCACCATGATATGATGGTCATTCAAAGTTTGTCCTTTCATATCCAAAACATATGAATTGTCACTTACAACTTTTCAAATTCAAAAGGTTTATACTACTAAATAGAGTTTAATACAACTTCAATGATAAAATTGTAACTTCAATTTATGAATCATCACTCACTTAGTAAAATATATTTTTTGGATCAAAACTTACCTAGTATAATATGAAAAGTCGTTTGGAAACTTCAATGTTCAAATTTATATTTTGTATAAAAAAAATTAAATTTATAATATCCTTTTGATACTTAATTATTTTAAAGAATAATATGTGACCGTATAGAAATAATGTTAAGGATCTAAAATAAAGAAGAAATCAAGTGGTGGCAACACACACAAATAATCATTACACACACAAAATAATAGTAACCAAATGAAACCAATTTATTCCATTGCAATCACTAAATCACTACATCTACTTTTTAAAAACATAAAGAGTTATAATTTTATCATTTAAGTTAATAGTTAAGGTTAATATAATAAGAGTAATAATATTATTATTTATTAAAATTAGTAATAAATTTATTATTACATATTAATATCCTTTTAAAAGTTACTGTTATAAAAATAAAATTTAGATTCAATTTAATTTAATTTTTTTTTTAACGTAATTACAAATCAAGTAGTAATTTTTTTTTGTTAAGAAGACTAATAGTATTTTTTAATAGATTAATTATATTTTACTTAAACATATTTTTAGTTGTTATTATCAACTTCTATATTTTCATACGAAAATATTATTTTCATATAATAGCATCATTTAATAAGTTAGTGGTCATTACGTGCTTTCATTAAAATAATAATGTCTTATCTAATTGGAGATTATAATTAAATATTATAATAGACAAAATTCTTGAGAAGCAATGTGGATGCTCTATTGGGGATTCCTTTAGATAGATAGATAGATAGATATTGATGATTGATTGTCTTTAATTATATAATAACTGAAAGAATATAAAGGGTCTTAATAATTTAGCCTTAATATGTAATCATGAATTTAAGTCTCCTAATTTTATGTGGAAATTATAAAAAATATATTAATATAATTGAAAATCTAATTGAAAAATAAATGAAGATGATGTGGAGCATCCTAGAGCTTGGAAAAAAGCTTCTTTTAGAGATTTATATAGATATATAGATACGTTTTTACCCCCTGCAAATAGGGGGTGTTTTGCTTTTACCCCCTGCAAATTTTTTAAAAAAAAAACCCCTTGCAAAATCAACTTTTTTGGTTTTAGTCCTTTTGTTAGATGGACGTTACAAAAACGTCTATGTAGCATTTTTAAATACGTTTTTACCCCCTGCAAATAGGGGGTGTTTGCTTTTACCCCGCAAAAAAATCTAAATCCCCTTCTTCTTCCTCAGCACTCACCCAACCTCATATCAACTTTTCCATCTCCAACACAAACCAACGCTTCCATATTAAACCAGAACCCATCTTCTCATCTTCTTCGTCTCTCTCTCTCACAGAACCAGCAAACCATGAGCATAACATGTAATTAAATTTTATTGCGATTCTCGATTTTAGGTTTGTTTCAAGTTTTATGGATTGTTGTTTATGGATTGTTCTTCATCTCAAAATCAAGGTTTTATGGGTTTAATAAATGTGTGTGGTTTAATTAATTTGTGTCTTTGGTTCGGTGAGAAAGAGAAGATGGGTTCTATTTTGAGATTTGGAATGAGAAGAAATAATGATGGTGAAGAACGAGAGAGAGAGAGAGAGATGAAGTTTGAGATTTGGACCATTTTGTTCTGTTGAATATTAGGGATTTGATTGTGGAAGTAAGAGTTGAATGGAGAAGAATATAGTCATAAGATGTGAGAGATAGAGATGAGATGAGGTGGGGGAGAGAGGATAATGGAAAATTTTGTAGGGGGTAAAAGCAAAACACCCCTTATTTGCAGGGGTAAAAACGTATTTAAAAATGCCACATAGATGTTTTTTGTAACGTCCATCTAACAGAAGGACTAAAACCAAAAAAGTTGATTTTGCAAGGGGTTTTTTTTAAAAAAATTTGCAGGGGGTAAAAGCAAAACACCCCATATTTGTAGGGGGTTAAAACATATTTAAGCCTTGATTTTATGGGTTCTTTGGATGATTACATGAGGGTATTATTGAAAATTCCTCTTCGCTTTTAAATTTCAATCTAATATCTATTTATACAAACAAACAACTTACTATATAATATAATCTACTAATCAACTAAAATAATTAATTGAAACTACAAGATAACTACAATGATAAATAAAAAACACGGGATAACTGTACTAATATATAAAAAAACGTACAGGATTAATATTTGTCATTGATAATTAAAAATTTGAAGACTACTATAAATCTACTATGTAAAAAACAAGAAGATTTACTAACTATTTAAAATAAATATTTCTTATTGTTAATCTACTATCTCTCTTTTAGTATCTAATAGAATATACTAATCAAATAAACTAATTAATTGAAAATACGAGATAACTGCACTGATATAAAAAAAGGGATATATGCAGTGATATATAAAATTACACGAGATTAATATTTGTCATTGATAATTACAATTTTTAAAAACTATTATAAACCTACTATCTAAAAAAACAAGAAGGCTTAATGACTATTTAAACTACTAATTAATATTAAAGAAATATTTCTTATTGATAATTTACTATCCAAATTTACCATCTACTATAATCTATTATAATCAACTAAAATAATCAATTGAAACTACGAGATAACTGGAATGATATCTAAAAAAAAAATGGGATTAATATTTGTCTTTGATAATTATAATTTTTGAAGACTACTATAAACCTACTATCTAAAAAATAAGAAGGCTTAATGACTATTTAAACTGATTAATACCTAAAAAAAGATAAATAATTGTCACTGATATATAAAAAACACAGGATAATTATTTCTTATTGATCATCTACTATCTATCTTTTACTATCTACTATAATCTACTAATCAACTTAAATAATCAATTTAAATTATGAGATAACTTCAATGATATATAAAAAAAATGCTACTGATATATAAAAAATACGGGGATAACTGCAATGATATATATATATATATATATATATATATATATATATATATATGGGATAACTTCACTGATATATAAAAAACATGGGATAACAATACTGATATATAAAAAAATATTGCACTGATATATAAAAAATCCGGATAACTTCACAATTATTTTTAAATGATACTTTAAGATTTTTAGATTTTAATATTTATCTATCTTTTATTTGAAACTCCTTTTTTATCTACTTTAAATTTGTTTTTATTTTCACGGGATAATGTTCAGACTATTTAATATTATCTAAGTTCATTTATAAAAACAACATGACAGCACCCGTCCGTATGCACGGGTATGCTACTAGTATCTATCTATTTATACAAACAAAAAACTTACAAAATTACAATTTTAGACATCTTACTTTTTTGACACATCACCACTTTTGTTTTATTTATCATATTTTAATTCTACTTTCTCTTCCTTTCTCACTCACTCTCTTTCAATCTCACATTTCTCAATATTTATTACTTCTTACACATCTATTATTAGTGGCCCCCACACCTTTTATTTAAAAATATTTCTTTTCCCAATTTTTTTAATCCACTATATAATCTAATATAATTAAATTGATATTAAATAATCTACAATTACTCCTATTTACTATCTAACCTAATATTTATTTATCTATTTATACAAACAAACCACACTTAGTCTATTTATACTAGGGATGGCAAAACGGGTTTGACCCGCTGGGTTGCCCACCGACCGCCTTAAAAAGGCGGTCGGCTGATATTGGGACCACTGACCCGCTAAGCCCGTCCCGCCAAAAATATAAACCCGCGAGCTAAAGCAAGGATGGGCCGGGTCGGCCCGCCAGCCCGTTTTTTTTATAAAAACTTCCTTCATTGATTATTCAGATCAATCATTTTTATTTAAAAAAATTCAACAAAATTCATTCCATTTCCAGCGGCCCACTCCCGTGAGTCCACTGACCACTATCCATTCTACCCACTCCCAAAAAAGTTCATTTATTTGACCAAAAAACAAATTCCTTTAGGGTCTCACAGTTTCACCCTCATTTCACCACCAGACACCAGTGACCAGCACCAGCCTTCCCTCATCTCGATTCCCCCTCTCATCTCTGTACAACTCTCTATTTTTGCTGCTCTAATTTTCATCTGTCAACAAGAGGATCCGATTCAACCTCTTCACTCTCATCTAATCGGTGCTAATCTGATTCAAACTGTAAGTTTACTGCTTCTCATGTCTTAACTGATTTTTTGTTGTTGTTGTTGAAATTCGATTTTTCTCCACCTGATATATATGGTTTTGTTGTGGATTTTTCCCCACCTGATATTCGATTTTAAATCCTGGATAATATTGGATCAAACATCTTTCTACCAACCATATTTATTTCATTGTTTTATGATGTATATGGAAATGATGATGAAAATGAAGATGAAAAAGAGGGTCCAAGTGGTTCTAAGTGTGCATCTGATGTTATTGAAATTGAAGATTAGAATTTAGATGTTTCACTCTTGTTTTGTTAGCCAATATTATGTAATTTGAATCTCTAGACTTTGAGGTTGTACTTATTATGGTTTTTTGGTTCTTAAAAATATTTATTTTGGTTGCTTTAAGTTTAAGATCGAATTATGGATTTGGACCTTTTGGTTGATGGTTCTAGCCTTCTAGGTGACATTTCTTAATGGTTAATCCTAGTAATTCCAATGCTATTATTGTTTTATACTTTTAGTTGCTATATAGTTAATCCTAGTAATTCCAATGCTATTATTGTTTTATACTTTTATTTTGAATATATCAAGAGTTTTTAAAGTAAACCGCCAGCCCATCACTTAGCGGGCCGGGCCAGTATTTTGAACTCGCCGTTTTTGGCGGGCCAACTCGCCCTGCCCCGTTTTTAGCGGGCGAAGGCAAACGGGTCGGGTTGGGCGGCCCGGCCCGCTTTGCCATCCCTAATTTATACAAACAAACCACATTTAAATTATTCAAATAAGTCTCCTATTTACTTGACAAATCATCTAACTAAAGACAACAATGTAATTTACTATCATACTTTTATCAAATTTCTTCTCTCAATGCATTTTCTTCTCACTCCCACCTTTTTCCTACTTTCTCTTACTATTTTTTTCAAAATTCAAATCAAACACACCAACTTTCTTTACCCACTATCTACTAATCTAATATAATATCTATTTATACAAACAAACCATACTTAAATTACTCAAACAAGTTTTCCTATTTATTTGACAATTCATCTATCAAAGGGCAACATTGTAATTTACTATCACATTATTTTTCAAATCTCTTCTCCCAATGCACTTTCTTCTCACCCCCATTTTTTTAACTTTTCCCTTTTTTTCTTTCAAATTTCAAATTCAAATCAAATCAAATCTACTAATAAACTAAAATAATCAATCTAAACTACGAGATAATCGCACTAATATATAAAAACAAGGGATAACTTCCATCGATATATAAAAAAACACGATATTAATGTATCAAAGAAAATGAAAACTTAATGACTATTTCAACTCATGATTATACTTAAAACACGGGATAATCAGATCGATATATAAAAACACGGATAACTATATCTTGATATATAAAAACACGGGATAACTACAATCGATATATTTGATAATCTACTATCTATCTTTTACTATCTACTATAATGTACTAATCAACTAAAATAATCAATTGAAACTATGAGATAATCGCAATGATATGTATAAGAACACAGGATGATCGCATCGATATATAAAAACACTTCTTTGAAATATTTGATAATCTACCATCCATCCATTATCGTCTACTATAATCTATTAATCAACTAAAATAATTAATTGAAACTATGAGATAACTTCATCGATATATTAAAAACACGTGATAACTTTAATGAAATATAAAAAAACACGTGATAATTGCAATGATGTATGTAAAAACACAAGATAAGCAGATCGATATATAAAAACACGTAATAACAACATCGACACTAATATATAAAAGAACACGAGATAAATGCATGATTTTTTAAAATGATACTTTTACATTTTTAGATTTTAATATTTATCTAATTTTTTATTTGAGACTCGGTTTTTAACTACTTTAAATTTGCCTTCTTTTCACGATGTCTTTGTCAAACTATTTAGATTATGTATAAGTTCGTTCATGAAAAGAATATGGAGAGAAAGAGAGAGAGAGAAGAGAGAGAGAGAGAGAGAGAGAGAGAGAGAGAGAGTTTTGAGCTACCACAAATGGGAAGTCTCACTATTCTTCCACCACCACTAGTTCATTAACCCCAATCTTTCACTCTCCACTAATCTCAAAATTGTCCTCACAATAAAATCCGAATTTCCATTGAAGCCATTTCATCCATTTTCCCCAAACCTTTTGAAATGCATGTGAGTTGAAGAGTTGGGTTTGGAGTTTTTGTGAGTTGCATGTCAGTTTGGGAGTTTCTTAGAGGCATTCTACAAGCTAAAGAAGCCGGAATATGTCAATCATATTGCATTATATGTCAATCAGAATCCAATATAATTAGTCCTCTAAAGAAGCTAGAAAATGTCAATCACATTGCATTATTTGAGGGTAAAAATGTGCTCCCTCCAGGGCGGACCACATTGTCTTTGAGGGGGTTGATTGAACCCAAAAAAAAAAAATTTGCTTACCACCCTATATAATATTTTTTTGACACCAGTAAATTTTTTAAATTGCACCGATAGTCCAAATATTGCACATTTGCACCAAAGACCCAAACTTCACTCACCCAAATTTTAAACTTCACTCACGGTCAGACTCTTTCTCTCACAGTCTCTGACTCTCATCTCAACTTCTCTCTCTCTCTCTCACGGTTCTCGCACAGCATCTCCCTCTCCCTTTTCTTTTTCCTATCTCTCAAATTTCACTCTCATCTCACTCTTTCCTCAAGAATCTCTCTCTCTCACTGCAGCCACTCATCATCTCTCACTCTTTCCTCACGGCTCATGCATCTCTCTCTGGATTCTGCTCAATCTCTCCAAGACTCCAATCAGGTTAGTAATAAATTATTGGATTGTTTGGATAGTAAATACTTTGATTGTTTGGATAGTTTTTGCTTTGATTGTTTGATTATTTGAAAACCCTAATTGTTTAATTTCTGATTTGGGGAAAATTGGAAACCCTACTTGTTTAATTTCTGATTTGGGTGAATTTGATAACCCTAATTGATTGTTTAAATTCTGATTTTACGTGTTTAATTTCTAATTTGGGGAAATTTGAAATCCCAATTGTTTTGATATATTATTTTGGTAATTAGTATTAGTCCCCAATTAGTATTAGCTTAATTCTAAAAAGATATTGGTGTGTTTGAATTTAAATTAGGTCATCAAATGGATAAATTTTTAGTAAAGAGACCAATAAAAAGAATAGGTTTCGTAATCGGATGGGGGATACATGGATGAACGACTGTCTAGTGACATACATTGAGAGTGATGTATTCAACGATTTCAGAATATGAAATCACGTAGAGGACAGTTATGAAATGTATGTTTTATTTATTTAAAGATATTACAGTTGTTTTTAATTATATTTTTAGCGAATTGTGTATTTAAAAAATTTTAACCCCCCGAATTCGGGGTCCTGGATCCCATTGGCTCCTCCATCTCAAAACATAAGGACCAAAGACAGCAGATACATGTACTTCTGATGCTTATATTTTGGGACGGAGGTGGTATAAGCTAACACTGTGATGGAACACAAGAAAATTTGGTTGTGTGCATACTACTACTTCTTGATTTGACCTCGAAAACCGGGGAGGCGTGCTTAGCTTCTCCCTTGTCATTCTGCACTATATTTTCTGTCTGTAAGTACCACACATGTCTGAGAATTCTTGTAAACATATCCCCTTGGATGAGGGTAACTTTGATACTTGTAATTTGATGGATTGAAAACAGGAATTTCTTTCTCAACTCTATGTTGTGAACTGCCATTGTAGATGGGAGATTCCTTCTTTGACACTGAATTTGTTGTCCTCAGACAGTTTTCTATTACCTTAGCTTCCTCCTTCAATCTTTCTCTCATGTCCCTAATATTTCTTCTAATTTTACTAGACAGTGACCTGCTGATAATGTTCCATGCCTTGAAACTTGAACTATTTGAAGTTCTAGGGACAATGCTTGATGTATATGGGATTCTGTTGCACTTGATGCAGAACCTCTTTTGTCTCTCTAAGTTAAAAGCTTTTCTTTTTGCAGCATCAGACAGACATGTATATGCCTAAACAAAAAACATGGAGGCTTTAGTTGTGCTTTTGTTCCAGTTTGAATATAAAGCATTTATTGAAAAAGAACTATGAGTTTTTAAACAGACATATTGAAATTAACTTCTGTAACTCAGTTTTCTCAGAAACTATACATTAAGTTCTTTATCAACACCTATAGCTTATAAGGACATTTTCTCAATTGAAGAATCATGAATTTCTTTTAGTTGATAAGCATCCATAACTCAGATACTACCGGTGGCCAGTGTCATAAGCTATCCTGGGACACAGGGTCGACCTAGTGCTTCCCAGGTCCGATTCTGGCTATAGACAAACTCAGTATTTGTTAGTTGAAATTTGTTCCTAAACACGAGAGGAAATTAGTTTGTAGTTGAAAGTGTTGAGATACTGTATCCATGAGCATCAATTGTGTTAGATGTGAATTTGTAAGGTGAGGGTTATCATCCACTTATAAACTCTTTTTCAGGCCATATCACATCCGACGTGGACTCTTAACACACCCCCCTCACGCCCAAGAACAAACATCTGGTGTGTGGGTTTGCCCGAGAATAGACATCTGGAGCGGGTGGCCCGACAATGGGTGGCTCAACGGATTTTGGATTGGCTCTGATACCATCTTACATTGTGGTTAGGCCTAACTCAACCCCACAAAGTTGTCCAAACAAAAAAATATCTAAACTTAGTCTGCTTCTTTTCAATCAGAATTTTCTTTGAAGTGCTCATTGCTAAAGTAATCATGCTTTTCATTTAGCTCATTGCTAAAATATTCCTTGGCTAACCAATCAGATGCTCATAATATCTTATTCATAGTATGATTGTTTAACCTTTAATTTATCATTTATATTAGTATTTCAATGTTTTTGTTAAACTAACGTAGCAGAGTTTTAATTTTTTGTTTTTTTAACTTTTGTAGTTGTTGCTTTGAAACAATTGTAGATCGAATCAATCACGAGAGAGAACACAACAGGAGACGTGAAGGGACGATATTCATGTGGATGCATTCAATAATCCTTCTTAGTGCTACTACAGAAATGATATTCATGGATGGCTTCTTTTTAACCTGCAAATTTGTCCTTGCTAATCTGCATTAGGAGTTTTCTAGATTAACCAAACACTTGTTAATTTGTGCTTGGCAGTGTAACTGATTTAGTATGTTTTATTGCTACTAATTTATTTGCATTGTAATAGTGTGAGATTTAACAGTGTAATTGATTCAGTATATTCTATGCATTTTCTCCTCTATTAATCCTTCTTTGATTTATGAAGTTTATTCTGTCAAATAATAAATAATAAATAACATACAATGGAAAAAATGTAACTTTCATCAGATGCTTGAGCAAGGCTATGCTCATGTATATTTCGTCAGATTTTGGCTTTCCTGCGGAATTTTCTGTGGAATTCTTGTGGAACTTCATGTGGAGGCATCCTTCGAATTTCCTGCGGAGATTTCCTACGGAATTTTCTGCAGACTTCCGGCGGAATTTCCTGCAGAAATTTCCTGCCGACTTAGAAATTCGCAGGAAACAATTATCCACGAACGAAATAATTGGAAACCTAAATCCGCTAGCGAAAATTCTACTAGTTTCCAACACAATCAAGGACTTCAAAACTCTAAGAACAAAGACCAATCTCCCAAAATGCTAAAATTCAGAAATGTGTTGAGATACTGTATCCATGAGCATCAATTGTGTTAGATGTGAATTTGTAAGGTGAGGGTTATCATCCACTTATAAACTCTTTTTCAGGCCATATCACATCCGATGTGGACTCTTAACACACCCCCCTCACGCCCAAGAACAAACATCTGGTGTGTGGGTTTGCCCGGGAATAGACATCTGGAGCGGGTGGCCCGACAATGGGTGGCTCAACGGATTTTGGATTGACTCTGATACCATCTTATATTGTGGTTAGCCTAACTCACCCAGCACAAAGTTGTCCAAACAAAAAAATATCTAAACTTAGTCTGCTTCTTTTCAATCAGAATTTTCTTTGAAGTGCTCATTGCTAAAGTAATCATGCTTTTCATTTAGCTCATTGCTAAAATATTCCTTGGCTAACCAATAAAGGGGTTTTATATTTATAATTTATCTATCTAACAAACTAACCTGAGAGACAAGCTTGAATGCAATTTCAGCTTTAGGGTGTTTATTCTTGTCTGGATGAAGTTGCAATGCTGCAGCAAATTGCATATAGTCCTTTGTTATTTAGGATAAAGAGACAAATCAATGTAAATTGGATATGATATAACCATTGAAATGAGTTAAAACATACCAAGTTTATGATATTTCTTACGAATGGTATTAACCCCTGCATTTTCTTCCACCTATAAGATCCCAATATGCAAATGTTCACATCATATAAAAGAACCAAATTTGCATTAACAAGATAAAAGGGTCAAATCAAATGTACTTACTCCAAGAATGCAATACCAATCAATGAAAGAAGGGTTCAATGGGTTTGAGTTTGAGACATGTTTATGAACACATTCAACAGAACGAGTAGAAATGGAGCATATATTCAATACCAATTGGGTTTTCTGATCTGTGTCTTGTCCCATTCTCATAATTTGAACTGAGAAAACGTGAAAAGGGGTTATAGAATAGAATACTAAAAGGCAGGGTTTGTTTTGAGGAGGTGGTATTAGTAATATAACGGAGGTGGAGTAGTTTTAGGATTAAAGAGCAAATATTTAGGAGAAGATATTTTGATTTGAAGTGGATCAGTTGATGTGGGAACAAACAAGAAGAAGAGAGAGATGAAGAGTTTGATTAACGTTAATCTCTTCCTATAACAACATTTGAGAAGGACAAAAGGCAATTTGGCTGTAACGTTTTTCATTTTCTTATTTAAAGGGATAAGTTTTTTTTGTCGCCCTTCTCTTTGTCCTGCAAGCTGAAAAATGAAAATTGTACCTTTGTTTGCTAGAAAATCTAAATCATATGACATTGTTTTTTCTTTTTTTTTTTCACAAAAAAGAAGAAAAAGAAAAACTAAGGTCTCACTAAGCGAGTCCCTACAACATAAGCAAGTAGCAAAGGATTCGGCTCTGCTGATGGCGAAAGCCACATTGTCAAAGTCTTTCAATGGTCTTTTTGTAATAAAAAAGTCTTTCAAAGTTAAAAAGTTGTATTGAATAATAAAATCGGGCAAGGCCAAACCAACACAAACCAAAGTTGGCCCAACCCGTAAATAAGTCGAATGAAGCACTCACACGGAACACGTGAGAAGCCCAGAGACACAAATAGCATCACAGTATAGAAAATTTGCCTTGTATTTGGGACTCTGAAAAGTATAAAAGGAGAAGCTTAGACAAAAGGGTTTTGCAAGTACCATTAGGTTGGAACCCAACTTTAAGGCCTCTCAGAACCCTAACGCTTCTATCGTGAGGGGAGAAGAGGCAAATATATGAGACAATATCCTGGTAAGAACTAACCCTTTATAATCTCTACAAATAATTCTGCTGTAACCTCTGCTTGTTGAGGCTAAGAAAGAGGCATTGACTTTAATGGTGAAGGCTCGTGGGGGTCTCCACACTTGAGCGCATAATGTTGAGTCCTACCTGAAAACACTAGTACTATTAGAGAACATTCCCAGCCGTTGAGTTAGTATGTGAGTTCAAGATGGTAACTGTGGAGTTAGCACGTCTTGGTGAGATAACTACCTAGAGGATTGGGCGAGATAATTGCCCAAGGGACAATTACAAGAGATATATAGGAACACAAACCACGTTAGTGCAGGGCATGCCCAATAGTAGTGGTGGGTAAAGCCCTCGCTTTAGGCCCCATCCAAAACAAAGGGCCTCATCTTAAGAAAATGCCTCACAAAAAGCTACATATATCTAATGCACCGAAATCATCTTAAATGATTTCTAACTTGATTTTTTATCCTTATGAACTTATTATGGCTACTAATATTTTTTTTGGCTAATTATGGGCTACTAATAACTAATGAATCATTGTGACTTAATCTAACTTTTTTTGACAAACTTTATTTGTTTATATGGCAGTAAAATAAATTTATAATTAAATGCATTTAAAAAAAAAATTATCATAGATTTAAAAAGTGACATTGATTTTATTTAAAAATTGTTATGAAAATTAGATATTGGATGTCCATTGAGTTTCTCCCATCATCTCCATTGTGTAGTAGCATTTATGGGTGACTACTCAATTTCTAATTCCCACCCTATAAATAGGGCTCACTCTCATATGTGTATGTAAATGTGAAAAGAGAAATACAAACACTCCCAAATTCTCTCCTTCTCTCATTCTTTGCTTTAGTTACGATTACTTTTATAACACGTTATCAAGTTTTTGAGCTCTAAAGATCTTAAGGTAGTATTGGTTCTAACTTCTTCTATGATATTACTCTCTATAGTGGCTTAAACTTTGGTGTTGGTTTTTCTATACTGCCACCATCCATGAATTTCCTGAATATGAACATATTGTTTCACGTCGGTATTCCTAAACAATAAACTTTGTTGTTTTCCATTAACTTTATGCTTTATTAACTATATATAAAGGTGAAATAAAAGTCTATCTCCTGTCTCTTTCCATGAGACCGATCAGTTGGTATATAATGATCAATTGTGATATATTGTTACATTTGATCTATTCTAGTAGTCTCTTGATACTAGTTGTTGTGTTATATAGTTATCAATTTTGTTTTACTCTAATTCTATAATGTTGTTTTTCTTTCAAACCTATGATATCTGAACAGTCACTTGTTTTATTTTTAAGTTTTAATAGATTTGTATTTCTTTTAATTTGATGATGATAATAAAAGGTTGAAAGTGTTATACTGTTTTTTTATTACCAGCAGAATTCGAAGAATTCATTTTTTTTATCCTTGACCTTTAATTTCCCAGGAGAATTGTGTCACTTAGGATTTCTTTTATCTGATTATGATCATATAAGTTTTTTTTATATAAGGATTTTTAGTAAGATAGTGGACCTGAAATTTTATGGATGATTACATGTTATTCATGTAAATTTCCTACATTATTTTGTTAGTTACTTCTCTGGTCTTCATATAAGATTATGTCAAATGGATCTTGGATGATAGAATATAGAAGGATGATGAATAAAAATATATTATTGTTGCCTAAAATGTAAGATTATTGTTGTATGAAAGAAGTGGTCGTAAACTACCAATTTGCAGACTTTTCCATTGCCATCATATGTGATCTCTCCTATTATTGTAGCATTATTATTCTATATATAACTTTATCACCTTTTTCTTTCTTCTTCCTAGAAATATTATTACTCGACTATGGTGTTAAGCTAAAAACCATGGGAATATAATAAGGCTCATCCTTATAGTACCGCTACATTCCCCGAAGTGAATGTAGCAACACACAATCACTATAGGCAAACACGTGGTCGTGGTCTTGATCATAGTCTCTGTGGAAATTACACGAACACATTTTTTTTTCACCAGAAGTGGAAAAATGTTTGAAAAATGAAAAAGGTGGGCAGAGTAGCAAAATCAATGAAAATATTTGCTATCAGTGTGAAGGCAAAGGTCATTGGGGTCGTACCTGTCGTACATCAAAACATCTCGTTGATCTCTATTAACAGTCCCTTAGAAATAAAGATAAAAGGATTGAAACTCATTTTGCTTATGAACATGACGGTAATAATAATAATAATAAATTTTTTATATTCAAGTGTGTTTTCAACTTCCATAGATTATGTTCAAATAAGTCAATCATAAATTTGTTATTCCTTCTCATGCTTATCTCTTATCATTTTTTTTTCTTTCTCTTTGGATAGAATGAGTATTGACACTAGCATAAATAATGGAGATATGTGTCTCGTTGATAGCGGAACTACCCATACAATTTTAAAGGATGCAAAATATTTCTCTTATTTAGTAAAGCGAAAAACCGACGTTAGTACAATATCTGGCTCTTCAAAGATAATTGAAGGCTCTGGATGAGCTAATATACTATTATCTCGAGGAACAAATTTACGCATTGAAAATGCATTATATTCCCCTAAGTCTAGTAGAAATTTATTAAGTTTCAAAGATATCCGTCTAAATGGATATCATATTGAAACAAGAGATGAAGGAGATATTGAATATCTCTATATAACAAGACATACTTTGGAAAAATAAGTGTAGTGGAAAAGTTACCCGCCTTTTCCTTTGGTTTGTACTACACTTATATCGGTGCAATTGAAACACACGTTGTTGTAAAACTGTAAGTTTACAAATCACAAAAATTTGTTGTTTGGCATGACCAGGTTGGGCCATCCCGGTCTATAATGATGCGAAGAATAATTGAAAATTCATGTGGTCATCGGTTGAAGAACCGGGAGATTCTTCAATCCAATAAATTCTCATGTACCTCTTGTTCACAAGGAAGTTGATAATTAGACCATCACCAACAAAAGTTAAAAGTGAATCTCTTAACTTTTTAGAACGTATATATGGTGATATTTGTGGGCCAATACACCCACCGTGTGGACCATTTAGATATTTTATGGTTTTAATTGATGCATCGACAAAATGGTCACATGTTTGCTTTTTGTCAACTCGCAACCAAGCATTTGCGAGATTGCTAGCTCAACTAATTCGAATAAGAGCTCACTTCCACGATTATCCCGTCAAGAAAATACGTCTTGATAATCTTTCTTTGAGTTTACATCTCAAGCATTTAATGAATATTGTGCGTCCATTGGAATTGACATTGAACATCCCGTACCACATGTACATACACAAAATGGACTTGCAGAATCATTTCTTAAGCGTATAAAGTTAATTGCAAGACCACTTCTCATGAGGTGCAAACTTCCAATTTCCACTGGGGACATGCAATTTTGCATGTCGCAAACTTGATTCGCATCGTGCCAACTAGTTATCATGACTCTTCCTCTTTTACAATTAGTTTTTGGTCAAGAACCAAATATTTCCCATCTTCGAATTTTTGGTTGTGCGGTGTATGTTCCAATTTCTCCACCACAACGCACTAAGATGGGTCCACAAAGAAGGTGGGAATATATGTTGGATATGAATCTCCGTCATTATAAATTATCTTGAACCAACAACGGAGATTCATTTATATTTGACTCGATTTGTTGATTGTCATTTTGATGAATCAAATTTCCCAACATTAGGGGGAGAGAATAAGCAGCTCAAAAAGGAGATCAGTTGGAATGAATTATCCCTGTCTCTTCTTGACCCTCGAACTAAACAATGTGAACTTGAAGTTCAAAGGATAATTCATTTGCAAAGCTTAGCAAATCAATTACCAAATGCATTTACTGATCCAAAAGGTGTAACCAAATCATATATACCAGCTGCTAATGCTCCAATAAAAATAGATGTCCCTGTTGGACAATCTGATATTGCAAATGAGTCTCAACCGCGCCTGAAGCGTGGTAGACCAGTCGGTTTCAAAGATAAAAATCCTCGAACAAGAAAAAGAGCTAAAAAGAAAGATGGTCCAGAGGAGGATATAGAAACTCTCAAAGAGTCTACAGACATAATTGAAATTACGGTCGTAAGAGACCGATCAGCACTGAAATTTATGAAAATAAAGAGATCTCAATAAATTATGTCACTAGCGGAATACAATGGAACCGACAAGAAGTCAACGTTGATGATGCTTTTTCATATAATATAGCGCTAAATGTGATGAATGATAATGAGGATCATGAGCCAAAATCCATTAAAGATTGTAGACAAAGTGAGAATTGGCCAAAATGGAAAGATGCATTTGAAGTTAGAATTAAATTCGCTTTACAAGTTTAAAAGTTTTGGACTGTAGTCGAACACACGATGGTGTCAAACCAGTTGGATACAAATGGGTCTTTGTGCAAAACGGAATGAGAATGGGGAAATTGCAAGATATAAAGTTCGACTTGTTGCTCGAGGGTTTTCGCAAAGACTGGAATTGATTTTGATGAAACATATTCACTGTAGTGGATGCAAGTACTTTTAGGTACTTAATGAGCCTTGTAGCACATGAAGGGCTTAATTTGCATATGATGGATGTTGTCACGGCCTATTTATATGGCTCACTTGATAGTGACATTTACATGAAGCTCCCTGAAGGATTTAACCTTCCTGAGGCACATAACTCTGAATCTCGAGAGAACTACTCCATCAAATTGAATAAGTCTCTCTCGGGCTAAAACGATCTGGGACGCATGTGGTATAATCGCCTCGGTGAATATTTGCTAAAGGAGAGGATACACAAATGACCCCATTTGTCCATGTATTTTTATAAAAGATCAGAAAAGAATTTGCCATAATCATTTGTCTATGTTGATGACATAAATATTATTGGAACTCCTGAAGAGCTTCCAAAAGCTATAGATTGCTTAAAGAAAGAATTTGAGATGAAAGATTTGGGAAAGACAAAGTTTTGTCTAGGATTACAGATTGAGCATTTGAAAAATGGAGTTTTTGTGCATCAAGAGGCTTATGTAGCAAAAATATTAAAACGTTTCTACATGGACAAATCTCATCCGTTGTCTACTCCAATGGTAGTTAGATCACTAGATGTGGAAAATGATCCCTTTAGACCTCGAGAGGAGGGTGAAGAGCCACTTGGTCCTGAAGTACCATATCTCAGTGCAATTGGAGCACTAATGTATCTTGCTAATTATACCCGTCCTGATATATCATTTTCTGTTAATTTATTAGCAAGATATAGTACTTCACCCACACGAAGACATTGGAGCGAGTCAAACATATACTTACGTTACCTTAGAGGCACAATGAATATGGGTTTGTTTTATTCCAAAGTACCCAAATTAGAGCTAACAGGTTATGCAGATGCAGGTTATTTGTCCGATCCTCATAATGGTAGATCGCAAACAGGTTACTTGTTTACTTGTGGTGGTACATCAATTTCATGGAGATCTGTGAAACAGACCATAACAGCAACATCATCAAATCATGCAGAACTTTTAGCACTACATGAAGCAAGTCGGGAATGTGTTTGGTTAAGGTCTCTGATTCAACACATACAAGAGACTTATGGTTTGTCTTCCAGAAGAATAGATGCAACAACAATCTATGAAGATAATACTGCATGCATTGCTCAATTGAAAGAAGGCTACATTAAAGGAGATCGAACAAAGCATATTTCTCCAAAATTCTTCTTCACTCATGATCTTCAGAAGAATGGTGATATAAGCATTCAACAAATTCGTTCGTGTGATAATCTTGCAGACATTTTCACAAAATCACTCCCAAAGGAGGATTTTTGAACAATTTGGTACAAAATTGGTCTTCGTAGTCTCAAAAATGATTGTTTGGATGAGGGGAGAAATAAATAAATATTGTAAAAGGATATGTACTATTTTTCCTTCACTAGATTTTTCCCACCTGGGTTTTTCTAGTAAGGTTTTAATGAGCGATATCCTCACGATGGACATCCCAGGAGTGTTATGAAAATTAGATATTGGATGTCCATTGAGTTTCTCCCATCATCTCCATTGTGTAGTAGCCTTTATGGGTGACTACTCAATTTCTAATTCCCACCCTATAAATAGGGCTCACTCTCATATGTAAAGGTACACTTGAAAAGAGAAATACAAACACTCCCAAATTCTCTCCTTCTCTCCTTCTTTTCTTTAGTTCTGATTACTTTTATAACAAAAATGATAATTTATGATACAATTTCTTTGTTATTTTAATAATTTAGATAAAAAATGGTTTTTGTTTGTTTATAATTTTAAAAATCACTTTTAAACAATTTTTTTTTTGTAAAATTATTATTATAATTACTTTTAAAAGGATCAGACTTCGTTTTAAGCCTCAAAAGATGTTGGATCGACCCTGCGATAGTGAGGAGATGATTCATTCACAACATCTATTTAGGAACACAAACCAATTACCATAATATTTTGTTTTTATTTATATTGTGAAATAAAAGATTAAGCTAATTGTGCAGGTATGGGGATGTTACTCTCCAAATATCTTGATTACAATTTTAGTCTTTAACAAATTATCAAATAGTCACAGTTGATTTTAGATTTTTGAACATTTAATAGTTCAAACTTGATTTTCCATCGATTGCACCATCTTTCAATTGGTGCATGTAAATTTTTGGTGGATCAATTATTTAAGAACAAATACGTCAAAGTTCCACTCATCTGGTCGCAGGTGAGTTTTCAACCACATAATGAGACACCCCTTCCTTTTCATTTGTTCTTTTTGATATAAGATCTTTTCATTTTCATTTGTTTGATCTTCTCCAGATAACACACGATATTTTAAAGACAAAACTTTGTACACTATACATTAAAAAAAAACTGCCTATTATACAACCGTGTTAAGATTATTTTCCAGTAACCAATATGGTATAGCACAAATATTAAATACTTGAATTTCTTAACTATTTGATCAATGATTCGATCCCTTGCTAGTGTGTATGAAAAATACCTAATGAGAGATATCAACTACTTAAATAAATCTCAGTACCTCAAGAGTAGTTTCTACTGTTACACACGCCGGTAATATCTTAGTTTTAAATAAAAATTCCAATAAATAAAGTACCACAAATCTTAATTTGAACCAAGTGTACCCCACTCACATCACAGTCACTAGAGGTGTCAATGGGCCGGGCTCGGCTCAGCTCAAGCCGTTCGCCTGTGCCCATCGGGCCAAGCAGATGTATATGGGCAGGGTCGGGCTAGCCCAATATTCTAATAAAATTTGCAAAATGTAGGCCAAGCCCGCCCAACATCGGCCCATGGGCCAATGGGGTCGCCCAACGCCACAAGCCATTGACTTTTTAAAATTTTAAGTATATATTGTTTCTATCAATGAACAACATACATAAACAAAATTCAAGAACACAATATATCTTTGTCCATAATCCAAAATAAGCATACATAAATAAATTAAATCTTGGTTTTGCAAAACACATTGTCATAATCCAAAATAGCTCAAATAAATAAATTCTTCTCTATTGAAATTGTCCTATTTCCAACCACTATGTCTAGAACTTCAAACACAAACGCTTGAACTCAGATATCAAGTTGATTTCATATATATGAAAAAAGGTGGAAAGTTGATATATCGTGATTAAATTCTCATGATATTACCGACTAAAATTTGAGTTACCAAATCTTATTCGCTTTGCCTCTAATTTATTTGTTTCTTGAGTGTGATTCATTAGGATTAGGATTAGATTAGGATGTTGGTTGCCTTTATACCGAATTGGTATTTTTTTGAAATAGGACAATTTCATTTGAGAAGAAGACAAAGACATCTCGAACGCTTATGGATCGGTATTTGGTGGTGGTGTTTTTTTGAGTCGAATCGCTTCAAGAATTTATGAATGGAGTTGCAAAGCGGTTTGAAGAGAAGACGAAGGACGATCCGTTAAGCTCCAAAATCGAAGCGTGGAATAAATAATTGAGTTGTCATATTTTGATTGGATAACATTAAAAAAAAGATGTATAAGACTTGTCATATTTTAAAATTTAAAATAAAAAAAAAAAAACAAGCGGCGCCCCCATGGCCCATATTGGCCACCCTACCAATAACATCATCGTCGGGTCAATCGTCGGCCGCCCAAAACATACCGATTGATTTTGAAATTTACTATTTTTAGAGCCTCAAACCCGCCTCTAAATATCGCGCCATTGGGCCGGGCCCAAATTGACAGCTCTAACAGTCACACGTTCACCATGTGTGGTCAAATTCTATAGCACCGCGGACCCACACACCCATTGTCCTCATTACTAAATTATTATGAGTTTAATTTTGATTTACTGTGGATGTAGAAAATTATAACCATTAAATAATTACAAGTTACTCTATATGTGACTTTTAAGATAATTATAATAATTAGAGTCAAATGATTTACAATGTTTGAAGTTATTGGTGTAACAAAACCTTTTTTTTTGAGATTGGTGTAAAAAAACTTTATACAAGGCAGTGTACACAAATTAAAAATCATGGATTAATTGAAATGCATTGCATGCGTTTACACATGAAAGTGTGAAACCAATCATCATATATTTAAAGTTAGTTTTATTGGTATGCAATATTTTAACACTTATAACGGATAAGAAATTTAGGTATGTGTAACTTTTTGGTATGGTCGGGGGTAGTTGGTCATATAGTAATGCTGTCCCAAAGATAACATTAAAAGGTAAAATTAGGCATAATAATAAGTTATTGATATTCATATTTTAATAATAGGTATTGGCTTACAATACTAAGGAGGTACACATCCCAATCATCCATTAATAAAAAAACATTTTTATTATATATATATATATATATATATATATATATATATATATATATATATATATATATATATATATATTAATATAAATATATATGTGGTGGTTACAGGTGGTGGTTGGCATGAGCTCCAATGGTAGTCGGTGTGGTGGGGCATGAGCTCGATGGATCGACACAGTGCTCTACGACCGACGGCGATTTGGTGGCGGCGACTATGGTGGTGCTATTAACCACAAATATGAATCTGTGGTTAGTGGAATCCAACTAGTGTTTGTGCATATTATGAATCATATATTTTTCAACCCATAACTATTGTCTACACTCCTCCAAGCTTTGATCTGTAAGTATATTTAAGACTGAAACAAGAACATAATCAAACTAGAAACACTAGTTGGATGCACTAACCACAAATATGAATCTGTTGTGTTTGTCGTTTCGTTTTTTCGTTTTTGGGCGTGTTTTAGTTAGTGAATGGTTTTTTTAATTTTTAGGTAAATTACCCAATACCCTTTTTAGTATATTTAAGACTGGAACAAGAACATAATCAAACTAGAAACACTAGTTGAATGCATTAACCACATATGAATTTATGGTTAGTGGCCACTAACCACAGATTCATATTTGTGGTTATCGTTTCGTTTTTTCGTTTTTGGGCGCGTTTTAGTTAGTGAATGGTTTTTAAATTTTTAGGTAAATTATCCCAATACCATTTTTAGTAATAGTTACTAAATAAATGCTTAGTACCCTAAGTCACTCTCTAATCTTATTATCTTTTGTTATTTAGCTAATATTTTATATTTTCTCTATTATAATTGTTTTCTAGAAGCGTCATTTATCGCAAATATTTAAATTTATAATTTATAATAGGCTTAAATACGTTTTTGCCCCCTGCAAATAGGGGGTGTTTTGGTTTTACCCCCTGCAAAATTTTTTTTTGTAAAAAACCCCTTGCAAAATACCAAAATTTTGGCGTTATTCTTCATTACTCAAAGCGTTAAAAAAAAAACATACGTGTCGCTTTCTCCTTCTTCCTCCTTCTTTCTTCTTCTTCTTCTTCTTCTTCTTCTTCTTCCTCTGTTTCTTCTCCTTTTATTTTAATTGCCCATGTTTTTCTTCCTTCTTCCTTCTTCTTCTTCCTCCTTCTTCTTCCTTCTTCTTCCTCTGTTTCTTCTCTTCTTCTTTTTCATTCTCTGATTTGGCATTTATGATTCTATTTGTTCACTACCATTTCTTTTGCAAACGGCACAAAACTTGTATTATTAACACTGTAAAATAATGCCAATCTATCTACATGGTAAAGCTTATGAAATCAAAAGACGAGTTAAGGAATACAATGTAAATACATTTATGCGCGAGAACAACTGCAGATGTATCTCTAGCTTCTTGTTTTTCACATTAATAAAATTTTGTAAATACCTTCTATATACCCTTTTAAAACAACTATCAAACTAATAATAATATGCAACTTCATGTTTAGTTATGGTAATTTTTTCCGGTATGCATGATAGGATTAATTTAGGAGCTTCTTCCTTGGTGAAAAGTACATTCACCAATGAAGTGTTGGAATCACTGAGTGGCTCCGATGATGAAAAAACCACGGTATGCATGATAGGATTAATTTAGGAGCTTCTTCCTTGGTGAAAAGTACATTCACCAATGAAGTGAAATCGAATAGAGAATGACATCAGTGCCTTTAACTTTTGCAAATGCCTGTTTTTTTGATGATATTTTTAGGGGCATAGACATAGTATTAATAATTGAGATTGTAGGAGATGAGATGAACTAGTCTTAATTGTACCACTATACATGGATGGTCATAATTGTTTTTACATAATTCTAATCGACCGATTGTTAAGAAAAACCATAGGCAAAAACTATTTGTGAAAGATCCAGAGGCCAATGGTTATATACATTATGGCATCATTTGATCCATGTAGCCAACTGCCAACCCCACCTAATGGGATGAGGCTTGGTTGTTGTTGTAGTTGCTAATCCCGACCATCCTGTTATGATTGTATGATCCGGATTAACTCTAGTGAAAGCATGCCTCACATGATTCACTTCCATATATTTGTTCTTCTCTTGCAAGTTGCTTGTACAACTATCATTATGATGCCTTATATCCATGCAATCGACTTTATTGTTGAGTTTTTCTCGCACTTTTTGCTTGTGCATATTTTGTTTGATAAAAAAAGTAAATACTTCATTGGATATGGAGCAGTTGCTCTTGTCGACCGATCCCGAGCGTTTCGTTTTCAAGCCGATGTTGTACGAGCTTCTATCTGGTGGTATGCAGACTGTAGTTTTTTGTCATCAGGCCACTCAAGTACATTCACCAATGAAGTACTATCAAACTAATAATAATATGCAACTTCATGTAAAGGGCTATTGTCTTTTTGAATGATGGTGGCTGAGTTTGTTTATGGTTGTTGAGAGACTTTGAGGTTAAGAATAGTGAACAATTTTGAAGAGGAAGGAAAACCCGCAAAGATCAAAAAGAATCCTCAAACGATTATAGATTTGTGGCAAGAGAGATGAAGGAGCAGGAACTAAAGCTTGTGAGAGAAGAATTGAAGCTGAGAATGGAACAAGAAAAGCTGTTAATGAAGAAGGAGATGAAACATCCATTGTAGAGAAAGATGGAGATGAAAGAATATGAGGTTCTTTGCTTTGTTCATGGAGAAACCGAGAATGTAAAGAAGAAGAGAAGAAGAAAGCAGAGGAAGAAGAAGGAAGAAGAAGAAGGAAGAAGAAGGAGAAACTGACACGTATGTTTTTTTTAACGCCTGGGTAACAGAAGGAGTAACGCCAAAATTTTGGTATTTTGCAAGGGGCTTTTTACAAAAAAAAATTTGCAGGGGGTAAAACCAAAACACCCCCTATTTGCAGGGGGCAAAAACGTATTTAAGCCTTTATAATAACTGAGTCGTTCTTTTTATGAAAAAAAATAATCTATTTTTGGTCCTCTTAACACTCTAGGTTGTCTTTTATTGAAGTTTATTTTTTCTATAAGATACATAGTTTTTTATATTTAGCCCCTCATAAATTATTAGCTAGCTTCGCCACTGAATATGGCCAAGATAAAATTTAAGTATTTTTTTATGTGTCAAACTCTAGTTGATCGAGTGTGTGATTTTTTAACCTTGATAGTATGTATCCTAATTAAATTCTAAAAGTTAAACATGTCATTGTTTGCGATTGATTCCAAAAGAGTGAATGTATTAGTTGATTTGTCATGTAGATTAAAAAATAAGTGTGTAAAAACGAAATCAGTTTTTCGTTAGTCCAGTCAGCTAACGCCAGGGACTAGTAATGGAAATAGAAAAACAATTTGCGGACCAAAACACCTATTTCCATAATGTAGAGAGTAAATTTAGAAGATCTCAATTTTATAGGGACCAAAAACATAATTTACAATAATTTATGTTTTGTAAGTTAGTGGAATAATGCATAGTATTTTCTATAATTTCAAAATAAAATTTAAACTAAAAACTGTTCATACTAATAACATTGCTACTACTGTGTATGATTTCTTCATGAACATTATCACCATCAAACTCACCCTTGGGAATTTGTCCTAGT
This sequence comes from Oxytropis ochrocephala, assembly GCA_020916435.1. Taxonomy (NCBI): domain Eukaryota; kingdom Viridiplantae; phylum Streptophyta; class Magnoliopsida; order Fabales; family Fabaceae; genus Oxytropis; species Oxytropis ochrocephala. The sequence continues at coordinate 22,433,903 of CM037093.1, forward strand.
TCCTCTCTGGGATTTATGCTAGTCCATCTTATTCGAATAAGTTGGCTCTCTGGCGCCATCTAATTGATCTAAGAGGTAATATTGCTGACCCTTGGCTGATGATTGGTGACTTCAACGACATTGTTCATTCGAGTCATGAGCAGAGTGGTGGTAATTTCAATCATGTAAAAGTTGCTGCACTTTTGATTGTCATTGATCAATGCCATATGGTCGAGGTGGCAACGATAGATGGTACTTTTACTTGGCATAGACCGTGCGGCGTGCACGGGGTAGAGAAATGTTTTCAGGAAGTTGGATATATAGGGCCCTTGCTAATGTCAATTAGCGCATTGAGTTCCCTGATGCCTACGCTGAAGTTCAATGTAAGTTTCATTCCGACCATAACCCCTTGCTGCATAGATGTGGTGAGCCTACTCAGGTGCATGGTCCTCGACCATTCAGGTTCGAGGCGGCTTAGATAACCCACCCTGATTATCAGAATCTCGTCAAAACTGCTTAGAGCAAGGACTCAAACAACCCAATCTCTGATCTCCAGAATGTGAGGGAAGAGTCAATCCACTTCAATAAGGAGACTTTTTCCATGCTAAAACTGTAATCCAAAGAAAGAGGAATAAGATGCATGGTCTCCATCTCCCTAAAGGCATTTGTTGCACCGATGACAATACTCTTAGGGAAGAAGCTCTCCATTTCTACCAGAATCTTTTCTGTTCCCATACGTCTCATCTTCCTGTTGATACGGCTACCAAAGTTTCAGCCCCAAAGTTGAGTGAAGAGGCCAAGTAGCTACTAGTTAAACCGGTCACCAAGGAAGAGGTCCTTCAAGCGTTGAGTCACATGCATTCTTTCAAAGCCCCAGGGCCTGACGGGTTCCAGCAATTTTCTTGAAGTAGTATTGGCACATTGTTGGTGATGACAACATAGTCCATCTCATCTCAGAGGCATTTGTCACAAGTACCTTTAATAACTCTCTCTGAGACGCTCATTGCTTTGATTCCTAAAGTTGACTGCCCGCAAAATTTTATGGAGTTTGGGCCTATAAGCTTTTGTAATACCATCTATACGCTCATTACTAAGATCATGGTCAACATATCGAAACCTCACCTTTATCAACTAATAGGCCTTTTCCAAAGTAGTTTTTTACCAGGTAAAGGAACTAGAGACAATGCAATCATCCTTCAAGAGGTCGTCCACACCATGAGGAAGTCCAAAAGAAATAAGTGGTTTTCAAAATAGACCTCGAAAAGGCCTATGATAATGTCATTGGGATTTTCTTGAGTTTGGTTTGCAGAAAAATGGGTTCCCTCCTTTCACCATCAAACCGATCTTGCACTGTGTATCTAGTTCATCTCTAGCAATCATATGGAATGGTAGAAGAATCAGTAATTTTAATCCTACTAGAGGGCTCGGGCAAGGGGATCCCCTATCCCCGTATCTCTTTGTCATTTGTATGAAATTCTTGTCCCAGACAATTCTCAAAGCTGTTGAAGATGGTATTTGGAAACCGTTCAAATTGTCTAGAAATGGTCCACCTCTCTCTAATCTATTTTTTGTGGATGACGTGCTCCTTTTTGCCAAAGCTACTGCTTCACAAGCAAATATTATTGCTGACACTCTAACCAAGGTTGGCTTCCTACTCTGGTCTCAAAGTTAATGTTGCTAAATCTAAAGTATTTTTCTCTGCTGCCATAAAGACAAGTAAAATCGACCTCATTGTCACTAGCACTAGTATTAGCAGAACTCTGTCCCTCGAGAAATACTTGGGATTTCCTAAGCATTATGAATTTTTGAAGGAGAAAATCACTAAGAGACTTGCATTCTGGAAGAATAAATTGCTGAATAAAGCAGGTGGGGTAACTTTAGTTAAATCTGTCTTGAATTCTATCCCAACTTACTATATGCAACTTGGCTGGCTACCTTCTTCTACTTGCAATTTTATTGATAAAATGTCTAGAAATTTTATCTAGAAAGGTAACTTAAACTCTGGTATTCATCTTATTGGTTGGGATAAAAATCACTTTTCATAAGAAATTCGATGGTCTCGGTATTAAGAAGACTAGGGAGGCTAATACAACAATGTTAGGAAAACTGGCGTGGGATCTCCGTATGGATTCAGACAAGCTCTGGGTACAAATTTCCAGGCATAAATATGTGAAGCAGGAATCCTTTCTTGATATTATAAAGAAGCCTGGTTTTGTAATTCAGAATTCTATCATGAAAGCGAAAGATGCCCTCAGGGGTGGATTTGAATTTCGGTTGAAGGATGGAAATTCTTCTCTCTGGTTTTCTAATTGGTCGGACGATGGGAGACTAGCTGAACATGTTATCTATGTAGATATTCATGAATTGGATATGAGAGTCAAAGTTGTTTACACAAATGGGCATTGGAATTTCAATCTTCTGTACACGAATATTCCTTCTGCCATTTGTGACAAACTCCATGCTACACCTATTTGTTTAAATCCTATGGCTGCAGATAGAATCACTTGGAAGGAAAATTTAGATGGGATCTACACTGCCAAGGCAGGGAACTCTTAGCTCAACATGATCGATTTTGCTAGGGGGGACTAAGGAATCATTCTCTTGGAACTGGTTGTGGAAATTGCATGTACCTGAAAAACTAAAACTCTTTCTTTGGCTAGCAATGCTTGACTCCCTTCCTGCAAAATATTTGTTATGTCAGCGTGGTATGCTTCAATCTAATAATTATCTGAGATGTAATATTATGGCTGAGAGTTGTTTGCATTGCTTTAGGGATTGTGAATTTGTAAAAAAATTATGGAGGTCTATTGGGTTTTCGAACATCACATTCTTTCAAGATGACAACTTTCGAACTTGGTTGAAAACAAGTGTGGATGGGCATAATATATTTTTGTTTGTGTCTTCTTTATGGTGGTTGTGGATAACAAAAAACAAGTTATGCCTTGCAAATGAGATTGTCACTTCATTTTCTTTGGATCATGATCCCCTCTTGGATCATTATCGTACAGAATTTCAAGCCTTCAATTATTTTGTTTTAAAAAAAATACAAGAAGAGAGAGATAGAGAGAGAGGTGATTGGAGGGGATCCTAATCCATTTTCATTGAAAGTCACTACTGAGAATTATGTTGTTCTGCTTGCAAATTTCTTCATGAAGCACATATGTCCCACTTCTTCCTCTCTTATAACTTGGCACTCAAATAGGGGAACGTAAATTGTTCTTAATGTTAACAATAATAACAAATTGCAATGAAAAAAAAATATAACCATGAACAGTTCCCAAAATTATAGAAAAAATAAAAAACTTTTACATCATATCTTAAAACTTGTTGAAAAATATTTATTCAAATATATAAATAGATTATTAAAAATGTTGCCAGAATTACGACTGCATAATAGTTAAATTTTCTTTATCCGTAAGGCTTAGCTCAATGATAAATGTTGAAATTGTTAGGCTAAATATCATGTTTCGGGTTCGAATTCGGGACCTCACAGTTGTGTGCGTGAGTTTTTAGTAACAATTGTCACTTTGTCTACAAATAATATTCTTTTTACATAGAGTGGTAGTTAAATTATTATTTCAAAAGATATATGTATAGGAAATAAATAATATTTAATAAAATGGATAATAGTTTCTATACATACATAGAAACCAAAAAATATAATAGTTGACACACACACACACATATATATAAAAGTTGTCACAGTTAAAATTTCTTTTTATATAGACTAGCTAGTAGTCAAATCTTCTTTATTTTATTTTCAAAAGACACATTTATATCAAATAAATAATATTTAATAAAATGGATAATAGTTTCTATATGTACATATAAACCAAAAAAGGATAATAGTTACCATATATATGTATATATATTCTAGAAAATGTAATAAAAAGATCTATTATAATATTGTGATGATTCATGCTTCAGATGGTAAATAATAAACATACAATAATTATATATTTTGCGTCAAAAAAATATATAATTATATATTTAATTATTTGACCAAAATATTAAATTTAAAATATTATATGAATACCAAGAATAAACTCTAATAAAATAACAATGATTATTTTTTGTTGACTAAAATATAACAATGAGTTTTTGTTGTTGTTATAACGTATAATAATCTTCTTTTTTCTTTTGAATGCTTTCATTTTAACTTTTAATTTATGTTAACAAATTCTTTACTTGTTATTCTATTATCATCATCCTTAACGTGCCCACTCTCTTACTCATCATACTCGTCATTCTGTCCAATTTACCCCCACCGCAATCCGCAAACCATCCAAAAATCTAAGGGTATTATAGTCACTAAGAAATATACACTAGCCCGAGCTTCTTGTTCAGATTGTCGTGTTCGGTAACCTTCCCCATAAAGTGAAAGAAAATCAACTTCTTCATTCATCCCTTCTGCTGCGTTTCTGATTTCACACCCTAAATCCCCAAATTTGTATTCTTTTTCGAAACTCCATTATTCTTCTCTTCAAGAAAATTCCCTTCGTTTCGTTTATTCTTCTGTTCCATTTCTTGACGCTTTCTGCAGCGGTTATTTCGGCGCGCGCGTCCGTTGTCCACTCGATCTCTGACACCGTGAGCTGATCCCCGATGGCGGCGGGGACAATGGCCACGGCTGCCGGAGCAGCGGTGATGCTGTACTACGTGCTGAGCCGGAGACTGGCGCGGAAGGAGGCTGAGGAGGAAGAGGATCTCGCCAGCGGCGATGTTTCGAAATCAAGCAGATCAGTTCGGAGGAGGAGGATTTCCCGGAGGCCTGCTCTGGCGCCGGCGACTCTTCTGGAATCGATCGTGACGTTGTCGGAGACTTTGAGGTTCACTTATTCCGAGACCCTTGGGAAGTGGCCCATCGGTGATTTGGCTTTTGGGATCAACTACTTCATGCGCAAGCAGGTGAATATCTGAATTTCTAGTCTTTTGAATTATGCTTTATTTTTTTATTTTTTGTGGTAGTGTTAGAGAGCTTTATTTTGTTTATTTATTTTTGAGATTGATGTTGGAATTGGAGTTTTGTGATTGTGGTTGGAAATGGAAGTGATGATTGTTTGCATTGCAGGGTAATTTGGCAGTTGCTAGTGTGTATGCAGGGAGTGAAAGTGTGGAACTGAAGGGGGATGAAATTATTGTGGAATTATATGAGCTGTTGAGACTGTTAACACTATGCATGCTTTTTCCAAGAAGCCATTTCCTGTGTTTTTAGATTCTGCTGGATTTACCCTGGACGATGTTCTCATACAGAAGCCCAAAGCTGCGGTATGAAATCATTTATCTCTGTTCTCTATATGGACTATACTCTATTTTTATACATATATGTTTCCACTTTTTATTTATTTTGATGTCTCTTTTTGTTTGGGTATAGAGGAGTAAGAGTAAGACAAATCATAGACTTAGACTCGGCCACTCAAATGGGTTTAGAGTTGTGGTCTTATTTTAAACAAAAGGAAATGCTAATGAAAATGACCCCTGCATTTTAATTTTGAAAACTAGTTTGTTCCTTTTCTAGGGAAAATATGTTTTAACATTATGCCCCTGTATTGTTTGAAATGATGTAAAACTTATGTTCATAGTGGAAATGCCCCTGTATTGCCTTATATTAACAGAAGGAGCCTTAATTTTGAAGGAAATGAATATAAGATGTATTTTAACAGATTTGAGTCCATTGGAGGTTTATAAGTTTGTACATGAAAACAATGCTGCACTGTTTTTTTTTTCTGTCAGAAAATGTTACTTGATTTTACCCTATTTCAACTTTCTTTTCTTGAACTACTACTTGGTTTTGGTCTCTGCTAGCCTGTTCACTAAGCTGCTACTAATAATACAACTTAGACTAGTCTTGAATGTTGGTCGAGAGTAGATAATCTGTTCAAGCAATCAGAGGCACGCATGTAAAAAAACTTAAGGGAACACTTTTATATTTTATATATTGAGACGTTATAAATTCTCTGTCAGATAATATCATCTATTCTTATCCGCATTTGAGGGTTCTATCACATGATAAAAATTCTCAGTTGAAGAAAGTGAGGTAGATTTGATGGTCTTTGTAGGCATGTATGACAGTATGAGACACAACAACAACATCATCCAAAGCCTTTGACCATTAGGCAGGGTGAATAGTATGGATCAAATGATGCCATAAGAGCAATGCTAGGAACACTTGCTCTGACAATCGCGAGTAAACACTCGCTCATTTTCCAAAGCCACGTTACTTCTTTTTTTTAAAGCCTCACCGGTAACCATATAAACAAGTTAAAAGATTTGATGTTTTATTTTTATTAATTAAATTTGTAACATTGAACTCCAGCTTCAGTAAACACAAGAGTATCATCTCATTCACCAAACCCATAAAAACAACAGTCAAAAACAACAGTCATCTACAATTAGAGCTACCCTCACCTTTTCTCTAATGATTTTATTTTTAGTCCTATCTTGACTTGTCATTGAGTGATAATTTTATATCACAAGTTACACTGGAAGCCTAGTACTGTCTATGTATGAGATGCTGGTTGCTATTTATATTCTTGATATTGTTGATTTATTTCCATATGTTAGTCATTAAATCTTACAAAACATGTTCTAGTTTTTCACGGTAAGCCTGTATCTCTTACTTCTTCCTTTCCTTTTCCTATCTCGCTTTCAAATGCTAAAGTATGTCAGCATGTCAGCATGTTTTAATCATTTTTTCTGCATTTTGATTCTATGGTATGAAATTTTTTTGCAGCTTCTGAAGCCTGCTTTCACAATTATACGTGATACACAGTCAAAATGTTTACTTCTTTTGATCCGGGGCACTCATAGCATAAAAGACACACTGACAGCTGTAACCGGTGCTGTGGTACCCTTTCACCATTCGGTTTTAAATGATGGTGGGATAAGCAACTTGGTTTTAGGGTATGCACATTGTGGTATGGTCGCTGCTGCTCGATGGATTGCAAAGCTCTGCACTCCTACCCTACTTAAGGCTCTAGGTGAATGTCCAGACTTCAAAGTGAAGGTATTGCTCTTATTGTATGTGGATTGGAACAAACAACTGTTAGTGTCTGTTTGTATAAGATTCAGGGTAGCCCAAAATCACTTATGCGAGCAAAAACAAGACCAATATAATTTAAAATTACTATTCTCGTGTTTGGGTGATAAAATCGCAATTGATAAAATTGATTCTGAGGTGTGTAGAATGGATTTTATTGGAAGCAAGAATTCCAAGCTTTCTCGTTGAATAAAATGAATTGAGTGTAGATCCCACAAAGTTCTTTATATTTATACATCAACGTGATTCTACTCTTATCATCCAAACAAATTCAATTCTTATAAGCCCACTTTTAATATATCATTACCAAACAAATATCATTAAAATATCATTACGAAACAAATATAATTAAAATATCATTAATTCTTTTGAAACAATACTTCAGAATCAATCCCATCATAATCTAAACCAAACGTATTAGACTCATTTTTTCCCCTTTATTTCTTTGTTTCTTACTCAATGCCATGTTACTCTAGATCCCATTTTATTTCATCCTTATTTTTTCATTTCAAGAATGTATTTTTTTTTGGTTTTATCATGTGACTAACATATACGTGTCTTTATGAGCTTGGTTACTAAACAGTTGTTCTTTCTATCTTCCCATAGATTGTTGGGCACTCACTTGGTGGTGGTACTGCTGCACTGTTAACTTATATTCTTAGAGAACAGAAAGAGTTGTCTTCAAGCACTTGTGTCACATTTGCCCCAGGCACGTTGCTATACTGCTTTGTGGCTAAACATTTTATTCAATTGATAAATTAGATAATTCATTAGTTTTTCCATTTTTATAACTCCACATGATCTTGATCAACTTTTCTTTGTCCATATCACTGAGTTTTCCGCAGTGGTGATACAAGTTTCAAGTTACTTTGGCAGATTATTACTGTTAAGCATTTGATGTACTCTATCGATGTAGTTTATATTTGTTTACTTTTAACTGTAAAACACAATAATGCCTTTTTTGGCCTCATGATAGTTGTAAAATTTAGATCATAGTTGTATTATGGGTTACATTACAATGATCTTTGTTAATAATTATGTTTGATTATTATTTTTTTCAATATTTGCTTTATGACATCGAATTTTATCTAATAATTGTAATATTTGCAGCTGCTTGTATGACATGGGAGTTAGCAGAATCTGGAAAACACTTTATCACTACCATCATAAATGGTTCTGACTTAGTGCCCACATTTTCAACTTCCTCTATTGATGATCTCCGATCTGAGGTACTCTAGCTGCGCTTCTAATTTGGAGATGGTTTTAGTAAACATTAATTACTAAACCCTATTTTCATCTCCAAATTTGGCAAAGATTTTTCAGATTAGTCCCTATACTATAGAAACATGAATAAAGATTCCTGACCTTTTTTCGTTCAACGTCTAACATGACCAACAACCGAGAAAAGTATTGGCTGAGAACTAACTGGACCACCAGAAAACAAGTCGAGGTCCTTTATTTGTGCTTTTTAGTAGAGGGACTAATGTGGAAAATCTTGTCAAGGTTGATGACATATGGGGTTTGCTCAAACATTGACTGAACCACTCTTGTGTCTATTGTCACTCCTATGCAATAACTTTTTGTCTAATGTATTCAAGCCCTTTGTTAATCCAACTTCAATTAGAAAAATTATTTTAGTGGGAATAGACATTCACCTTATATAATTTTGACTTGCTTCTGACTTAAGATGGTTTTCATCAGGTGACTGCATCCTCTTGGTTGAATGATTTACGGGATCAGGTTGAACATACAAAGGTCCTGAATGTTGTCTACCGCTCAGCAACTGCACTTGGATCTCGCCTGCCATCCATATCTAGCGCAAAAGCTAGGGTAGCTGGTGCTGGTGCTATTCTGTGGCCAGTAACCAGTGGCACTCAGGTAGCTTCATCTCCTCTTTGACCTCTCATTGACATTCCCGACATGCAGTGCATAGTTCTCTTTTAGGATGTAGTTTTTGATTGGGAATTCATCTGACATTCACAAGAGTTTGTAGTTATAATTGGCCATGACACAGGTTTTCATTTTGTTTTGGGATTTCCCATCATATATAATGCATCTTTGATCTTACGGAGACCCTATTTTGTATCTGCAGGTTATGATGGAGCGTGCACAAAGTGTTGCTGAAGCTGTTGTCAGAACTCGCTCATCATTGTCATCATGGTCTTGCATGACTGCCCGCCGCCGAAATGTCAGTCCATCACCAATTTCTAAAACAGAAGATTTAACCGAAGCTCCTCTAATATCTGAGAGAAGAACCGAGACTCTTTTGACCAAAAAAGAGGTAGTGAGAGAGTCTATAATTATGGATGAACACAATTCTTCATGTGGAGGATCAGGCCATGATGACACAGATGAAGAAGAACAACTAATTCCTGCTAACCAAGACCTTACCACATCCTCTGTGGATGACATAACAGAAGACCAGTTATGGTATGAACTAGAGAAGGAGCTTCAAAAACAGGATGATACCATAAACGTCCATGCTCAGGAAGAAGAGGCTGCAGCGGCGAAAGAGATCACTGAAGAAGAGAATCAGCTTGTCGATGCTGCGGAATGCAGTAATTCAATCACAACATCTGACAACGTTGATAGCCATCGATTTTACCCCCCAGGGAGAATCATGCATATTGTCTCTATACCTTCATCTGATAATTCAGATACAAATTCTGATGATCCTATAGAGGAACACGTAGGCTTATATGAAACGCCTAGAAAGTTATACAGCAAACTCAGACTTTCAAGAACGATGATAAATGATCATTACATGCCAATGTATAAAAAGATGATGGAATTATTAATCCGAGAACTAGAGAAAGATAGCAGTGTAATAGTTTAATGTGACAAAACATGCATTTGCAAAATTATTAGTGAATACAAATTTCAGTAATCTTATTAAACTCGTTGCCGCCTTCCTTGAGAGTTTTAGGGGTGCATTAATTGTATGTAATCTAAACGGCTTGTTTGCATCTCCTAAACCATTTGGGATCGGGTTAAATAGTTGCGTGTATTTTCTACATCTCCTGGGTCTTTGCATCTATCGCTTTCCAACGAATGCATTCATAGAAACATTCAAGTATTATTTACCCTTGTTATGGTCCTTGGGAATTCTTTCTTTGACCCACGACGAGTATACCTTAGGATATCCCCGTAGTTTAGACATGTTATAGGACTAATTCTCAATTTAACAGCAAGACATCTGGCTTTTATACACGGGTTGGGATGTTTCCTAATTGATGGCTTTAGAGATAGAACTCACGTTTTTTTAGAAAGAGTCGTTTTACCATCTCTCCCAACACAAATCAATTCTTTTATGAATTCTTTTAAGGCCAAAGAACTGATGAGCACCAGCCATCTTAATACAATCCCATCGCATCATGTATTTTGGAAGTAGCTAATATTTTTTGTAGTAGAAGGCAGCACATTAGTTAGTGGGATTCCAAAGAGAGGAGATTTTCTTTTGTATCTACAAGCAATACATTATTGAAGTATTGATCATGTACATCCTATCGGAGGATAACAGCTGAGATGAATGTTTCTTTCTTTAAAGTTCTACAAACCCTGGTGGGGCACTGTTGCATGCTATTCTTAAGCTAGATATTCAAAATTACAGATAAGAGGAATAGCATGAATGTATTATTAATAAATATTGTTTTCCTATTGACGTCAAAACATTTAGCTCATTTTCCATCCATTGACATTGGCATACCAAAAGCAGTGAAAACTGACTGTTGGAATTATCAACCACCATAGCGGTACTTGAGGGATTCAGGAGGCTCCTCTTCCATTATGCCAGAACCTGTTGTTGCCAAGTACTCACGAATGGTCGTTTTACGGTCAGCAAGGTAAGTGTGATCTAGAAAGTTGTTGTAGGCTGTATCACCAAGATTCCTTGCTGCCAGTACACTACACAAAAAATCACGAACGATGTGTTAATTTACAGTGAGACCAACACTAGACTACTGGGTTTAAATAATGGAAAGTTTTGCTTGATTACAGTGAGTTCATTGAAAATTATTGTAAACTGATATAGGAAAGTTTTGCGCTATTGTTTCCCAGATTGAAAGCAGGTTGAGAGGGAAACGTGAAAGATGTCAAGGGAGGGAGGAACAAGAATCTGACAAAATTGAAATAAAAGAAAACAGAAACTAGAAGAGCAATGTTCCCCATGAATGTGTAATTTGTGTGATGAAGGGAATTTCTGCCAGTTGCATACATGATTCCGTATTCTACGTCTAACAGCAAGGAGCATTCGGCCAGCAATGAAATATGGTAATTCCTATTTCCTCTCATCAACACCATATCAATAAATCCCAAAAAGTGCTCACCAGTGTCGAAGATAAACACGGCAAGGTAAAACATCATCTCGCCAAATTTTATCAATATTCCATCGTCCATATTGCTGAAAATAGATTTCCTTGTTTCCTGAATGAATCGTAATGCAGGCGTTTATAAATGAAGACAGAGACAAGAAAAAAAAAGAGATGATCAAGGTATGACATGACAGGGCATGCATGAACAAACTTTTACAATAATTTATTATGTAAAGCATAGTAATCACCCACAGAACAGTAATGTAATGGGATGGAATTCCTATAATCTAATGAACCATTACACACTCTACTGCCTAGCCAGAAAGTTAAGAAAGAGCAATGCATTGTAACATTTTTTTACTGGAAGTATTCCAAGAGGCACAGACATGGAAAATCAACACAACTCTCCAAACAGAATTTTGATATGTTCAGATTCACATATATTCATTTTCTTATGGGTATATGCCTAATACGAATCAAATAGAGGCCCCCCCCCCTCTACCATTTCCAAAAAAATCCTTAATCTGGTCAGTGAATCTTTACTGAATCTGATATAATATACATCTACTTATTAGGATAACAAACCTTGACTGTATATAACACGCTGGAGAACATGCCGATACTTCATAAAATAAATTCACATTGTATTTTGGTAATTCAAGTACTCGTGTGTTTTTCCATGAATACAAGAATAGAACTATGTCCAGTTAAAAAGAAGTTAGTTATCTAACTTCCTGATCAGCTTCTGCAGTCAAATAAAGGAACAACAGATACTCATTATCACCTATGCCAAAAGATAGAAGCATGTAAATACTTTAACACAAAAGCTGGATTAATTCCAGCCTTTGAAGTTTTCAGAACAATACAATCGTGGTATGGTATCCTTAATATGCAGATATTCTGAATGCTAATGGTAAATTGAGATTTACCTTTACATCTAATGTTGAAAAATTCCTCATCACTATAACGAGCACAAAGGACCTGAGAAAAATTGTCACTTTTGCTAATTAAACAACCAATGTTCCTTACGATATGATAATCAGAACATCTATGCTTTTGCCACAACAAAATTGATCACCACATACCGCTGGAGAGTCAGAAGACTTGCCATCAAGCGTTTCAGGAAGAACCTAATGCACAAAGAATTGAACATCTCAAACTCAAACCACATCCAAAAACATCACAAGACAACCAGAAAACCTAACTCAAAATCTACATCTAGAGGCTTACTGCGAGAAACCGAAACTCAACCTCCCTCTTGATAAAATCTGGAATCTGTTTACAATTAATCCATCCCAATAGTACATTAGTTTAAGATTTAAGAGAATACTCACATAAGCATGCATTGAACCTAAGATTGAACTACTCGTTACTACTACTATACTATACCTCTGATTTTCTTATCTCAAAGACTGTCACTACAAGAGTTTCTCCTTCACGTTGTTCCACGCTCAAGCTGGAAATCTCCTAATAAAGTTTTTATCAACAAACAGTAAAAACATTAACGTCCTGTTTCAATAATCAGTTTAATTAGCATAGCAACGCATCATTCTGCTCTTCCCTTCGATGAAGAATGAAAGCAATTAAAAAGAGATTAACGAACCATAGTTTCTGGCTTGGCAATGCCGCGCTCGAAGAAAACGGGAGCAACGTGAGCAAACACGCGACGGAAGTGGTTCAACCTAGCGATTCTGAAATTGATCAAATCGGGGAAAGTGCTTCGTGCGCTTCGCTCTGCGATTCTGAAAAGATTAGGTTAATGAGGAGGAAGAAGGAATCCAAGGAGGAAATGAAGGTAGTTACCGCACCAGAGAGGAGAGAGCCGAAGCCGCAGATGGAGATGTGACCGTCGGGAGAGAGTAGAGACTCGAAGTGAGACTCATCGCTGAGTTCCGTGAAGGTAGTCGGAGAAGAAGACATGGCGGATGGAAAGTGTCGTCGCCGGGTTTTCGAGAGAGGTAAAAGAGGGGTTGAGGAGAATGAGAGGGTGGCGCGTTGATAGGACGCGCGCGGTGCGTGTGGGAGGGTTGGTGACGGTTGTAAGCTTAAGGAAATGGCGGCGTAGATGCTCATATTAGCAGCCACTTCAAGATTAACGTGCGTGTGGTAAGTTTTCTTCTAAACAGATTTGAACCTCCATATTTTTTTCTTAATTATCATTTACCCTCCAAATATCACTGGAATCTATTTACTTTTTTTGTAAAAAATAGTTATTTTAGATGAGCAAAAATTTCATTAATAAGAGCATTAGGTATACTCAAAAACAAAACAACAAAATTTTCTCAAAAATTGTTTATACACGTAAGAGCAATAAACCACCCTCCAAGTCAAACACATAAAACGAGAAAAAATGGAGACTATCTAAGCTTCTTCCTCTCTAGTCAAGAGATCATTCCGAACTTTTTTTTAGATAAGCAGATCATTGCCGCCACAACAACTATCTTGTCTTCTGAGCATTCTTTCCCTTAAAGAATCACTCGCCCTTGACAAAGCGAGTAAATGGATTATGGTGATATTTGTAGGGGGTAAATGATATTTAAGACTATTTTTTTGTTATCACTTTTTGGACCTTTATTTGTGGAAGGAAAGTTTTTTGGAATTTTATTTATACCAGCCACTACTATTGTTGTCAAAAAAAAATTATACTCCTTCCGTTTCAAAATAATGGTCTCGCTTACTAAAAATGTTGTTTCAAAATAATTGTCACTTTTTAATTTTAATGAAACTTTTACCGAAGCATCACTGAAGGATGTAATTAAAACTAACTCTATTATATCTGTTAGGATACAGTTAGTATTGTTATCAGTTTGTAACTGATACATCTACTATATCTGATAGTATAAATACATTGTAAACAACTATTCTCAATCAATGAATTCATTTTATCATTCCCAAAATACATAGACTCTTTACTTTCTACAATCACTCTCAAAACATTATCATCTACTTTGAATTTGTGATGGTGGTGAATACACCGATCACCAATAAGGTTAATTATGTAAAATTCTTCTTCTTTTACACTTTTTTCTTAATATGTGTAAAATCTCTAAAGCGACAATTAAAATGAAACCGAGGGAGTACCAACTACTAAGGTGTAAATTCTGTTTAACTCATGATATTTTTATTTTTTTTGGATAAACCGGGCAAAAGCCCAAGTTACCTCATGATATTAGACATTACTTGTGAAAAAAAAAAATACCTGAGGGCAGATGGAAGTTACACTAAAATTGTTTGTCAAAAAAGTTATAATCCCTTGAATTTAGCAGGCAAGAAATTATCGTGTTGTCAAACTTAGAACTTAGCTGAATATTAATTAAAACTTGAGCCGTGTGATTTTCATTTTCAAGCAACTATGTTGAGGAAGTAACTTTGTTTCTCAACTATAGGTTCTCTAACTACTTCAGAGAGTGTTGGGATTAGGGGTGAGAGAAGATTTGACAAAATTAGGACTCGCCTAAATTAGGCCGAAAGACAAGAGGGCTCGCTCGCCTTCGGTAGAACCAATAATTGCTGAGAAGACAAGAGTGTTTACTCTGCTTCTTAGCAGAAAACGATCGTTTCTTGGATGGCCTCGTCGCCTCATCTCGATTTGCAACATCTGAGCTCGCAGCAACTTCAACTTGTGGAAAAAACATCGACGCCACAAATTCCTTTTCAACTGCCACCTCGACCTGACCTTGAACAACCTCCTCAGAATCTGGGATTACCTCCGGACTGACATCCCCTTCCTCGAGTACTAGTAGAATTACACCTCCCTCTGCACCAACAACATTTTCACCAGCAATATGTTCAACATGAAGTTGCGCGACAACAAAGAAATGACGCTGTGGTAAAGAAAATTTCTGCGCTTTTGTTTATCGTTATGTTAGTCATGTAATGTTTGAGTCTGTTTACTAGTTGTTAGCAAGTTATTAATAAAATCGGTGAATTTTAGTGGAAACAGGGCTGAATTCAATGAGGCAATCTAAATCCAATCTTGATTGAAGTATTCCTCTCCTAGACAAAGCATTACGAGTGGCCATTTTTTCAACAACACCCTCCAAGCAAAAATTGAGACTTTTGAGGGAACATAATTTTTCCACATTTTAGTGCAAGATGTAGTAGTATCCACCTGCAAATGATTCGAACCCCCTGCATAAATATCAACCAAAATTTTATAACAACATTTAACAGAAAAACCAGCAAGTGGATCGGGTGTCCAAGACCAACAGTCCCCCCTGCAGTATCGGATTGGCTGACAGCAACATTTCCTTCCCCCTTGCTGTGTCGTATTAACAGGCAACAACAAGTCCTACAAAGCAGTCACGGCTTGCTGCAATTCTGGCAGCAGTACAGCAGTCCAACTCCAGTCCCATCGCCAGCCCGCTTCAGTCCAAACGCCCATGTCTTTAATCACGGCTTGCTTATTACCACTGCTGCTGAAAACCAATTGAAATAGCTCACTAAATCGATCTCTCCCCAACGATACATCGGTCCAAAACCTCACTTTGTTGCCTCTTCTAACTTTTAATTTAATCGAGTCATCAATCCATCCTTTCGCCAAATTTGCTCCTTCGCCTAAAATACACAAATCTCTCCACCAAATAGAATATTTTACCCACCCTCTTATATACACTGTTTCATCGGGCCATCTCCCGTCCAAGCCATACCTCTCTACCAATACCTCTTTCCAAAGAGGATTGCCCTCCTCAATTAAAATTCTTCAACGCCAATTCAATAAGAGAGAAATATTAAATAATTCTAAATTTTTGATTCCCAAGCCACCCTTCTCTATGGGTAAGCAAATTGTCTCCCACTTCACCCAAGCCATCTTGTTATTTTCCCCGTCACCACCCCACAAGAACCTTCTTTGTAGCTTCGCGATTTCTTAATTACTTTTTTTGGCGCCTTATAAAAAGAGAAAAGATACAATGGTAATGCCGCAAGCACCGAGTTAATAAGTGGTACTCTCCCTCCAACTACTAAGTCTTGCCTTCATAGAATCAATAATTGGTTGCCAAGTGCTCAATCTTCTCTGATTCGCCCCAACCGGTACTCCAGAAACTTGAAGGATGACGAACTCACTTTGCATGCTAAAAATTGAGAAATACCTACCATACGCCTATCTTCCATATTGATCCCAATGACATTGCTCTTCGCGAAATTAACCTTCAAACTTGATACCATTCAAAGCACCTTAGAATAGATTTTAAACACCAAATACTCCTCTCTCCACCTTCGCAAAAAAATATTGTATCATCGGCAAATTGCAACAATTCCACTGAAAGAGCTTGGTTTATTTTGAATCCTTGCAAGTCTCCACCCCCTTCCTTACTAACCCGGCAAGGCCCTCTGCCGCAATCAAGAACAAGAACAGCGCAAGAGGATCACGTTGCTTCAACCCTTTTTGTGCCACAAACTCCTCCGTTGGACTACCATCCACCAAAACCGAAATAGAATTGGATGTAACGCTTGCACGCATCCATCCCCTCCATTTCTCACCAAAGCCTAATCTTGCCAGCATATGTAATCCAGATAGGACCAACTCACTGAATCATACGCCTTTTCAAAATCAACTTTCAGCACTACACATTTCTCTTTCCTTCTCTTCGCCATATCCATCACCTCATTTACCACTACCACACCCTTTAAACTCTTTTCAACCTTCTCGCTAGAACTTTTGCTAACATCTTATATAGACATCCGATGAGTGATATTGTTCGGTACTCCCCTAACCCTTGAGGGTTACTTGTCTTGGGGATAAGAGCAAGAAAAGAGGCACTAACCGCCCTTTGGGAGTTTAGTTAACCTGTGGAATTCATCAAATAACATCATGACCTCTGAGCTAATAATATCCCAACAGTTCTTGATAAAGTTGAAATTAAACCCGTCCCGGCTCGGGCTCTTATTTCCGTCACACTACCAAACCACCTCTTTGACTTCCTCCATAGAGAACGATTCCAACAACATGGCATTCTCCGTCGATGATATTTGCTTGAAATGAACACCATCAAGTTTCGGCCTATTAAAGTTTTCTTCTTTGAATTTCTCTTCAAAATGATCTTTAACCGCTCTCTTAATAACCCCCACCTCTTCTACCCATTCTCCATTCACCATAAGCTTCAATATTTGAGTTCGTCTCCTATTACCCTTGATTATCGCGTGTCTAGAATATTTTACAAGCTAAGAATTTATACACGATGGTTTCTATTGTCCATGGTCACTAGCCTACAGCTAACCACAATCACAAAAAATAGTTACTCAATTAAGAATAACGAACATCAAGCGTATCACGCGCTAAAACCCTAAGAAACAGCCCCACTTCAAATAATGAGAATTCTTCTCCCTCTCACATAAAATCTTCATATATATATATATATATATATATATATATATATATATATATGAGTGGGAATCAACTTACTCTAAGAGTAACTCTTGTAAGAGTTACTCCACTTAATATCTTTACACACTTTATATTTTGCCGATCCAACCGTTAAATTCATAGTTCTAATTGAGTAGATCAAATATGAAAATTCTTATAAAATTATAAAAATGTTTGATACTTGATCAAATAAGTTCAATTCAATGTATATTATGATTTTAAAAATACAAGTAAAATAGGGACTATAAGATTCTATAGCTACGGATATTCAATTTCAATAGTTTTTGGTATGCATGATCATCATGATAATCTATATATAAATCTCTAAAGGAAGCTTTTTTCCAAGCTCTAGGATGCTCCACATCATTTCCATTTATTTTTCAATAAATTTTTTAATTTTATTAATATTTATTTATAATTTACAATTAAAGGAGACTTAAATTCATTATTACCACTAACTTATTATTATTAAATGCTACTCTTAGTGGAATAAAATATTTGGTGATGCCTATGAGCATTCTCAAGAAGAATAAAAACCTACGATTATGGATTGCTAATAGGAATTAAACATAAAATTATTCATAACACAATGAAGGGAAATGTTTATCTATATCTATATCTTCTATATATATAAGTAAAAGAATCCCCAATGGAGCCTCCACAATAATTCTTGAATTTTTGCTTTTATTTTTGTCTATTAAAAAACTTCTCTTTTATTATTTATTAATTCCTACCTTTGTGTCCAACCCACTACTACTAATAAAGTCCAACATAGTAATAAATTTACACATTATATTATATTTAATCATAATTTTTGTATAAATGAGACTTTGATTTTAATTTTTAATATATAATTAAATATAAAAAAACAAGATTTTTTTTATATTAATCAATGTTCATTCTCAATTCATGAGACTTATGAGCTCAATTATGTGTTCATTCTAAACTCAATTTTATGTTCTTATATTAGTTACTTTTTATTGTTTTGTTTTTTATATTTATTACTATTTATTCTAAATGTTTTTTTTTAAATTATATATTTATTTACATAGAAATTATATTATTATTAGAATTGGTCAAAATTTAAATTAATTGAATTAATAAATACATTTGTCAATTATAATAGTTTAGATGAAATAAGAAATAATAAGTTGACCTTTAAAATTCTTTTTTATGTAACCATTATGCATTGAATGGAGGGGTTTCACATTTACATGAATTATTGCTTTAATTTACAATAAACTCATGAGTTAGTGGAATGTGAGTGGAAGAAATAGAGTTTAAACTAATTATAACAAGAAATGACTATTTAAATGAGAGATCTTTGGATGGTTAGGGTAGAGGTTTTGACAAAAAGAATCATATAAAAAATAAGAAGTAGAAGAAAGGAGCAAGTTTCACAAGAAGGTGTAGAATGCACAAAAAGGGTAAAGATTTTTATGTTCTTAACAGTTTTAAGTTGACAAATAGGCAATGATATTTTGTAAAGTTATAGACATTGAGAAATTATGTATATTTTAATATTGTTCTTAAGAAAAATGTTTAATTTTTTGTATGATTGTATGATGTGTTAGATCTAAATGAGTTGCATATGTTCCACGAGCCTTCATAATCTTTGGTGTCACTTCTAAGAAGGAAATTACATTAGGTGCAAGAATCATATAGAAAACAAGGAGTGAAGAAAGGAGCAAGTTGCACGAGATGTAGAATTCGCAAAAAGGATAAAGAATTTCACGTTCTTGATAGTTTGAAGTTGACAAATAGACAACAATTTTTTGTAAAGTTATAGGCATTGAGAAATGATGTATAGTTTAATATTGTTCTTTAGAAAAATATTAAATTTTATAGTTTTGTAAAATTGTATGATGTGCTAGATCTAAATGAGTTGCATATGTTCCTTGAGCCTTCATAACCTTCAATGTCACTTCTAAGAAGAAATTACATTAGGTACAATAATCATATAAAAAGCAAGGAGTAGAAGAAAGGAGCAAGTTTCACAAGATGTAGAAATCACAAAAAGGGTAAAGAATTTTGTGTTCTTGATAGTTTGAAGTTGACAAATAAGCAGCGATTTTTGTAAAGTTATAGGCATTAAGAAATGATGTATATTTTAATATTGTTCTTTATAAAAATCACTACAAATGTAATTAGTATATATAAGCGTTTTTTTTTTTCTTTCGTAGGCGCGCTTTTGAGCGCGAATGCATATGTGCTGGGTATTCCAACTCCAACAATGGGCAGCGCTTCTAAAAAAGCGCCACCCATTGCCCAAACACGTCCTCAAAGGCAGCGCTTCCTAAAAAGCGCGCCCATTGCCCAAACACGTCCTCAAATAGGCGCGCTTCATAAAAGCGCTGCCCATTGCCCAAACACGTCCTCAAATAGGCAGCGCTTCCTAAAAAGCGCTGCCCATTGCCCAAACACGTCCTCAAATAGGCAGCGCTTCCTAAAAAGCACGCCCATTGCCCAAACTTGTGTTCTTCTATAGGCAAAGACTTCCTTAAAAGCGCGCCATTGTTTTAATTTTTTTAATTTTTTTCAGTTTTTGTGTATTTTCCATTTTATATTTGTAACAAAAAAATTAAATCATACATCCAAAATATTTTTAACAAATGATATCTATGAATTTGTTGTATTTAAACCTGAATTAAATCATACGTTATAAAAAAATTAAATCATAAATCCAAAATACATTCAAAAAATTAAATCATACATCCAAATTACATCCAAAAAATTAAATCATAAACTTATTAAATCATACATCCAAAAAATTAAATCATACACTCATATATATTATATAATAAATTATAATCTCTTGGTACAAGAATACTAAGCTAGTATGAAACTATTCAACAGTTGGATCGATAAAATTTGATATCTACAAAAAGATATTAAGTGGAGTAACTTTACAAGAGTTACTATTGGAGTAAGTCGATCCCCACTATATATATATATTATCCACCTTGAAGGCATTGGGGGCACTTTGACCCCACAATAAAATAGATGTTATCCCCACATGATAAATT